>OX381706.1:5483756-6041256 GCA_947462335.1 Harmothoe impar
GGAAATAATGACAGCAAGACAACAACAGGAGTATTATTGACATAGTAGCAGCTTAGGTAACATCACATATCAGCAGCAACAGCATGTGTATACAGAAGGTAAAGTATAGTTAACATAAGCATATAATGACTCCAGTGGTGGAAATTCCATCCATTGGTGAGTGTTCGTTTCTAACATTGAAGATAGGTGTATAACAACATTACAACAATGATGACATAGGCATAAGTATGACAGTTAGGGTTAAATTCTCAGTACAGTGGAAGTTCCATCTGATGAGGATTGTTAATATTTCAGGTACTCACGGCATACTGTGGAAAATTCCATCAGTTATGTGTGGTTAGTAATGACAGAGATAGTGGTGGTGGGGGGGGGGGTTGAGATTGTGGGTCTCATAATTGAAGTGGGATTATAAAGCAATTCGGAAAGTCCCTCCCAATGATATCTTTGAAAATGTTTTTTTCCACTATTAGCGTATATTTAGTCTTTAAATTGTTCCATATATTGACTGCCCTATAGTGGAGTGATTTTTCAAAAACCGGGTGCCTGACCCTGACTTGACAGAGTCTTACTCCATCGAAATGCCTAGTTTGTAGCCTCCTGTTATCAGTATACTGACCTGTTTGCTTAAGATAAAAAGCATGGTGAAGCAGATGTAATAGTCTCCTTTCTTTCAACATTTTTAAATTCGCATTTTGGTGAAGCTGTGCAGTATTTAAGCGGGGGTTGGGACCTAGCCTTATATTGTGTGCAATTCTTAGGGCTTTATTTTGTACCAATTGTAGTCTTTTTAAGTTTGCTTTTGAATTTTCATCATATACTACATCACCATAATCAAGGTGTGGTAATATAGTGCTTTTATAAATGGCTATTGATGTGGTGGTATCTGCAAATTTCTTAATTCTAGCTAGTTGGATTACTTTTGAGGAGGTCTTATCATAGAGGTCAGTGATGTGTTTTGCAAACTCTAGGCTATTGTCTAACTTTATCCCTAGGTAGTTAAAGATGTGTACTTCCTCTAGTTCTTTATTGTTTATTGTGAATCTTTGCTGAGGTGGTTTTGGGCCAAGGAACATCCATTTTGTTTTGGCTTCATTAATGGTCAGCGAGTTCCTTATGCACCAGGTAGAGAGGTTATCAATTGCTTGCTGGAGTAGGACAGGGGATGTCGATGAGATGACAGCATCATCTGCGTATAGGGTTATACTGCAATCGCCAACGTGATGAACTATGTCATTAATATATATTATAAATAAAATTGGGCCAGCTGTGGAGCCTTGGGGTACACCATAATTAATGGGGAGTGATTTCGAAATTAAATTATTGACAGAGATACTTTGTGTTCTTTCGCTAAGATAAGATTTAAACCAGTTGCAGCTATTTTGACTAAGTCCTATATCCTGAAGTTTTTTAAGTAATATTTTATGTGAGACTGTATCGAACGCTTTCTTATAATCTAAAAATAGTGAGAAGGTGGTTTGTCTATTGTTGTAGTTGTTATACACCATATTCAGGTAATCACCAACAGCTGTGATGGTTGAGTGATGTTTTCGGAAACCGTGCTGTGCTTTGTTAATTATGTTATTGTCTTCAATATATTCTATTAATCTATTGATTATTAATTTTTCTAAAATTTTACTAGGCAAGGGGAGCTGACTTATAGGTCTGAGGTCATTTACTGATCTGCTATTAGGTTTCTTAGGGATCGGAGAGACTACTGCATGCTTCCATTTACTAGGGAAGGTTGCAGTGAGTAGCGAGGCATTAAATATTGTTCTAAGTTTAGACCCATCCACTAAGAGAAGCTGTTTTATCACCTTAGCTTTAACATTAGTAATGGCTGATGATTTGGTTGTATCAATGCTCCTTATTGCTTTTGTGACATGCTCTTCATTTAAGAGATGGTAGAGCAGGTCCTTGTTGTTATTGGAGTGCTGGCTTATATGACTAATATATGGTAGCTTAGGCAGTTTTGAGGCTAGCTTCATACCAATAGTGGTAAAGAAGTTGTTTATATAGTCAGGAATGCTATTACCAGTGATCTCCTGACGAGTTGAATCATCAATCAGTTTATTAATCCTATCACCTTTATATTTGGGGAGAAGTTTCCTTACACCCCTCCAGAAGCTTTCAGGATCATTTTTGTATTTCTCTAATAGAACAGCTACTTTATTACGCTTATTGTTGTCACTATCAGTATCAACCTGCTTTTGCAGCCTATGGGCTGCGTCCCAGTCTTCCTGGTTATTATATTGCCTTGCTCGCCTAAAGAATCTGTCTCTTTCTTGCATTAGGGCTAAGATATCATCTGTTAGCCATTCCGGCTTGTCGATGGTCACGTAGGCCTGTCTTAGGGGGGCAGTGATGGTGAGTGAACTTATAAGATTCTTGAAAAATATATCCCACAGCGCATTGGGGGAGGAATTAACATTGTAGTCTAGCCATGGGCCACCTTTGAAAGCATCAAGGAATGTGTTAAAGTTATAGTTTTTATAAATTCTTATTAGTTTTTTGACCTTTTTAATTGTATTACGCTCATGTTTCAGTATCATAAAGATTGGCATATGATCACTTATGAAGGAATTTATCACCCCTTGGTGTGTTACATAATCACAATTAGTGTACAGGTGATCAATAAGCGTTCTAGTGCCATCCCTTACCCTAGTGGGCACAGTGATTAGTTGTGTCAGACCATTATGGCTTTTTAGGGAGTTTATACGACGCTCGTCTGCCCTTGATAATGTCAACAGATCAATGTTGAAATCACCCATTATTATAAGCTTACGTGTAGGAAGGGTATTGTCAAGAATGCTAATCAGAAAGTCAATTAAGGGTTGGTTACTGGCTTCAGGGGGTTTGTAGACTAGTATTACTTTATAAAGTGTGGTGTGGAATTCAAGAAGCAACGTGAGGATCTCATAATTAGGGCATATTACTGATTCTTCATCACAGACCGTGATTGTAATATCCTCCTTTACATAAAATAATAGCCCTCCACAGTCCTTGTCTACATGGGGCCTACGATCCATTCGCACAATGTTATATCCTGGGTAGGATACCATAGAGGTATCATGATGCTTATCAAGCCAGGTCTCACACACACCTAGAATATCTGCTTGTGGTAGGAAGTAGGATATTCTTATGGTTTTGCCGTATAAACTACAGATATTACATGCCATGACCACAAGACCCTCTGTGCGCCCCTATCATTAATTAAGTGGGCTTTACTGAGAGCTCACTCATAATTCCATTTAATTCTTTAAGGGTAGCATAGCGCTTTAATCTATTATGCCATTGGTCGTCATGATGCATGGATGCAGTGCTGGTGAGTAACTCGCGTAAATGCAGCCCTGGCGAGTAACTTGCATGAATTCAGCCCTGGCGAGTAAGTCACCAGTGCATCATACCATAGACCAATGCATCAAGAAAGGGTGACTTTTTCATAATAAAGTTGTGTTGGTTTTAGTAGAATACCCATAACCTTGTCTGTAGTAGCTATATTTGCAAACGTTTAGTATCAGGAGATTCACAAGAGAATTATCTTTCAAAAAGCTTATATTAGAAGGCAGGATTTTGAGGTTATATTCACATATTTGTCAGTCACACTTCAGAATTGTTGAAAAACTTTATCAACAACTTTTCTGAAAAGTCACCCTTTCTTGCCGCATTGGTCTGCGCGTTACACATTCAGCATGACACCAGAGGGTTCAGGTAAATAGCACAAAAACGCAACAGGCTGCCCTTAACTCTTTAAGGATGGCATGTGACTAGAAGATGACATTTGTTGACATGATGCCCCAATGCAGCCCAGGCGAGTAACTCGCTGGGGCTGCATTGCTGCATCATGCTGACCATAGAGGAGTGCCTTAACCCTGTGGAGTCGGCATGATGCTTGAATGCAGCCCTGATGAGTCACTCGCCCGGGCTGCATTCATGCATCATGACGACCAAGGGCCCCCCTTAAATGGTTTAATAGACGTTTGCCTCAGCTCTCTGACTCACCCCCAGCAGAGCGGACCCAACGGTGAGTATTTCACCAAAGTTTAACAAGTATGACCTAGATTCTGTCGACTTGGTCAAGTTAGCATCAGCGTTCCTTGCCAAAATTTGAAATCAAATTAGCAGTATCAGGGAATTTTGAATGCTTTCATCGAAAAATGGCATAATGCTTTTATCACGTTTCAAGCTTCTACATCCCCCCCCCCCAACACACACACATACACATCCAGCAGTGGAACACGGGCACTGAAACACACACACACACACACACACACACACACACTCCCCTCATCCCCCACCCGTCACTCCACCCTCTCCCCTTGTTCTTACGCTGACAAATCCCACCGACCAAGGCTTCCCTGGTTAAAGCTGGGCCGTCAGGGAATAAATTCAGCATTTTCCATACATGGACTAAAATAACAATTCCACCAGAGGGCAGCAGTGTTTAGACAGGTGGCCATGAACACTGTCCAGCTACAACATTGTAAGAGCTGAGTTCTCACTGAGCGTTTCCCACTCACAATTTTAGTACTGTTCTTGTCTGCTCTGTGGTAAGTGCCAGTGGTGAGAATGCCCCTTTAAGAGCCCTCTTGTGAATGAAAACTGAACTATATCCAAAAGTTCTTACACTGACAATCCCACCAAGGCTTCCCTGGTTAACCATTTAAAGACCGCATAGTGCTTTATTTCAGGTTCGGTGCGTATGGGCCCTGTGGATCTGCTGACCTTTAAAACTACATCATCATATCATGCTTTTATTGAGGTAGTATTCCCTTTGGTATTATAATGTGTGAGTTCAGCCCTGGTGAGTAGCTCACCAGTGCTGCATGAATGCATCATGGACCTCTGTAAGGTTGATACACTCCCAGAGGGTGTATCATGGCTGCACAGCAGATCCTGCAGAGTGGGGGCTGCATTGCTGCATCATGACAATTAATAAACATGTATATTAACGCATCATGCTGTCCTTGTAGGGTTAACCCTTTAAGGATGGCATCATACCTTAATGCATCATACCCTCGGTCATCATGATGCATGAATGCAGCCCGGCTGAGTCACTCCCCAGGGCTGCATTCAATCATCATGCCGACCCTACAGGGTTGAGACACTCCCCGACATGATGCACCAATGCAGCACCGGCAAGTTACACGTCGGGGCTACATTAATTGGTGCATCATAGCGACAAATGTAATATTTTAGCAACATGCTGTCCTTAAAGGGTTACGCCGCAGTCTCTCATGTGCGTGCCACGGCAAGCCACTCACATTGGCCTCCTTTAGCTCTTTAAGGGCCGCATAGTGCTTTAATGTACTACCTCCCTAGTCATTACAGTCCTTAATGTAACCCTTTTTAGTGACTCACAAAGGCTGTATTAATGCATCATGCCGACCCATCGGGAGTGTATCAAATCCGTGGAGTCAGCATGATGCATGAATGCATCCCTAGTAAGTTCCTCCCCAGTGCTGCATTCATGCATCATGGCAACAAAGGGCATAATGCATTAAAAGCACTGCGCGGCCATTGCAGAGTTAATCCTTTTCTCTTTCCATTTCCTTTCACATTTGGCTTGAAACCCCTTGTCATACTACAGCGGTGGGTCGCGACCAACTTCCTATTTTACTTACAGCCCGGATAAAATAACATGCAACGTTTCTGTGCGACATGATGGAGGTGGGGGCGGGGGGGGGGGCTGTTAGGGGAATGGGTGTGTGTTGGGGGGGGGGGGGTAGGGGATAGAGGAGGGGGGGAGCATTAGTAGAAATTCACTATAATGTAGCCCCGTTTGCCAATACCATGCACCTTTCAGTCTCTATATAAGGTATAAAGGTTGCTCATCTGACAGGGAAACACATATTTAACCCATCATATCTCTCCCTGTTACTTTCCTAGCTAACCCTGCCCTATACCCAAGACCCCCCTATTTTCTTTACACCATTTGAGACTACTTATATCATGGGCCTCCCGGCGAAACTCCTGACAAGATCTAATTACTACTAGACTACCACCTTGACCCGCGATCCTCGATCCTCCTCTCTAGCCAGATCCCTCCCCTCTTTCCTCTCGTCCCTCCTAACTATGGAAAAAGAGCCTCCTGGTAGTTCAGCACCCCCTGACCACTTCTACCCAGGGACCCTACACTCAAAAAATAAACTTGTCTCCACACTCTTCAAAGTGACGGTCATAAAATAAACGAGTCAAAAACTTGTCTAAGTGACAAGGAAGCAGGTCTTCTAGCTGGAGATAGAAGACCCACTTGGTATGTGCCAGCCCAAAACCCGACATTTGCCAGCTCCAGATTCTATTTGTGGGATGGTAACCTGATACGTTAGACAACTTTTGACTTGTTTATTTTATGACAGTCACTTCGACGAGTCTGGAGACGAGTTTACTTTTTCAGTGTAGAGACTGGCAGAGGGACACGAGTACTTCACCCCTCCTGCCTCCCCCCCACCCTCCCCTTCCACCAGTAGTGTTTTACCCCTTATTTTACCTCTTAATTTGCCCCTTCCCCTAAATACTAAATACAGGCAACGGCACCAGTGGGTGTGGGGGTGTGGGGGTGTGGGGGTGTGGGGGTGTGGGGGTGTGGGGGTGTGGGGGTGTGGGGGTGTGGGGGTGTGGGGGTGTGGGGGTGTGGGGGTGTGGGGCTGTGGGGGTGTGGGGGTGTGGGGCTGTGGGGGTGTGGGGGTGTGGGGGTGTGGGGGTGTGGGGGTGTGGGGGTGTGGGGGTGTGGGGCTGTGGGGGCGTGGGGGCGTGGGGCTGTGGGGGTGTGGGGGTGTGGGGGTGTGGGGGTGTGGGGGTGTGGGGGTGTGGGGGTGTGGGGGTGTGGGGGTGTGGGGGTGTGGGGGTGTGGGGGTGTGGGGGTGTGGGGGTGTGGGGGTGTGGGGGTGTGGGGGTGTGGGGGTGTGGGGGTGTGGGGGTGTGGGGGGGGGGGTTATAGTGTCCCCTCCCATGCCTCCAGCTAGGATGTCCCTTCTCCCTCTCCTCTGGCGATTGAATCCCTCTCACCCCCCCCCCCCCCCCCTACACTTATACATCCTTCTGCCCCCCTCCCCTACTTACATGTTAATCCCACCAGTGGGACAGTGATGCTTAAGCCCTTTTTTCCCTCTCATTTCACTCCCCGCCCCTTAAAACAGCCAACAGTGCCCCTATGTCCGTCCCTCCCCGCTCCATTAGGCTGGCATTACTCTGTTAGAAGTAACTGTAGCTTAGCAGGAGAATCCACTGTAGTTGTACAGTATATACTAGGGTATTAGTGAACATAGGCAGTAGAATCTACTGTAGTTTTACAGTATATACTACAGTATTAGTATACATGGGCAGTAGAATCTACTATATCTTTACAGTAGATACTGTAGTATAATTATTGTATATTGCCAGTAGATTCTACTTTTGGTTTATAGTATAAAAGTATAAAAGGAGGTATCTTTGGTTTCACCATTTGAAGTAAAGTGTTTAACCCCCCCCTGCCTCCAGCTAGTCTCTCCCCCTCCCCTTTCCCCCTCCCTCACGTCCCCCCTACATGTGTACATCCCCCAGCATCCCCCCCCTCCTACCACCTGCCCCTACTTATACCCACCAGTGGGACTGCAGTGCTTAACCCCTCCTGTCCCCTCTCTTGTCAGCTGTACACCCCCCCCCCTCCCAACAATGGGACTACACTGATATTCCTAGGCTCCCTATACGCCCAACCTCTCAGTCACTAGTACCTAACCTAGTTAGTCATTTTTTGGCTCCCTATACGACCAACCTAGGTCAGTTATAATTGTCAGGTTCGTCAGTACTGACCAACCCACCTTAGTCTTTTTATTCCCAGGGGGAGCCACTGAGTGGTCATGGCAGGTGGCCCCAACTAGTGGTATACAAATACAACACACCAATGATGAACCTGGATTAGCCACTACTGACTGACCCCTTGGTCATTTTTGAAAATAACTTTGCCATTATGACTTACACTCATATGACCAACCTAAGATAGTCTGTACTGACTAACCCTCTCAATCTATGGATTTTCAGTGTAGGGAGACTGTAGTGCTCAGGGTAGAGTCACCTAGAGGGGGACACATCCCTTGAGATGGACACTTGAATTTGTGACATTTTTGCATCATAACGTTTAGGCCGCACCCTGACTTTGAGTGGATCTTATACGCCACACCAGAGCAAAACCTCGCGTATAAGCCGAACTCTGTGTCTGGGCCAGTCCTATAAGCCGCAACTCCTATAAGCCGGTAACTCACCGCTGCTACATTGGGATTGATTAAAGTATATCCGATGATAGGGGTTCAAAATGTAATTTCCCTTAAATATGAGTCAGGCTGTTCATACTGATCATACTTCATTTGCTGCATGTGTTTTTCATTCTCAGTCTCTCTAGTTTTGCTTGTATTTGAAAATAATTCTCACAGTTATTGCCCTGGTGCACATTTTGGAGGGCACGAATTAATGTGCACCCATTGCAAATACACTAGAATAAGCCTCTAGATGAGTATCATGGCACCCTTTCCTTTGGCCCTTACAGCTCATTGATGACGTTTTGTGATCAACCACCATCTAGGGATGGTTTGTCAAAGTGTATGGACCAAATTTAATTGGATTCACAAAATACCTTTTAAGTTGTTACACTGTCCTTACAGGGTTAAAGGGAAGGCTAGTGTTTAACCCTGACTGAGCTGCTCGCCGACTGCAGCGCCCCCTGGAGGATGCCGTGAGAGCAGCTCCAACTGATTGAACTGGGACCCACATACGACTACAGCTGTTTTCATTTCTCATCGATTTTTTTTCAATTTTTGTTTTTGTTTTTAATTTCCATTTCCATATCTGTCTGCATGTACACTGGTCTCATACCGGTGTAACTGCCCAGTGCTCGGAGGTTGTGGTTGTCATTTCAGATCTACTTCTGAATTTTGTTTTAATTTTCTTTCCTCTACCATACATTCTGTCTGTGTTGGACATGTCTATTACCAATATCAGGGTCAGAGCTCCTCCTATCTGGTTTTCACAAGTGCACAATGTTGACGTAGTCACTGTCGTGTGTTATGATTTATTATACTGGCACTTCAATACGATGTACAATTTAGGCCACTCCAAATAATATACTTCTTTCTCACTACGGCGTGCATCACTAAAATCGCCTTTCTGAGTTTTTTTAGATTTTATTTTTGCAAATTCTAATGGAAAAACATGTCAAATTTAAACAAATATGAGCATGTTAAATTTTGATATCAACTTAAACTTGCTAGTGCAGGAAATGTAATGGGGTGGGGAAAACAAGCATATTTACAACGTTTGCAGATCCTTCTTCTCTTCATTATTAAAATGGGAATTTGGTTCTCCGAGAGGCTGCAATACTCTTAATGATCTAAGCCTCAGCAAAAAAAGAACTCCCTCGCCCTATTTTTCTTGGCTTAGTGATGAGAAACAAGTATATTACTTTAAGAGGCCTCAACATAGTATCCTCCATCACATAATAAAAGAGCGAAGTAGTATTTGCTCTTTGTTATAATTGAGACCTGGTACACTCCTTCAGAAAACAGATCCCAAAATTATCTGCGTATATTCCGCATACAGTATAGGTCGCCTACAAAGATCAACAGTCTAATTGAAACAAGCACGCAATAAGGTTCATTGCATCCCCAAATATAGACCAATTCTCATTCTCATTTTTATATCTACTTCTTGGATATATCGTAATGGCAGGTCGTTCTCATTAATACTCTCAGTAGCGATAAAAGAAAATTCAATTCAATGGGGTCGAATGTTTCAAACTCATTTGACATATAACAATATGTTATTGCAATAATTATCAATTCAACAGGTTGGGCTTAATTTGTGTTGGTGAAGGCAATCAAAGGATGTACCCTTTCTCAATAATGCCTTTAAACTGCCCTCAAAGGTTCAAATCTCATTCTACCCAGTTTATAAATTGACTTTGATGACCATTTGGTATCCATTCATTTGCCGCTTGCAAGTGTTCTCGTCAAGTTGAAAATTCCTACTTGTCACCATTTCTGACGATTTTTTTTCTTACCAATGTGGCAGTTGTTCTAAATCAGACCCCAGATGCCTCCAGTAGTGGAAACTCCCACACCCCGTCACAGTGACTCTTTCTGGTGGCGGAATTAAGGGTGTGAAAGTTGAACGTTGCTATCAGCTCTAACGACTGATTCTATTCCTGGGACGCCCGGAGGGACTTCAATTCAAACGTGTGGCGTCACAATTAGTGCTTTAACCCTTTAAGAACATGTGTCGCTAGAAGATGACGTTTGTCGTCATGATGCACCAATGCAGCCCCGGTGAGTAACTCACTGGTGATGCATTTGTGCATCATGATGACGCTTCTTCATAAGGTCATCATGATGCTTGATGCAGCACTGGCGAGTTACTCCCCATGCTGCATTCATGCATCATGACAACCAAGGGCATGATGCATTAAGGTATCATGCCATCCTTAATGGGTTAATACCTGCTAGTACTTTAATGTTTAATGCCCTTTGTCGGCATGATGCATGAATGCAGTGCTGGTGAGTAACTCGCCAGGGCTGCATTCATGTATCATGACAACCATATGGGGTTGATACACTCCTGAAGGGTTGAGATGATGCATGAATGCAGCTCTGGTATGTGTAGACAAAGCTGACAAGAGTAATATACATGTAGTACATTTAATCACTTTGCCTCTTAAGGATTTCCAGTAGGTTCAAAATTCAGTTCAAAATTCAGTTCAACATTGAATCAACATTGAATCAACATTGATTCAACATTGAATCAATATTGAATCAACATTGAATCAGCATTTTATCAACATTGATTCAACATTGAATCAATATTGAATCAACATTAATTCAACATTAATTCAACATTAATTCAACATTGAATCAACATTGACAGTCATATAACAATACTAATTCAATCACTCTGTCCTTAAAGTGATGGTGCCATGGCCTGCTTGCCTCACTTCCACTCCAACACCATCACCAGCCTCTTCTTATAAGCCTCTACGTTTTACCTCCTTATACCTTTAAAGATGGCATGATACCTTAATGCATCATGCCCTTGGTTGTCATGATGCATGAATGCAGCCCTGGCGAGTAGAGTAACTTGCTAGTGATGCATTCAAGCATCAAGCCTATCCTAATTGGAGAGTCGGCATGATGCATGAATGCAACCCCAGCGCTGGACTTACTCACCAGAGCTGCATTGGTGCATCACGATGACAAATGTCATCTTTTAGTAACGTCCGTCATAAAAGGGTTACAACTCCATCTACGTTTTATGTCTGGTGAATCTGAGTAAGACCCGCCCTGAGTGACGCGTCCTCCGGTGATGTCCTGATCTCAACATGAGGTTGTTAATGTGACACCGAGCCCTGATTGCAGTCAGGCGGCGAGACGAGCAGCGCGTGGGAGGCAGGTGGGTCTTCTATCTGACAACTCCAGCTAGAGGACCTGCTTCCTTGTCACTTAAAGTGAGTATATCTGATGTGTGGGACAAAAAAATAATTTTCCCTAATAATGAGTCAGGATGTTCTCAAATATCATACTTCACATCCTATCTACTCTATTCCCCTTCATTCCCACCAATATTGCTCAGATTTGATTTCCTAAAATATGGTCATTTTTTTATTAAATGGTGCACGATTTTAATGCCCCATGGTAAAATCACTAGAAAAGACCGAGGTTGGACCCCATAGGACCCACTGTCTGAGCTGTTACTGCCCATGGATACCATTTCAATGTACTCCAACCCATGAATAATACACTTTTACAGTATTTGGAACATAATTAGTCTGCGGACGCATTTACTTTTCAGTGGGATCATCATACGCTGCTTAACATTCACGAGCAATTTGCAAAGTTGTTAAATCAACTGTATACACTAGTCCCTACTCAAATCTAATGTGGAGCGACCAAACCACATATTGTAATTTCATTTATCCAAACAATGTCCAGCAGTCACATAAGATCATGAAAATGATGTGACCAAATTGAAACAAGAATAACAAAAAAAATACAACAAAACACACTGTGTGGATTTTCCACCAGCTGATTTGGACGTCCTATCGGCAGGCATACACCCACTACAACCAATGATTGGACACGGGAACTGTCGGCAGGTCAATCAGTTGGTACAGCTGAACACCACACACTAAAAAGGGAAACTTTGTCTCCAGACTCGTCGAAGTGACTATCATAAAATAAACCAGTCAAAAGTTGTCTAACCTATCAGGTAACCATCCCACAAATCGAATCTGGAGCTGGCAAATGTCGGGCAATTTGCTGGCACATGCCAAGTGGTTCCTCTATCTCCAGCTAGAAGACCCAATTACTTGTCACTTAGACAAGTTTTTGACTTGTTTATTTTATGACCGTCACTTTGAAGAGTCTGGAGACAAGTTTATTTTTTGAGTGCATGTGTCTGGTTGTGTCCAAGTACTTGATCAGCAGTAGACTTTGGTAGACCAATCTGCCTGGGCCCGATTCAGAGCAGTTGCTGTATCTTTCAGGTAAAAATTCAGTGATTTAGGGACTGACAATCATAATAAGGACTTTCTTTCAATAGAAATTATATTAAAATAGATAGAAATGTGTTTCTATGCACCACCTACCGATGGTGACAAGTACCCTGGTTAAAGCTGGGCTGTCAGGGAATAAGTTCAGCATTTTCCATACATAGACTAAAATAATAGTTACACCAGAGGGCAGCAGTGTTTGGACAGGGGACCATGAGCATTGTCCAGCTATAACATATTCACCCCATCTTGTGCCTGTAAGAGCTGAGCTACCTAACCTTAAGTGTCCTCTTGTGAATCAAAACTGAACTTTACCCGAAAGATCTTTTGGCCTCACTTCAACCATGACGGTCAAGCTTCAATTGCAAAGTATGGTACTATTGACGATTTTTTAAATGACGGATATAGCAGTTATTATGAATGAGACCCCTCCCAGTGAGGACAAAATTCTGTCCAATATTGAATCAATGTTGAATCAATATTGAATCAACATTGATAACCATTTATCAATGTTAGTTTAATTTTCTGTGCCCATTGGGTTGGAGGGCAGGTAAAGGCAACCTATATCTGGATGTATAATAGGGCGTTCACATCGGCAGATAGGGCGTCCAAATCAGTGGCTAGGGCGTCCAAAGCGACCGATATGACGTTCAAATCAGCAGATAGGGCGTCCAAATCAGTGGCTAGGGCGTCCAAAGCGACCGATATGACGTTCAAATCAGCAGATAGGGCGTCCAAATCAGTGGCTAGGGCGTCCAAAGCAACAGATATGACGTTCAAATCAGCAGATAGGGCGTCCAAATCAGTGGCTAGGGCGTCCAAAGCGACCGATATGACGTTCAAATCAGCAGATAGGGCGTCCAAATCAGTGGCTAGGGCGTCCAAAGCAACAGATATGACGTTCAAATCAGCAGACAGGGCGTCCAAATCAGTGGATAGGGCGTCCAAAGCGACCGATATGACGTTTAAATCAGCAGATAGGGCCTCCAAATTGGCCGATAGGGCGTCCAAATTGGCCTAGAGGGCGTCCAAATCGGCTGATAGGGCGTCCAGATCGGCCGAAAGGACGTCCAAATCGGCTAAGAGCCATGTGAATGGTGGTCTTCAGGTCTTGTCGGGTTCTAATCCCGCACCATAAATCAGTGTACATCTCTAACCCTACAGCTAGATGGCTTTATAACGACCTCAGCTTACCCCAAGTCCTCTACCGTTACCGCTCCTGCTGTTAGCATTTAATTCTCGCTCAGTATGTGTCACAAGATATCCAGGGTTTTCAGGGGATTTAAAGGGTTTTACTATACTGTAAAACCTCGCGTATAAGCCTAACTTGCATATTTTGGTCCGATCCTACACTGAAAAAGTAAACTTGTCTCCAGACTCGTCTGAGTGACAAAACATTTAATTCATCTATGCATGGTGTTGACTTTATAATTTTATTGATTGGATTCTCATCAGATTTTCAAATTTGAGTATTTTCAAATGCATGTATGTATGTTAGAATGTAAATATGTTCAGGTGTGAATATAGATGAATGTGAATACTATAAATGTGGATATTTTCAAATTTGAAAATATTTGAATTTGATTATTTTCAAAATTGAATATTTTCAATTTAGTTTTTTAGGAGTATGTTAGAGATTATATCACAGCAATATCTGTCACTGCTGGCTATTCCTGACTCGCGGGACCCAAATCCCTGCTATTGTAGGTGGCGAGATAAGCACTGTCACGATGGGCACCAGTAATGCATCCTAGTAATGAATTCTGCAGTGAATGATTTCATTGATACAAAATGTATTCTGCAAGTGGCCTATGGGGTGCTGAAGTAGGTCGCGAGAATAAGTGAGAAAAGGTTTTCACGCGACCCCCCATTATCGCTCGTGAACAAGCTTGAAAGATGGGCGGAAAAGAATTCTCCATATATCTCCTCTAATAAGGGGATTTGAGCTTTAAAATGTCAGATCTGGGACCTATTTAGGCTACCTTACATGCAAGCATTTTTAGTTAGAACCGGAAAAAAAGAATTACGTTAATACATATTTACGGCATTTTGCGGCATATTCGCTAGACCTCGGTGCGCTATATATGAAGGTGTTTGTAATAGCCTGCTGACCCAGTGCCGTGCTGCTTACTGGATGTGAGTAATGGACGTATGACTCACCCTGCAGCTCTATATACTGTAAAACACTGGGCCTGGAATCTGGGGTTAGCTCATCAAAAGGGCCTGTTACACTGGCGGCACTTGCTGCGCTGCATAGACCGTAGAGCTTGCTGCAGGAAAGCTAACACTGGTAGCTTTTGCTGCAGAAAGCTGTGCAGCAAGTTTGCAGCAAGCGGCAGTCCTGTTACACTAGCGGCATCTGCCGCACAGCACGTTCTGCGGCAGATGCCGCGCTGCAGATGCCGCTAGTGTAACAGGCCCTAAAGATGGCGGATGGTGAACAAACAATGCTTAACAGATTTTGTCTATTTGTAATCTAAATACTCAATATTCTTAAATGATGGTTGGTAGAATCTTAGTTTAAAGCCCCCAGGCCTCTATATAGGGCTGAGTACCTGTCCTGGCCCCACTCGGCCTGCTGCTGGAAGGGTACTGAGTTCTGTGCCTTTAAGTATAAGCGATCATGTAGGAAATTGCTAGCCTCATAAATCATTGCAATAATAGAGAAATCAGCTTGAAATAAAGATTGAAGACTAGGCTAACTCTGTTGATGTGACTAGACTAACTCAGTATGTAGTTAGCCTAGTCATCCATATCATAAAAACATTATTTCCTGCTCCTACAGACCATTATATTCAAATACCATTAGAGGATTACATAATACATGGCCATAGCTACCAACACATAACTATACAATGTTCAACTCCCTATAAATACTATGCAATCACCCCCTGTAGTTTTGCTTACAAACACTACCATCCACCATTACAGATGGGCTAACTCCTCAGTGTTCCTACAGTGATGTTGGTTATAGACCCCCTATGGAGCCGTTAACTCCCTTCTCACCACGTACTGCTCATAAAGCTATAAGAGCCACAAGGTACTTTAATGCATCATGCCCTCGGTCGATATGACATGGATGAAGCCCTGGTGAGTAACTCGCCAGTGCTGCATACAAGCATCACGACCCTGTGAGAGTGTATTTACCCAATAGGCTCGGCACTGGCGAGTCACTCTCCATGGCTTTATCCATGCATCATGACGACAAACAGTTGCATTACCCTCCTATAACCTTTATCCCTTATACGAGTAAACAAATGGTTGCATTCAAGCAAGCATCGTTTCGACCGTACAGTGTATTTGTATACACTTTGGAAGGATCGGTTTGCTTCATTCATGATTTTTCGCCTCACCAGGGCTGCATTCATATATCACCATGACAAAGGCCAAAGAGTATTAAAGCACCATGTGGCCCTTGGAGGGTTGAGGACGGAATGATGTCTCCTGACATCATTTGCCTTCATGATGCACCAATACAGATATTTGACTGGTGTACATCGTCAGAAGTGTATGTGGACGCATGGTGTGATATACTGTAGATTTACAGTATATCTGGTATTAATGTACATGGGCAGTAGAATATACTGTTGGTTTACAGTATATACTACAGTTTTAGTGTACATGGGCAGTAGAATGTACTGTAGTTTTACAGTATATACTACGGTATTAGTGTACATGGGCAGTATAATCTACTGTAGGTTTACAGTATGAAAGAACCTATTTTTGGTTCCACTATTTACAGTGTATCATGCTGAACCTTTAGGAGTACATCTACCAATATGGTTGGAATGTTGCATGAATGCAACCCTAATAATTAAACAGTCACCAGACAAAGGGTAGACTGTCAATCCTCTATATATACCTAACTCTCATATAACCCACATCTAGACTTTGGGACAATTCTATAAGCCGCAGGGTCGACATGATGCTTGCATGCAGCACCGGCGAGTTACTCGCCAGTACTGCATTCATGCATCATGACGACCAAAGGCATGATGCATTAAGGCATGATGCCTTCCTTAAAGTGTTACACCGCCCGTACAGTGGCTTATTGCTGATTATAATTGAGTCGTCGTGGAGGCTCCGTGTTTTGCACTGACTGTCAGATTACCGTAAATTCTCGGGTATAAGCCTAACTCGCGTATAAGCCGCACCCCTAACTCTGACAAATTATATAAGCTGCAGAGGGGGTCTGAATATTGCGATTTTGGTACTGTAGTATACTA
This sequence comes from Harmothoe impar, assembly GCA_947462335.1. Lineage (NCBI taxonomy): Eukaryota > Metazoa > Annelida > Polychaeta > Phyllodocida > Polynoidae > Harmothoe > Harmothoe impar. The sequence goes on from OX381706.1 coordinate 5,500,491, forward strand.
ATAAAAACTCTATATAGGCATGTTTGGTATCAAAAAAAGCTGAGTCTGACTCGCGTACAAGCCGCGGCTTCTACGCGAGAATTTACGGTACATTTGTTTGGGACAGACTCGGCGCCTTCTGAGGCAACAAACGTGTTAACACAATTACTATGTATAAGATGTATATTTTTACGTGGAATTCTGCCATACATAGTTCCCTACGTAGATTAACCTACATGATTAACCTTCACGTGTTAATGTTTTTTACATTTATTGAATGTCTATACATAGGATTCACGTGGGATAAACGGTAAAGCAACGTAGCAATATGTTACAGATTTACGTATCTCAAAGGTTTAATATACTTCATATATCATACTTCACGAGTTGAAGCTGGGTCATATCACACGATGCCGAAGGCTGAGTGTGATATGACCCAGCTTAAATGAGTGAGGTATGATGTACATGTATGTCAACAATTGGGGTTTTGTGTTTATTACAGGTTCCTTCTGTCTTAAAATGAAGAAATCGACAAAATTAGAGGCCATGGAGTATGGCTACATCGTACTCCATGGGGGCATGGAGTACGGAGCTCCCATAGGCTTAGCATAGCAAGGCAGTACAACCATGTAATAAAGGTTTATCTCTCCAAGCAAATTATATGATGTGGGACTTGATATGGACCAGGTAATCCCCTTGTTTGTACCCGTTAATTGCTAAATGTGAATAGGAATACCAATGTTACAAGGCATATATCTACACAGAGAAAAAAAAACAGCATCAAAAGGGAGTCCAGGTTGTCTCCAGAATGACTCCCCTCTCTAGGGGAGTCCAGGTCGCCTGGCTGACATAAGGGAGTCACCTGGGGGAGTCATATAGCTCTTTGGACCCCAGGTGACTCCCTTAGGTCAGCCAGAGAGTCACCTAGGCTCCCTTAGGCGACCCGGACTCCCCTAAACAGGGGAGTCATTCTGAAGGCAACCTGGACTCCCTTTTGATGCTGTTTCCTCTCTATGTGCAAACTCTGATGACTTACTTTAGCTTCCTACCTGCTCAGCCATGTTCCCCGGATGTCCAACTAACATGGATATATCCCTACGCACCCATGTTATAAGCTAGTACATTTGTACAGAAATAGTTCCGTCACCTTCCCAGAAACCTCAAGTTCCCGTAAATACCGTAATAAGGTAGCTAAATCCTACTCTGGTCACAAGACCCTTCTACAGCAAGGCTCTGGTAACTACCACTATGACCTTGAACTTTGATTATGCTGGATTTGGACAATACTGCTGGTAGCTTGGGACAAGTGAACAGAAACCAGAATGTATGATGGGAGTTTTCCCATTACACATTCCGGTTACAATTCCGGTTCCTGTTTTCTTGTTCCAAGCTAACAAGAGTGTGCCTCTACATGGGTAAAATTCGACACGTGCGACACGGCGACACGGCCCTTTTAAAAATCGACGGACACAGGCCCTAGTATGTTCTATAGAGATAAAAATCGACACACCGACACGGCCCTTCTGCTAAAGATCAACACGGCGACACGGCCAAATAGTTGGGTACCCATGTAGAGGCACAAGAGTGATAGAATAAGGGAGCCTAGGGCAAAAGTTCAAGGTCATAGTTATGTTTACAAGTGCCATTCTCATTCTGTAGCAGAATGGCACGTGGGGTAAGTTTAGCTAAATCCCAGCTTTCAGTTTACTGCTCAGTGGGGGGGGGGGGGTGCAGATTACTGGGACTTGAGACCCTTGGGCAGACCAAGGTGTTAATGTCCACTCACCCAGAAGACAACTTATGCAGCTGGTGAAACCTAAAGGGCAGCATGATGCCTTAAAGATGGTGTGTCAGCTAAATGTTTGGTGATTTTTTAGTCTTATCATATTCCTATTGTATATCTTATCCCATACATCTTCTCTAACGTTTAAATGATTGGCAGTGTCTTAGTCTATAAGATGAGTCCATGCAATGCAATATTTTTTACTGCAGGTTGACACTCAAACTCCCTATGTCTTTGTACTGCATGGCTCAGTGCTTTCTCTATTAGCTTAGTTCCAATTATGCTCACATAGGGGGGACACTTAATCACTGAGGTGAATAAGCAACATTGTTTTCTATCTGAAATCATGCATTTATAGACAGATATATTTAACATTGAGCACTGCATGTCAGCTAAAATGATAACGAAACCCTCGACATTAAAACTATATTAATTTGAAGAAAAGGTTTGGGAAGTCTATTAGCTGACACACCATCTTTAATGCCCATGCTGTCTGTCATCATAATGCATCATGACGAGTCTTTAGGGAGTGTCTCAACCACATAGGGTCGGCATGATGATTGAATGCAGAACTGGCGAGTTACTCGACAGGGCTGCATTAATGCATCATGACGACCAAGGGCATGATGCATTAAGGTATCATGCCATCTTTAAAGGGCTAATAGATCTGAGACCCCGGGTTAGACCCGGGAGTTTGAAACAGGTATTTCTGTAAACACAAACATGTTGTGACAACAATGTGAAGGCTTCAGACCCCCCGGGGTAGCCTCCCCCCCCCCCCCCCTTACCTATTATTGCAGACAGCTCTATCTATTATTTTCTTGATTTTCTATGCTTAACTATAGGAAAAGTCGTATTCAATGCCTCCCCTTGAATACAATATGGCTGTATTCAATGGGCGAAGAAAAGGCTGATTTTTCTTTTCATTAAATGGCTTCAAATAAATGCCAATGCCAACGTCCATTAATTCTGTCTCTGTTGTATTTCACTCGTGGGGGCTGGGGCCCCAGCCCCCACAAGTGAAATACGGCAGAGAGGTATCAATGTAGTTATGCATTGTTGGCGGGTTATGACTTTGCAGGTTAATTATTGCATACTAAAGCAACATCAGCATTCATTATACATGTATTCAATATATGAGTGATATGGTTTATCTACTTGCATATTTTATCTACTTCACCACAACAGTACGCAGTCTCAACATGACAAGATTAATGTCTGCTATTGCTGTGCCTCTACATGGGTGCCCATATTTTTGACCATTTCGCTGTGTCGATTTTTAGCACAAGAGCTGTCTTGTTTTGTCCAATTTTACCTCATATCATCGGTATAGGGCCAAGTCGGGACTGTAGCTGGTTGCGGCGGCCCACACTGATAAGAGCTGATAAGACTGCCACTAGCCTGTCCCCTGTTTGTCCCCTATTTGTACCCACCATGGTATGTACCCATCAGTGGGTTTAACCTCAACCAGCGAAATTCAAAATGGCAGACGCACTGGGTATAGCGCCAGATTCTTATACATTCTAGTCGCTTTTCCGTCAATTTTTAAAAGTGCCGTGTCGCCGTGTCGCCCGTGTCGATCTTTGCCCATGTAGAGGCACATTGCTAATTGAATATTCCACACTTTAGTGTAATGCATACATGTATGAATAACATATCTAACTCCCGTATACTCTACACCATTCCAGGGAAACTTTTAGCTTATGCTAAATGGTAATAACTTATAAAGAAGTTACACTCCTTGGTCAAAATGTCGGAACATCAGATTTTTTTTTTCATGGCTGTCTGATGGACATTGGAGTCTTTAGGGTCTAGGGAGCGATCATTTGTTAACGGAGGAAGGGTAGATATTTCATGTGGAGTGAAATCTTTTACCGCCCTCTCTAGCAAGGCGGAAATGGTGTTAAATACTAACACTATATACCTTTATGCAGCCCACACAATGTAGTAGTACTCTCCCAGCCCAGACCAGCTCTCCCCCCACAGTCTCTGCTAGGAGTGTACCCCATAATAGCTGACTCGGCATAAACCATCACTCTCCAAGCAGATGTTATGATATTCCCCTTGTCCCTATTAACACATTCAGAATCATTTAGATGTATCATTGACACTTTTTATTCTAATGTAACGGATAGTGTGTGTGAATTCATTTTGGCATGCTGAATCATGTTTTGTATATAAACGAGGGAGGCATGCCTGAAGTATTTCAATGTCATCCAAGGCTATTGTCAATATAATGTCCTTTATTATTTCCATTAAATTTGCTATATGTATCTGAATGGTTGATATGGTTTAGAATTCAGATGGGTTTTGAACTATGTTAGTGTACATTTACTGGCTATGAATCATTAATGATGATATAAATAATCCAGTATAGCATGTGGACCAGCCATAAACTCCTGATAGCATCCATCCCTTTATAGTCTCTCCATTCATAGGGGTGACTTGTCACTATTTTTGGAAATATACACATCTGGATGATAAAATTATGGTAAATTCACCTTGAGTCGGACACATACCTTGAGACTGATACTTGCATTTTTGTGTTCTAGTATCTTTATTTGTGAATAATTATAAAGTTTAGGTCGCATCTATTCCAACAAAGAACCACTAGAAGTTGTATCTTGCATCTATAGAAAACTATAAATCTCAGTGTCTGTTTCATGGTATGTGTCCGACTCATGGTGAACATACCCTAAGGCTTGTAAATGTAAATGTAGAAAAACAGCCTTGTTTGTGGAATTCTTGCTGACTCATGGTCATTAATTAATCACATATGGATGGCAGAAGATCGGAAATGTATATCAATTAACCCGTCATGGACGGCATGTCCTTGGTCGTCATGATGCATTCATGCAGCCCTGGCGATTAACTCGCCAATGCTGCATTCAAGCATCATGCTGACCCTATGGGATTGAGACTATCCCAAAGGGTTGGCATAATGCACCAATGCAGCCCCGGCGAGTTACTCACTCACCGAGGCTGCATTGGTGCATCATGCTGACAAATGTTGTCTTTTAGCGACAGACGTCCTTAAAGGGTTAGGATAAATTCATTATGGATAATGCGAGTAGCCCTAATAGAGTCATATACTTAATTAACCAGGATGGTCCAAGATCCGTCCAATATCTTACAGTGGTGTAATACTAGCTAAGCCGTGTCACTCTGCACTGGTCATAATCCCCAGGTCTCACTAAGGTAAATAAGGCTGCAGGAACCCCGGTAGCAGTAGCTGGGGCTGTAGGAATGCACTCGTGTTGTCTGAGGTACTCTCGTTCCCAAATCCTTCCGAAGGAAGGCTCTGGTAACTGCCAAATGGTGGGATTTTGCTGGGTCTGGGCAACCCCTGCTGATAGCTTGGAACCAGCGAACAGGAACAGGAAATGGAACAGGAAAGGCTGATGGTAAAACTACCTAAAACCACCATCATACATTCTGGTTCCATTTCCTGTTCCTGTTCACTGGTTCCAGCCTTCCAGCAGGGGTTGCCCAGACCCAGCAAAATCCCAAGTTCAAGGTCATTTGGCTGTCCCCAGAGCCTTCCTTCGGAAGGATTTGGGAACGAGAGTATGTCTGAGGGGGCTTCCTGCCCGACTCATAATGACTTACTGCTGTCAGACCTGGATGTGGCATTGGGTGGGAAGTAGTACACTCTCCAAGCACAGTCTCGGATATTATAAGACTCTGCCAAAAGGCTCAGAGTTCAGGAAATCTTTTGTGGAAGAAGGGGTGAAAACTGTACTACTTGCCTGATGGCCTAATCCCATCGCCAACTGCAGTGTCCATACACCAAAAAAAAAGCTCACAGGAATATGCTCAATTTTGGGCATCAGAACATGTTCAATACTTCTACAATTTTATATATTTGCTGTTTATCTATCCCTTAACATATTTGAATCGAATCGTAGTTGTGTACATACATATCTTACAAGCATGGCGTAGACACGTCTTCAGGGTGATTTGCACCTTTTGGCAGAGAAGAAATATCGGTAGAGGCAAATGGGAGAATCTGCTAGGAGATTGTGGGAGTAGTAGGTGGGGGGTGTTAAGGGGGGGGGGGGGTGTACAGGGGGATTGGGGGACGGGGATGTAGGTCATATTGGTATTGGGTGTCTGTCAGGAAAATAGTGTTTGTTTGTCGGGCGCGGATACATATAGTTGAGATGATATTTAGGCCTAAAAAAAGGTCCAATCTATTTTTCAAATCTTTTAATAAAAATCTAATTTTGGAAGTAAAACCGCCATGAATATCATAACTATATATCTAAAGATCAAATATATTCTAAGAAAATTAGGGTCGGCCCAGAAAATGTCAGGATACCGGAATACAATTTTTAATTGAGGGCCTTACGCACAGGTAATTTGATATTGCAACTCATGATATTGATATCAAATCCCACCAATTATTCAATTAGTAATCAGCATTTGACTTATAAATAACTGTATATAATCACAAGCGCTACGACAGGAGATGTGTCAGTGGTGTCAGTTGGCGGTGGCATTTAATTAAAGATGTAATTAATTAGCTGTAAGTGACGAACCCTTAATCTAGTTATTAGCCTGAACCCACTCCAGTGGCAGAGAGTGTAATGCCATGTCTCACAAGATAGATACAAGTGTGTAGTCTATGACTGGGTGCGATCTATGACCGGGTGCAATCTATGACCAGGTGCGGTCTATGACTGGGTGCAATCTAGGACCGGGTGCAATCTAGGACCGGGTGCAAATATGACCGACATGAAAGAAAACGGGCTATTTAGGGCAGCTATACATGTATCGTGATGGCTGCGTATGTTTTAAGAGTTTATGATTCTAATGTGATTTAGATTTTTTATAATAATATAGGCAAATTCATGCGCACCGGTCATAGATTGCACCTGGTCATAGAGTATACACTTGTATCGATTTGGTGTGACATGGCTGTATTCTCACTTTTCTGCGTAGTTACATTTGAGCTCTGGGTTTCATAAAGGTACAGGTACCGTAAAACCTTGCGTATAAGCTTTACTGTATTCGACGTAATAAGCGCACAGTGCGCTTAAAAAATAATAATGGACATCTTTTAGTAGTTTAATTGGGGTCAAAAATTAAGATATCTTTGGTTATTTGTATTCTAAAAACCCGCCAAAAAGGGGGGTGTGCGCTTATTAGAGGGTGTGCGCTTATTACGTCGAATATGGTACTCACATATTAGCTACACCTAGACCTTGACAATATCCTACAAGCCTCACAGGGAGACATAAAAACTTGCGTATTAGCCACACCGGTGATCTGACATGCGTACTAGGCGCAGCCTTTATGTGAGGTTTTACAGTACTAAGTGACAGCTGGGTAAGAAGTGTATTGAAATATCTCATCTATACACTATAATTAGGTCTGGTGTATGCATTAGTCATATATGAAGGACAAGGCATTGAATTTCCAGCACCCAATTTATTGTCTTATCTCAAAATGATGTTATGGTAAGAGTCATGGGCTATAGACCTTTGATCAATAACTAAGCATGTGCTGTAAAAAAGAGTAAATCAGGCATCTAGATGCATAATTGCTGGCACGCTTAAACACAATAGCACTGCATTTGATGCATTGTGACAGTATTTTAGATAGCAGTTGTGACAGAAGCTGTGATAGGTCTTTGACCTCTATACATTCAGTATAAATAAATGAATTTTCAATTCAATTCAAATGCCTGTAGTTGTGACAGTAGTTGTGACGGTAGCTGTGACAGCACCTGTGGCAGTAGCTGTGACAGCAGTTGGGACAGTAGTTGTGACAGTAGTTGTGACAGTAGTTGTGACAGTGCCGTGACAGTGACAGCAGGTCAGGCGGTCAGTACCCAGCTGTGGTGGCCGTGATAGATCTCACGGCGTCACGCCCAGTCCCGGCAAGCCATGACCAATTAGTTAGACAGGTAGATCACCATCCAAGCACCGGGCCCCACAACTCCCAACCCTGCCTGTCTCTAAGCTAGCTCTGCCGGCCCTACCCCTTGCCCGCTCCCTGCCCCCTCTCCACCACTACCTGACCCCAAGCCATCTCTTCGTCCTCCCCTAATAAACCACTTCTGACTGCCTTGAACTGCATATGCGAGCTGTACGGGAGTAGCACATTAGGCTATGGGGGTTGCCATCTTAGCTCAGAGCAATGCATTATGGTTAGGCCCCCAACTCCAGAGCAGTGCATCATGGGTGAATTTCTTATCAGCACCTTTGTTCTAGGTGTGAGGGGAGGGGATTTGCCTGAGGTTTAGCCCCCGACTGCCGAAAGTACCAGGATGTGCTAGTCCCGTATAATGGCTGAAGACTTCTGGCTAAGCGTGGAGCTTGTTACCGGTACTGACCCCTAGTATTGCCACCAGGGGTCAGTAGCGGCAGGATGAGCCGTGCTACGAGCGCCACCTGGTGTGACAGGCTGGAGTTAACCATTTAAGGACAGCATCATGTCTTAAGGATGCATCATATTTATTTCTCCTCGTGCTGCATCGTGTGACTCGATGGCGCTACTTCGGTGCATCATGCTGACCTTTTGCGAATGCATCAACCACAAGAGGTATGCTCTATGGCTGAATGCAGCATTGGCGAGTTACTCGCCTGAGCTGCACTGATGTATCATGACGACAAAGGGGCATAACGCGTTACCAGGGCTACGACTGACACTGTCTGTGACAGCAAGGTGCTAGTCACCGTCACCTGAAGGTCACTCCCCTGTCACAACCGTCACAAACAATGTATAGGGTCTCTAACAGGTTTAGGGATGTCCTTCAAATAGGGCAGTATGGGTATGGGTATTAATGGAACAAAGAGTGTGAGGGAAGGAGGGAGGAAAGGGGAAAGGAAGGAAGGAGGATATTATCAGGTAGGGGACAGGAAGGGCTTGTTGGTACGTACCACTATTGTGGTACAGTCCTGTGTATTACACCATACCAGTATTCTGGTACAGGGCATGGTTCTAAGGCGTACCATTAAATTGGTACATATGGTGTGATCTTTAGACCATGACAATTAGTCCATGGCAAGGTGTGCAGCCCCCTCAGTGCCTTATCAGTAATCACAGAACAATGGGTCTTATCTACATCAACACTGGGGGCATGGATTAGTGGAGAATATCCAACATTTTCTCATGATTTCCCCTTTTTATAACTTTACCATTCAAGTAGGAGATAAAACCAAAACGTAGAGAGATAGATCAGTCTCTAGGCTACTTCACTGTGTATTAATTTTTATCAGCGAATATAACAGAAAATTCGGAAATGCATTTTACTGGGTCCCAATCAGACAATTTTATGAATATGTCTTGTTCAATGCATGATATCTTAATAAATATAAATGATTGTACTTTTTAAATCGGCTATTGTGTAGATTGAGAAATTCTCTTTCCAATGGTACCAAGCATGGTATAAAGTACATTAGCACTTTTAATAAATAATTATGTAAATGCTTAGATACACTGATGCTGGTGGGCATGCCAGTATACTAGTACGTCCTAGATGGTGAGTACAAGTACAGCTCACTTAGGGCGTACCAGAATAGTGGGTTTGTCCTCAACCTGATTATATGAGGGAAGGAGGAAAGGAGAGAAGGAGGTGAATGGGAATAGGAGGAAGGGAAGTAGAGAAGGAGGGAAAGAGGGGAATAGGAGGAAGGGGGAGCGGAGGAGGGAAGGAGGGAAGGAGGGAAGGAGGGAAGGAGTGAATTATAGGAGGGAAAGATGAACAGAGAGGCAGAGGGAAGGAGGGGAAGAGGAAAGAAGGGGAGGGAAGGGTAGGAGGAATGAAGGAGCGATGGAAGGAAGAAGGAAAAGCGGGGAGGAAGGGCAATAAAAATGTAAAAGAAAATAATTAACAAATTAAGATATGAATGAATGACATGCTGTATAGCTCCAATCAGCTGCATCCAACCCCCCCCCCCCCCCCCCCCACGTGCATGAACTAGGTCATTCCATTCTCCAGACAGATGTTCTGATATATTACTAACAGTGTGGGAAACCATTTGACTACCACCTGCTGTGTAGGGCACATTAGGGACAATCTGAGTGAAATTAGATGGCCCAAATGGTGCAGACCTTACCTATATCCTGATTCAGTTACACACTGCTATTCCAGAACCTAAGAAGTACTTTATATTTGAGATTTTAAGCATTTTTGTGTTTGTCTACCACCTCCTATGTCTTCTAACAGGGAGCAGTGCAAAAACAATGGCTGACATTCAGAGTGTCCCACACTGTACCTTACTATGGGCAACCTCCGTTGTGAGAGTGTATTGACCCAGTTTATGCACTTGCCGCCCCCCTTGATACGCTGGCGATACGCTCAGAGCCTCCTCCATCCCTATAGACAAAAAGGACTCACAATAAAAGACCCCAAACATCCTTGACACCCTCTAAAAACAGGAAAACAGGAGAGCAGCACAAAACCCGCCCGACCCGAAGGCAGCCGGAAGCTAGTCCATAAAAGATGGCATTTCAGTGTTTAATCAAGAATACATGAGGACAAAACCGGGTGAAGCGAGGCGTGTGCTACGCTGACATCATCTTGGAGGAACAGAGCGCAGAGCAAAAACATCTCTTGGGTAACATTGAAATGCTCATTTTCCACGAGCCGATTTCCCGCAAATCGGCTGGTTTCAAGAAGGATTTAATGGTAACAAAGGAGTTTGGTCTGATTAGGAGAACAGAGCTAAGATTAAACTCGCGTGTGTTTCCTCCAGAGGGGTGTTAAGTATGAAAATTAAAATGGACTAAAACAGGAATATGATATTTGACAATTATCCAGTGGTGATCAGCATAATACTGATTTATGTGGCCAGCGGGGAGATCAATGTTCAGAATGCAATCAGAAATAATAATGTCATGTTTAATTATTTCACACCAGATAGGAGAATTACTATATAATTAGATAATTCCATTCTTATATTTCTTGGTAATAGAGCTTTTGCTACATTTATTACAAGCAGAGGAGATATCCTTACTTCTATAAATATATCCCACTTCATGTAGCTAGGGTAATCCTCAACCACAGATACCAGGCCAGGGCATTCTCCTGAGCAGCTGGTAATCGCAACAAACACTAACACATGATTACTCTCTGCCCCAGGCACCAGATTTCGACCAAATTTGTCTGTATTCATACTCATGTTTATCTTTATTATTGTCTCCTGTTAATAATTATTTCTCTCCTTATTCCATGTATTTCCATCTGCCATTATCACATATGATCTCAGAGACAGGTATCTTTGCAGTACAATGATTCTAAGGGTGTATTTTCACCAGGAAAATAGTCCAGGGTTAATATACTGGTCGGTGCAGTTTGGATTGCCAAAACAAAATCAGCTCTGCTTGACCCTAGGTATTCATTGCACCACTTATGTTGTCAGCTTTTCTAACAGGGATCATCAAGTGTGACTGCCGAACTACTTCTGTGATGTACCTGGCCTGTGGCAGAGGTATTCCCTTTGAGGGTTTGTTTTGATTACCTCTGCACTGGAAATTGCAGGCCCGGGGTGAACTGACATGCAAGTCCTCCACCTCTCTAAGTACCCACACATAGGTATGTGGGCGAGGTGTGAGATGGTTACTACACAGATAGTCTATAAACCCTAACCCCTAGTCTGTAGTAGCTATCCCAGGTGTAATAGTCATAGGGACATTGGCCAGGCATGTCCAAGCGCTATTCATAAACAACTGAGGCAAAACAACGTTATGACTAATGCCTTACTCAAAGAACTTAGCCTAGAACTTATTGAAATGGAGAAGACTAAGGTGACTTGGTCAGTACTGACCAGCCTGAAGGAATTAACCTACCAAGGTTGGTCATATAGGGAGCCAAGAAATAACTGCCTTGGTTAGACTATAGTGACTGAGAGATTGGTTGTATAGGGAGCCACAAAATGACTTGGTTAGGTACCAGTGTACTACTGACTGATTTGTTAGCCAGTACTGACTAAATTCTGGACCCTATAAAAAGCTATCTGTGTAGTAACATGTGTAATACCCGTATGTATAGCTTGATTACCCCAGGGTATATAGACAGGTCTTGAGGCAGCCTGGTGGGGGGGGGGGGTAGAGTTGTAAACAGGGATTACTGTGAGGGCTCATCGTCTTATGTTGTCACATCCTACTTTTTGTAGCTACCCCAATCATCGCCTAATATCGCCCACTCATAGGGTAGATTCACCCAGAGTCGGCCACACATCCTACTTTATGTAGCTACCTCAATCAGCCCCTAATATCGCCCACTCATAGGGTAGATTCACCCAGAGTCGGCCACACATCCTACTTCATGTAGCTACCCCATCATCCTCTAATATCGCCCACTCATAGGGTAGATTCACCCAGAGTCGGCCACACACCTCCCGCCCACTTATAGGGTAGTCTAGTGTCCTTTCCTTTAGTCTTAACTTTCCCATCCTTTAGAGGTGAGTAGGTTCGGTTATAGTTCTGTTCCAGTTCCGGGAAAAAAGAGAGAAATTAAAGGGAGCCCCCGATATATAACTTGGTAACATTGTTATATATAGCAATGTTACCAAGTTAGTGGTACCCTCTGCAGGAAAAGCCTTGAGACTGATTAATATTACCGGAAAAGCGGGCTTTTGGAGATAACAGTTAAAATGGGCGGCGTCTAGTCACTCGGGCAGTTGGTCCCCATGTGTGGTGTCTCATACCAGGGACCATTCCATGTCGTATCTCCAGCAGCCAGAATCATCATCCCGCCTCTTATTCCGCACTAGCAGGTTGTTTTGGTTCTGCATTGTGAGACCTATAGCTGAAGCTAGTTCCTGGCCTGTCAAAAATCGGGGGTTTTAGGGGTCATAACATTTAGATTAAGTGGTACATGTACATAGTTGAATACTCCTTATGTCAGCTGTCCAGATTGGGGGACTGGTTAGCACCATGGGCCATCAATGCTGAGGTACTGGTTTCGAATCCATGCCAAAGCTTTATGGTTACTTTTCTATAAAGCTATAAACAGAGATAAGAAGAATTGTAAATATAATACATTTATGGTTTCACATATGGCTTGGGAGGGATTAGAACTAGTGTACCTTGTATCACGAATCCAATGCTCTAACCACTATCCTATGCTGAACAGATGTCATAAGGAATGACCAGGTACAACCCACTCACAATAATTACACCCTGTTTGCACCCTAGTCTCGTCCACGAGATTTCCTTGAGCTGGTTGCTGTAGGGTAGAGGCATCACACTGGTACCAATCAACATGGCGCTGTTCACTGGACATCCTGCTAGAGCGGAATAGGGGGGTTTGTCTCCTGTGTCTATAACCCTTTAAGGATGGCATCATGCCTTAATGTGTCATACCCTGGTTGTCATGATGCATGAATGCAGCCCTTGCGAGTAACTTGCTAGAGCTACATTCATGCATCATGCCAATCCTCCAAGGCTGAGACATGGGTCGGCATGATGCACCAATTCAGCACTTTTGAGTTACTCACCAGGGTTGCATTGGTACATCACGATGACAAATGTCATCTTCTAGTGACATGCCATCCTTTGATAAAGGGTTAACTTCTAAAAAATAAATGAGCATAAAAGACCTGAGGATCTTTGACGCCCTCTAAAAACAGGAAAACACAGAGCAGGACAAAACCCGCCCGACCCGAAGGCAGCCGGGGATCGGAAGCTAGTCCATAAAAGATGGCATTTCAGTGTTTAATCAAGAATACATGAGGACAAAACCGGGTGAAGGGAGGCGTGTGCTACGCTGCCGCTGTGCTGGAAGAATAAGGAGCGGAGAGGAACACTCTACAAAAACACTTCACAGTTCTGGTTACACTTGGACTGCTCGTTTTACCGGACATGATTCCGCACAAATCGGCTGGTTTCACGGCCGAGTCGGTTCGCGCCCACGGATGTTATCCATTCATGAAAACAGATCTACCTTCCCCCCAGGGAAGAGTGAGAATCAGAAACATTTATTTGATGGATATGTTAGATATTCATATGTCCATCATATATGGAAGCCTTGAAGTGCCACACATTTTATCATTTTCATATTTTTGTTGAATTTTACTTTTTCCCCTCCAACATTGAAACAAAAATATTTTCGCTCATTGATTTTCCAGCTGTCGACTGTCCAGTTAAAAAAGAAGTTGCTGTCAACATTGATGTTTCACCTGTCAACTGTCAAGTTAGAAAGTTGCTGTCAACCTTCCCTAATTATAATCGACTATAGATGCATTGCAGTAAAACTAGCTGGGCCTATTCACTAAATGTCGCAGAGCAACTGCGGATTATGGGTAATATCCTCTGTCAGTGTATACTTCAGCTTTGAGCTCCAGTTCCATTTTCCGCCACCAGGGCTACAAAAGGGACTGGACAACGGGTTATATTTTGATAGATCGTGACTTCCTGCTAGGCTGTGCATAGGGACTGGTGTACAGGATTTGATTGGTCAACTCCTGAAGTCTGACACCGAAGATAAGTTTTTTTTTATATGATTCCACCCAGAATCTACTATTTGAGAGCCTGGCCCAGAGACTGTGTGTATACACTGGGTGTATGTGTGTAGTTCCATGTGTATGAGGTATGTGTAGGGTGTATGTGTAGGGTGTGTGGGGTATGTGTAGGGTGTGTGGGGTATGTGTAGGGTGTACGGTGTGTGTGTAGGGTGTGTGGGGTATGTGTAGGGTGTGTGGGGTATGTGTAGGGTGTGTGGGGTATGTGTAGGGTGTGTGGGGTATGTGTAGGGTGTGTGGGGTATGTGTAGGGTGTGTGGGGTATGTGTAGGGTGTGTGGGTATGTGTAGGGTGTGTGGGTATGTGTAGGGTGTGTGGGGTATGTGTAGGGTGTGGGGGGTATGTGTAGGGTGTGTGGGGTATGTGTAGGGTGTGTGGGGTATGTGTAGGGTGTGTGGGGTATGTGTAGGGTGTGTGGGGTATGTGTAGGGTGTGTAGGGTATGTGTAGGGTGTGTGGGGTATGTGTAGGGTGTGTGGGGTATGTGTAGGGTGTGGGGGGTATGTGTAGGGTGTGGGGGGTATGTGTAGGGTGTGGGGGGTATGTGTAGAGTGTGTGTGGTATGTGTAGGGTGCGTATGAGGTATGTGTAGGGTGTGTGGGGTATGTGTAGGGTGTGTGGGGTATGTGTAGGGTGTGTGTGAGGTAGGTGTAGGGTGTGTGTGTAGGGTGTGTGGGGTATGTGTAGGGTGTGTGTACATGTGTGTGTGATTTACACCGTGTGTGTGTTTGGCCGGGTACTAGACGCAGACACTGTTTACACAACCCTGTCAATGCCACATGTCTCAGTCTATTAACACTGCCAGGGCCGCTTAGCACTTTAATAATACTGCCAGGGCCGCATAGCACTTTAATAATACTGCCAGGGCCGCTTAGCACTTTAATAATACTGCCAGGGCCGCATAGCACTTTAATAACACTGCCAGGGCCACATAGCACTTTAATAACACTGCCAGGGCCGCTTAGCACTTCAATAACACTGTCAGGGCCGCATAGCACTTTAATAACACTGCCAGGGCCACATAGCACTTTAATAACACTGCCAGGGCCGCATAGCACTTTAATAACACTGTCAGGGCCGCATAGCACTTTAATAACACTGCCAGGGCCACATAGCACTTTAATAACACTGCCAGGGCCGCATAGCACTTTAATAACACTGTCAGGGCCGCATAGCACTTTAATAACACTGTCAGGGCCACATAGCACTTTAATAACACTGCCAGGGCCACATAGCACTTAAATAACGCAGCCAGGGCCGCATAGCACTTTAATAACACTGATAGGGCCGCATAGCACTTCATTGACACTGTCAGGACTGCATAGCACTTTATTAAGAGCAGGGCCGCATAGCACTTACCCTAAATTCCCGCGTACTACCCGCGGGTTGTACGCGAACCAAACTCAGCTTTCATTTGATACCAGACATGCCTATATGGGGTGCGGGTTATACAAGGGTTTTTATCATTATAGAACAGTACTAAAATTGAAATTTTCAGATCCAAAAACGGGTTATAGGATTCTCCTGAGTTGGGGGTGCGGGTTATACGCGAGATGCGGGTAGTACGCCGGAATTTACGGTAATCATTTAAGGATGGCATGTTGCTACAATACGACATTTGTCGTCATGCGGCATCAATCCGTAACTCGCTCGTGCTGCATTGGTGCATCTTGCAGACCCTTCGTCAGGGTCTCAATCCTGTAGGGTCGGCATGATGCATTAAGGCATTATGCTGTCCTTAAAGGGTTAACAATTTGCGGGCCACACAGTGCTTTAATGTGCCATGTCGTCATAATGTATGAAGGCAGTCCTGGTGAGTAACATGCGTGAGAACCCGCCAATGATGCAGTCATGCATCCCGCTGGCTCTACAGGTTAAGCATCACGCCATCCCTAAGGAGTTGATACTCTCTCGCCTGGAATTTAATGGTCCATCAGTCGAGGTTGTGGCCGATGAGATGGCAACGCAGTCACAACTCAATTTCTTGGTAGCCACAGGTTATAATTAAGTACCGCACCATCTGCTGGGTACAATAGTCGGACTACGCGATCGTCATGTTCCATGTACAGCTACCATTACCAAGTCACGACACATATCCCTAATGACAAATATTGTCTAAATTAAGTTGAATCAGCCCTCATATAGCATGACCTCTGTACAATCTATCAGCTGGTGTTGGGTATAAACAAACCTCCAAAGTGCTCTATACATGGGCTAGATACTGCCTTAAGGCTGTGTCTCACGACCTTGAGCCAATGTTTTTGTCTCTGACCGGTTACCAGCTCTGACCGGTTGCCAGCTCTGACCGGCCTGAATAAAAACGGGTTATTCAGGGAAGATGATGATAAAAATGGGCAAATAATTACTAGTTTAAAGAGTTATAACATCCATTAACCTTTTCAGCCAAATTCTATCATCATCTGCCCTAAATAACCTGTTTTTATTCAGGCCGGTCAGAGCTAGCACCCGGTCAAAGCTGGCACCCGGTAAGAGATGAAAACATTGGCCCAAGGTCGTGAGACACAGCCTTAACCCTTTAAAGATGGTGTGTCAGCTAAATGTTTGGAGATTTTTTTGTTTTATCATATTCCTATTGGATATCCTATCCCATACATCTTCCCTAACCTTTAAAATTATTGGCAGTGTCTTAGCCTATAAGATGAGCACATGCAGTATATATTTTTACTGTTGGTCGACAATGCAACTCCCTATGTTGTGGTACTGCATGGCTCAGTGCATTCTCTACCGGCTAGTTTCCCCTCTACTCACCTGGGGGAGTGACTGAGTCAGTGAGGTGAATAGGCTTCATTGTTAACTATCTCAAAGCATATATTTATAGACAAATATCTTGCAAATATTGGGTAATGTTTATCAGCTAAGATTATATTAGAACCCATGGCATTCCTTTTATTGAAAAAGTTTGGTAAGTGTACTAGTTGAAACACCATCTTTAAGGACAGATGTTACTAAAAGATTACATTTGTCAGTGCTGCATTGGTGCATCATGATGACCCTATGGAGTGTATCAACACCTTAGGGTCGGCATGATGCATGAATGCAGCACTGGCGAGTTACTCGGCAGGGCTGCATGTATGCATCATGAAAACCAAGGCATGATGTATGATGAAGACATTATGCCCTCCTTAATGGATTAATGCAGTAAAGTGAGAATATCCTATCATTTGGACCCAAAATTATATTCTCTTGTAAATGATCTAGGATGTTAGCTAAAACCATACTTCAGGTTGGTAATAGGGATGTTGGTCAGGCATGACAAAGTGCTTTTCAAGAATGACTGAGGCAAAATAACGAATGACTAATGCCTTACTCACTCAAAAGCACTTATTGAAAAGGCCTAATGGAAATACTAAGGTGAGTTGGTCAGTACTGACCAACCTGACAATAATAACTGTCCAAGTTGGTCATATAGGGCACCTGGCTGTTGATAGCAGCACCACCTGTGCTAAGTTGAGAACCTTCAGTATAGGCCCTTGGTCACTATGTAGAGCAGCTAACCAGGGGTTATGACATCACAGGGCAGGCCACTATTGCTTCTGTCTGAAGTGGTTCACAGGACTTATATTAGCCCTTCAGTGAGTAGGCCTAGTTATTGCGGGCCAATGCTATTCACATGTCATCAGTGTAACACAGACTGAAGCAATCACTATCCTGACTTAGGCCCCGTGTAGAGGCAACTAAAGGAAGCACCAGGGGTTGGACATGGCCGTGCCCATGGCCTAACCCCTAGGAGCCCAATAGGCAGCTTGGTTAGGCACTTGGTTAGGCACTATAGTGACTGAGAGATTGTATAGGGAGCCAAAGAATATCAGTGTGGCCCCGTCCCCACACATGCAGCCATATACTGCTGCTACATCCCAGCATGATGAAATATTCATCTTTATCTTCTCAACTTTCTCTAATTGTGTGGAAAGGGAGAGGTCAGGGCAGTATAGAGGTTCGATCATGGCAGCTCCCATGCTGGCGGCCCGCTGGCCGGTTGCTGGCGGCGTATTGAGGGTTATTATTGGCAGATTTGGCTTGGTGGGCGGCACTTGTATATACATTAATAATGCCTATAGTGGAGATCTCCAGGCTGGACGATGTGTTTACTTGGACCTGTCAGAACCAGATGGGGAGGCTCTTAACCCTTTAAGGGCAGTATTTTCACGTTAACCCTTCAAGAGTGGCATAGTGCCTTAATGCATCATGCCCCTGGTCGGCATGATGTATGAATGCAGCCTTGGCGAGTAACTCACCAGGGCTGCATTCATGCATCACGCCGACCCTGCGGGGTTGAGATACCGTAATGGCCCGTTTAAACGCAGGGGTGGCCCTCAAATAAGCGTAGGTCTCGTTTAAGCGCAGGTCTAGAACCCCTGTAAAACCCTAAATCTCTCTTCAAATGGACTCAATTAAGCGCAGGTCCCTGTATAAGCAAAGGGGTAACAGGGATTTGAAATGTATAAGCGCATGGGCGCTTAAACGGGCCACTACGGTATCTGTGTTTGCACAGAAAGAAGAAACAGCGTCAAAAGGGAGTCCAGGTTGTCTCCAGAATGACTCCCCTCTTTAGGGGAGCCCAGGCTGCCTGTGACTCCCCTAGGTGACTCCCTAGCCTACCTCTCACCAGGGGGAGTCACCAGGAGTCACCAGGGGGAGTCACATAGTTCCCTGACTCAGCTAAGGGAGTCACATAAGTACCTAGGTTCCCCTAATGAGGGGAGTCATTTTGGAGGCAGCCTGGACTCCCTTTTGACGCTGTTTCTTCTCTCTGTGTGAGGTATGCAGTGTTTACAAGAACCTGTCGGCACTAGATGTGTGCGCCTCTCTACAACCATCATATAGTGTCTAAGTAAGGGACTGGTCATTGTTTAACAACAGGGGGGTTGGTGGATTTGGGGAGGGACCAAAAGAATTTGGACCCCTCTTGAGGGCGGGGGGCAAAAAATTGAAAACCTTTTTAATGAAAAAGCCTGCGTATTACTATAGCTCAAAGGGGTCGGCAGCGCTGAATTTCAACTTGCCTGAAGATTTCCGACCCCTCCCGTAGGGGACCAAAAAAATCCACCGTTGTTAAAAAATGACCACTACCTAAGGGAGCGCTCATTGTTTAACGACGGGGGGTGGGGAGAAACCTCCCATGAGAGGGGTCTACATTATTTTCAGTCAGCCCCCCCCCCCCCAACAGAGTTCAAATGAAACGCTGCCTAGCCCTAGTACCTACGGTAATATGCGGACTATTTCGCAAAAAAGGAGTGGAATATTTTTGCTCCCCCCCCCCCCAAAAGAAGATATACACCCCCCCCCGCCTACCCGTTGTTAGAAAATGACCATTCCCTAACCAGCTATAGTGTAGCAGGCATGCCGAGTAGATTCCTGGTTCTGCTACATTTCACTTTAAATCAATCCAAGCCCTGACCTTATTGCTATCTGCTTCTGACGCACCACCCCCACTCTCCCTCTCTCTCTGTCTCTATCTGTCTTTGTCTCTTGTCTCTCCCTCTTTCTCTCTCTCTACTTGTCTTTTTTTTTTTAATTTATATTATATTAATCTCGCTCTCAATCATATACATGGTAAGCAGTACGTACACACGTGTGACTCGATTACCCTCTGTGGGTACATGATATCGAGAGATGGACAATGCAGACATATACGGGCCTAAAAGGGTTAACGGATTACCCCCCTCTCTCCTGATTAAGACCCCCCCCCCCCCCCCCCCATCCCTGGGTACTGTGTCCTTATCTGATATGGTAACACCCACCTGCTGGCCGGTAGGAGTGTAGGTGAGTGCGGTGGGGGGGGGGGGGGGGCAAAGATGAAAAAAAGTTTTAAATTAATTTTCTGAACCCAATTAAGTGTAGGGGTATAGGTGTGTACGGGGGGCATGTCGCAAAAAAAAAGATGAAAAAAAAATTTAAATAAAAAAAAACACAAAAGAAAACAATTACCCAAAACTTCTGAACCCAATTAAGTGTAACCTATTTTCTTGGCCTATATGATTCCCCCTCCCGGCTTGGTGTCAGTCCCTACCTGGGGGTGGGGGGTTATAGGGTGGTGTGCACCTACCTGATTGTGTCCCACCCACCTGCAGACCGGTAGGGGTGTCGGTGTGTGCCGGGGGAGCTGCTGAGGTGCCGCATGGTCCTCCTCCAGGGCCGCCCTCCTCCCCTCCTCCCTCCTCCAAGGTCCTCAGACACGACCACTACTACACAGTATACCACACACCACCACACCTGTAGAGTCCTCCTGTGGGTGAGCTATACCGAGGTTGCAGGTTCCTGAGTAGGGGGCACCATTGCTTGATCTGGTAATCGGCGAGATAAGCACTGATACAGCAATCACAATGGGTACAGGCTGTTATATAATGCCCCCTAAGAAGTCTGCAGTGAAGGCCAGGGAATTTTCTCATTGGTTGATAATGCAACCGGCTAGATGCCTATACACCACACCTGTGTCGCACTACACCTGGTCACTCCTACAACACTGAGTACAGTCAGACCCCGATCAGGCGGTCCTCTTCTTTAATAATACTCCGGCACCCACCCTGAATGATGATGCTATAATCCGGCCACTTTCTGCATGCAGGACAGTCCCATGTATTACAAGCATGTATGCTTTAATAATCCGGCTGCTGCTAATCCGGCCGCCACGTTTTGTCTGAATGACACGGGGGTGGTCGGTTTATCCAGGTCTGACTGTATCTATATACACTGTGTTAACACACCTGTGAAAAACTCCTAATGTGTTACTGGGTGACCACATCTACACACTCCTGGGGTCAGGCGTATTGTCCAATGGGCGCGGCCATTACTTAAGCTGGTACTGGCGAGATAAGCACTGATAACAACAGCTGGGTACCACCAGTTGACCCCTTATAGAATTCCTCAGTAGTGACTGGAGGGAATCATTTCATTGGTCTAAAATACATCCCGCTAGTGGCCTATATATATACCTGGGTACTTCTCACCTGCTGGTGGGAGACCACACCTGTATGATACGCTCCTGTATGATACACTCCTATGTGATACACTCCTGTGATACACTCCTCCTGATCCTCCTGTGGTGGTAGCCACTCTCTCTTTCCTCCAGGGTCCGGCACCTACAGCGTACTCTCCTCCCTCTCTGCTATAGAATCCTCCTGCTGTTACTACTACTACTCCTCTAGGCACTGGTATACCACCTCTCCTTCCTATCCTGCTGCCGTATCTCCTTCTCCTGCTGCTGGCTCTCTCCCTCCTCTCTCCCTCCTCTCTCCCTCCTCTCTCCCTCCTCTCTCCCTCCTCCTCTCTCACCCTCCTGTGACCACTGAGGAGATAAAGGAGGAGACAAGTCGCCCCCAGCAGCAGTAGTAGCGTGAGTCGGGGAGCAGCTCTATGCTCTAACACTGAGCAGCTCACATAGCGGCGTGAGGCCGTGTGTGAGCCGCTCTCCTCCTGCTCTAGGGTCCCGGCGCGGCTCTCCTACCTCCTCCTGCCTCCTCCTGCTTCCTCTACCACTCCCGGTACCCACACTACCACTACCAGGACTGCCGCGCTACCAGCAGGGGAGGCCGACTGTATAGGGTTCAAGCTGGTTGTCCTAAGGGTGCAGCCATTACTTAAGCTGGTACAGTATAAGATAGTGCTACCAGCAGGGGAGGCCGACTGTATAGGGTTCAAGCTGGTTGTCCTATGGGTGCAGCCATTACTTAAGCTGGTACAGTATAGGATAGTGCTACCAGCAGGGAAGGCCGCCAGTATAGGGTTCAAGCTGGTTGTCCTATGGGTGCAGCCATTACTTTAGCTGGTACAGTATATGATAGTGCTACCAGTAGGGAAGGCCGCCAGTATAGGGTTCAAGCTGATTGTCCTATGGGTACAGCCATTACTTAAGCTGGTACAGTATAGGATTCAAGCTGATTGTCCTATGGGTGCAGCCATTAACTTAAGCTGGTACAGTATAGGATTCAAGCTGGTTGTCCTATGGGTGCAGCCATTACTTAAGCTGGTACAGTATAAGATAGTGCTACCAGTAGGGAAGGCCGCCAGTATAGGGTTCAAGCTGATTGTCCTATGGGTACAGCCATTACTTAAGCTGGTACAGTACTACCGCGCTACCAGCAGGGAAGGCCGCCAGTATAGGGTTCAAGCTGGTTGTCCTATGGGTACAGCCATTACTTTAGCTGGTACAGTATAGGATAGTGCTACCAGCAGGCAAGGCCGGCCGCCGACTGTATAGGGTTCAAGCTGGTTGTCCTACGGGTGCAGCCATTACTTTAGCTGGTACTGGCGACATAAGCACTGATGGTACTGATGTCATAATGGGCACAGCCCGCCAGTATAGGATTCAAGCGGATTGACCTATGGGTACAGGCATTACTTAAGCTGGTACTGGCGATATAAACACTGATCGTACTGATTACTTAAGTTGGTACAGTATAGGATTCAGGTTGGTTGTCCTATGGGTGCAGCCATTACTTAAGCTGGTACTGGCAAGATAAGCACTGTCACAATGGGTACTACCAGTTGTTATAAAATGCACCCTAAGAATTTAGCAGTGAATGGAGGGGATATTTTTCATTGGGCTATAATGTATTGCACTTGTGGCCTATAGCGCAATAACAGGGGTGAACTTGTTCCCGTGATAAACACGTGCACACTGGTAAAACAGATCCCGTGAGACCTTGGTTCCGCTCTCGTGATAATAACGTAGCCTGTTCTATGGTGTGTTGGTGTCTGGTACCCGGCTAATTCCCGCGGGATATTCCGTGGACAGAACTAACATGGCCGCGCACATGGAGGAACCAGAATTATCGTTATATCTGAGTATTAGCAGGGTCAGGGTGAGGGGCTGCTACCACTCCTCCAGGTCCTGTATAACACACACTTGGAGACTCACTCAGGGTGGTGTCATTAATGCTGGGGGGTCCATCCTTCCTCCAGGGTGGGGGGAGCTGTAGGGGTGGGTCCTGGGGTTGTGTATGGTTCCTCCTGGGAGTCTACCCCAGGACCGGCTGTAGGCCTGCTTTAGGCCTGCTTTAGGCCTCCTTTAGGCCTGCTTTAGGCTGGCTCTAGACCTCCTTCAGGCTGGCTCTAAGCCTCCTTTAGGCCCGCTCTAGGCCCGCTCTAGTCGTATTCTAGGCCTCCTTTAGGCCTCCTTTAGGCCTGCTTTAGGCCTGCTTTAGGCCTCCTTTAGGCCTGCTTTAGGCTGGCTCTAGACCTCCTTCAGGCTGGCTCTAGGCCTCCTTTAGGCCCGCTCTAGGCCCGCTCTAGTCGTATTCTAGGCCTCCTTTAGGCCTCCTTTAGGCCTGCTTTAGGCCTCCTTTAGGCCTGCTTTAGGCTGGCTCTAGAACTCCTTCAGGCTGGCTCTAGGCCTCCTTTAGGCCCGCTCTAGGTCCACTCTAGTCGTATTCTAGGCCTGCTTTAGGCCTCCTTTAGGCCTGCTTTAGGCCTGCACTAGGCCTGGTCTAGCACTGTCCTGTGCTTACCCTATGCTGGCTCTAGGTTGGCTCTAGCCCTCCTCTATGCCGGCGACAGGCCTGCTCTATAGTAGCTTTAGGCTGGCTCTAGCCTGCTTCAGGCCTGATATTGCCTATACCTGGTGTCCAGACCTATCCGAGGCTGGCTCTAGGCGGTATGTGAGCCTATCCTTGCATGCCGCATGCCCCGATACAGTGAGGCTCTAAGCTGCATGCCTGTACCAGGGCTGTATGGGGGGTAAGATGGCTCTAGGATGACTCTAGGATGGCTCTAGGATGACTCTAGGATGACAGGTACTCCATGTGGTCTCTGAGCATGTAGGCCTGCTATGTGGCGGCTGCAGTATCCTTAGGCCTGATGTAGGCTGAGTGTATAGACAGGCTCCTCTCCTCAGGCCTGCGCTAGGCTGACTGCACCTTAGGCCGACTGTAGGCCTGCTGTAGGCTGAGTGTAGAGGGGCACTCCTCTCCTCAGGCCTGCTCTAGACTGACTGTGAGCCTGCTGTAGACAGGCTGTGTAGGTGGCCTCTGCTCCTCAGGCCGTCTTTAGGCTGACTGTAGGTGGGTAGGCTCCTCAACCAATGCCGGCTCTAGGCTGAGTGTAGGCCTGCTGTATAGAGGAGCTCCGCACCTTAGGCCTGCTCTAGGCCGACTGTAGGCTGGCCGGGCGCGGCAGTAGAGCGGCAGTAGCAGCCCACCCACCACCCACCTCCTCCCTCCTCCAGCAGCCGCTAACCTGCCTTAATGCCGCCCCAGTCACCCCCCAGGGACCCTGGAGGAACCCAGGCCAGGGGGGGGGAGAGGGGGCAGGCAGAGGGGGGGGGCAGGCAGAGGGGGGGGGGCAGGCAGAGGGGGGGGGGTAGAGAGAGGGGGGCAGGCAAAGGGGGGGGGGGGTCAGAGAGAGGGGGGTAGACGGGGGGGGGGGGCAGGCAGAGGGGGTAGACAGAGGGGGGGGGGAGACGGGGGGGGGGCAGACAGAGGGAGGGGGTAGGGGGGCAGAGAGAGGGGGGTAGACGGGGGGGGGGCAGGCAGAGGGGGTAGACAGAGGGGGGGGACGGGGGGGGCAGAGAGAGGGAGGGGGTAGGGGGGCAGAGAGAGGGGGGTAGAGAGAGGGGCAGGCAGAGGGGCAGAGAGAGGGGGGCTAGACAGAGCGGGGGGGGGGGAGGTAGACAGAAGGGGGGGGTACACGTGTGTGTGGGGGGGGGGGGGGGGTAGACAGAGGAGGGGGTGTTAGACAGAGAGAGGAGGGGTTTGTCTACCTCTGTCCTGCTGATGTCACGCTGTTATACTATAGCGCTCTCACTGCTGTGAACTTGTTCCCTGCAACCACTGTGTGTAGAACACTGACACCAGCAATCTCGTGAGATCTTGGCTCTGCTCTCGCAACTGAGCTTGTCCCTTGCACGCTATATGGTATATGGGTGTATGGTCACTTCCTAAACCCAAAAGAATCCAAGCTCAGAACTAACATGGCCGCGCCCATGGCGCTACCAGATTTCTGCCTATAGAGCCTCCTGTGGTCGGGTTCAGTCTGTAATAGCGCCGTCCGCACCCTACACGTTGTACGTCAGGTGGCCGCCCTACACGCGCCGTACGGGGCGGGGTGCACCCCCCGACATGGAGGTACTCCTGGTATAGGAGTCAGTCTGACTACCAGCATACACCACCACTAACAGGGGCCTACAACATGGCACTGACAGGCGCTGCTCTTGTTGCTGTTGTTGTTGTTGGGTTGCTGCTGTTTAAGTGATTGTTGTTGTTGCTCCTGTTGCTATTATAATTGCTGCTGCTGTTATTATTATTATTATTATTATTATTATTATTATTATTATTGTTCTTGTTGTTACAATTGCTGCTGCTGCTGCCGCTGCTGTTGTTGTTGTTTGTTGTTGTTGTTGTTGTTGCTGTTGTTGTTGTTGTTGTCAGGGTAACATCATAGATGCGGCGGGCGGGGTGTGCTGTAGCTGGTTCCCGCAGGTTGACGTACAGTACAGCGGCCGGTACCCAGCTGGGGGTTGCAGCACGTGGGCGATAATAGAGTTAGTTGACACACACGGAGCGGCTCACAGGTCACGGAGAGCAGCTCACACACCGCGAGGTTTAACACTGAGTCACACACGGGGACGTACCTACGTCACAGAGCCACAAGACGCTACGTCATACAGAGCGTCAGGACGCTACGTCACACAGCCTTAATGAGCGTCAGGACGCTACGTCACACAGCCTTAATGAGCGTCAGGACGCTACGTCACACAGCCTTAATGTGCGTCAGGACGCTACGTCACACAGCCTCACAGAGCGTCAGGACGCTACGTCACACAGTCTCACAGAGCGTCAGGACGCTACGTCATACAGTTTCACAGAGCGTCAGGACGCTACGTCACACAGCCTCACAGAGCGTCAGGACGCTACGTCATACAGCTCACAGAACGTCAGGACGCTACGTCACACAGCCTCACAGAGCGTCAGGACGCTACGTCACACAGTCTCACAGAGCGTCAGGACGCTACGTCACACAGTCTCACAGAGCGTCAGGACGCTACGTCACACAGCCTTAATGAGCGTCAGGCCGCTACGTCGTACAGCGTCACAGGGCGTCAGGACGCTACGTCACACAGCCTCACAGAGCCACAAGACGCCACGTCACACGTCGTGACGTGTCGTCCTACTGGTAGTAGGGTCCTCCGTGCCTCTGGGACACCTCCTCCAGTGGTACCGCAGTAGTAAATCAGTAGTTACCCAGTAGTGATTCTGCAGTAAAACAGTAGCATTGCAGTAGTATTGCCGTAGTGACACAGTAGATTTGCAATAATAGAACCTTCGTATCTATGGAGAGTAGACTAGGATCCCAGTAGTAGCTCAGGGTTAACTCAGTAATAATGCAGTAGCAATACAGTACTATTGCAGTGGTTAAGTAGTAGTCCAGCTCCAACAGGTATGTACGTGTGTGTGTGTAGTACAGGGGGGTGTCAGGAGAAGGGGTGGTCACGTGGGGCACCAGGACGACACATCACGCGTCGCGATATGGACACACGGTGGTATGCGCATGTACAGACCGACTTCCGGTTGTCGAGGCGGCAGTATAGCCGACTTCCGGTTGTCGAGGCGGCGGTACTGCCGACTTCCGGTTGCAGCGGCGGCGGCTATATCGCGGCGGTATGCAGTACAGGGCGCTGCCTCGGTACAGACCCCACGTGCACAGATCCCGCCCTACTCGTACATGCACAGTGTCTGTACAGGGGGACTGTCAGCACGTGCACCTCTCACTCCTCCTGCACCTAGACATGGCAACCTGTGCAGGTACAGGGATGTACTACAGGCAGCTACGGCAGGAGGGGAGAGGGGGGTGTAGTCTGGTAAATAAAGCTTTGCAGATCAACAAAACTGTAGGAAAAGGTTTTTCAGTGGATTTGGTTAGTTTGATATGTCTTTTTTTCAGAAATAAAAAGTTTACCATTTTTTGCCTTGGGAAAATGCCTAAAATGGACCGAAATCCAAAATGGCCGCCAAAATGTCAGAATTTCATATCCAATGCCCTAGATATGGCTCATAATACACATTTAACACTACCTACCCCCCCTAAATTGGACCCAAGGAATTCAATGGATCTATTGGTTAGTGGCTATGACTGCTGGTTGCCTAGCAACGGCTGTTCTAAATGTTTATCTGCCTAGCAACACACATTTCCGTGATCTGGAGGTTGATTATAATCATACCTACCCCCCCTAAAATGGACCCAAGGAATTCAATGGATCTATTGGTTAGTAGCTATGACCGCTGGTTGCCTAGCAACGGCTGTTCTAAATGTTTATCTGCCTAGCAACACACATTTCGGAGGTCCTGAGGTTGATTATAATCATACCTACCCCCTAAAATGGACCCAAGGAATTTAATTGTTTTATTGGTTTGTTGCTAAGACAGCTGGTTGCCTAGCAACAGCTATTTTTCTAATTATCTAACTTATTCTCTAGCAACACAGATTTTACCTGATACTCTGGTCGATACTTATCATACTTACCATCACCAAAAAGGAGTTCAAAGACATTCAGGGTCCATTTACTTGTATTTAAAACATCTGCTAGCAAAGCAACAGCTTTTCTGTTTCTTTATCTACCTTCATTTACCTTACACTACAGAATTACCTAGCTCCAAGGGGGTTACTTGTTGTCATGCTGGTTGCTATGCATAATGTGATTGAATAAAAATGTCACCATGTAAATGATTCATTCTAGAAAGGCCAACATAACAGTATTGAATGGGTATCTATTGTTCGAGGTCTTTGCTAATAACATCAAGTCTGTGGGCTATATAGTCAAAAAATGGTATAACACATGGTTTCGGTGGTTGCTAAGCAACAAGCAAGTGGAACTTTTGCAATGGCAACATATTATCTGACATTGGGGTGTCATACTGTTTTGTCCTAGTGTGTCTTGCAATGACTCCAATGCCATTTAAGCATAAATGAGAGGTGTTTTCCACACTAACCACTCCAAAATTAGCCTAAAAGCTGGCCATGGCCCTGGTGGCAGAATTCAGAACTAAAATGGGAAACTTCAGAAAATGAGAAAATATTTGTATTATTGAATTATCATCACATGTCAAAATTAATAGAATTTTTTTTTACATTATCCTAAATTTTAATAAGGGGAAAACACGGGTAATTCAAATAATACTCTGATTACCAAACTAAGGACCAAAACTGTATGCTGGCTTGGTAACAGACAGCAATGCAGATAGCAAAGCAGACAGAAGTGCAGACAAGTTCTACCAATCATCAACACCGATTTCAAAGGGTATAAGACACATTGTGAATGTAAGTATGGAAAATCATTGATGTTTTTAACCTTTAGCTTAATGAAATATACTTTTCAAAATGCTAATATGTAAATACTGGTTTTAATCAGACCAAATTAATGTGGCAAGTCATTAATGGGTGATAATAGGGAGGATTGAGGCTTAGACAGTAAGATTACAACATAAACTGCTTAGAAATCAGTATTATAAACTTTGTTATTGCTATATTAATGTCACTTCCATTAGGTCCCCACTACGGATCTATATACCATTTTGAAGGTAAGATAAAAGGGAATCTGAAACCACTAAAAACACCTACAGTGTAAGTCACTATGTCTAGGTATATCCCTAGGAGTGCCAGTACTTTATGTAGAAAAGCTCCCAAAATGTTCAGATTTGTGGAGTGAAAATGGCCCTCCAAACGCCAATACTTTCTGTTGGAGGGTCACCAAAACATGCACTTCTGGCCATGTGAATGACCATTCTCTCTGATATCATTTTACTATACACTTTGTTCACACTTGAACCTAAAGAGCACCATCTTTTTCTAATGGTTTATGTGTGCTACAGTTGAGAGATTCATTGATATTGTCATATCACTGCATAGGAATTCCCATTTAAGTGCTGGTTTTCCATGAACAAAATTTAAGCACATTTATTGACCTTTGCCCATTTTTAATGCATGTTGCTATGATTGCTTTACCTTTACTCTTGCATACATATCAATAAGTTCATCAAAACCTGCTCATTCTTTTAATTTAGGTAGGCAACACTTTTATTGTGCAGGGGGGGATCAATATTCATTCATCAATTTCATTATTTTTTCGGGAGCCAACCTGGGCCTCCAGGGGGACTGGGGGACCGGTACCCAGCCCCTGGTGGTCAGGAGCACCTTTAGGGGGACTGTCACCCAGCCGAGGGTGCCATCAGGAGGACTGGGGGACCGGCACCCAATCTAGATGTTATCAAAATAATTTATGATAAAGGGGTAAGAGACCCCTTACTCCCCTGGTTGGTATCACGGGTCGTAGCCCTTCCGAAGCCCTCAAAACAATGCATAATAACAGAATCAAGGACCCTTATACCCCTGGTTAGTATCACAGGTTGTAACCCTCCAGAAGCCCTCAAAATAATGTGTAATAACAGAATCATGGCCAGGACTCAATAAACAAATTTTTGAACTTGAACTTGCCATCTAACATGATGTGGTATCAAGTAACGTCATCTAACATGATATGATCCCCAGTAGTGTTATCTAACATGATGTGGTCCCATCTAACATGCTAACAGAAAGCACTGGCATTTGGAGGGCATTTTTTACACCCCACATCAGTATGTACTGGGGGTCTCCTGACAGAAAGCATTGGCGCTCCTAAGGATATGACACTGTTTACCATTGTAAACAGGCACATCAGATATTATAGTCCACCACCTGACCACCACCTCCTCACATCCACTATCATATCATCATGTTCACCACCATCTCCGCACGTCCACCACCCTCTCCTCATGTCCACCACCATCTCCTCATCTCTGCTACCCTCTCCTAACGTCCACCATGATGATAAAAATAAGAGATGTTTCCTATTTATTGCAGGTGGTTGAGAAACGATTACGGCTAAAGTCTATGCAACTACCAAACTATGGCTTGTGTGTTGTGCTCTGAGCCAATCGAATTCTGCAGACGAGAAGAATTTAACAAATTGACTGATGTAGGGTGCTCACGCATTAATGAAGCTCATGATGAACTTGGTTTAGATGTTCCAAATCTGATTCACTCTGAGGACACAGACCTCTATGTGCATTGTAAATGCCGCAGTACTCTCACAAATATTAAGAACATCAAACTAGCTCAGAGAAATCGATCAACACCCACAGGGGCAACAACTCGGAAATGTGAAACAACACCGTTCAATTTTAAAACAGACTGTTTTCTATGTGGTATGTTTGTTGACAAAGATTCTGCATATAAATACCGTGATCGGAGTATTTATAAATACAGCCATGTCATGGTCTTGGAGTATCAGGCAAATGTATTGACAACATGCAATCAAAGAAAAGATGAATGGGCAAGGACAGTGCAGTCACGGTTTGCTGTAATAAATGATCTCCCAGCTGAGGAAGCCATATACCACCATGCCTGTGACAAAAGCTTCCGTGCAGGGGGATGCATACCTACTAAATATGGCAAAGATGAGAGGCCATTGAAGAAACTCAAAGGAGGACGCCCAAAAGACAAATCCAACGAGACAGCCTTGCAGTATGCAATAAACTACTTAGAGGACAATGATGACAACACAATAACACTGCAAGATTTGCATCTGGTAATGAGGAGCAAAAGTGGACTTGAAGATGATCAACTGTACACAGTAGCACAATTGAAGAGGGAGCTGATGTCCTATTATACAGACAGAGTTTCTATTACATCTGTCAGGAACCAGCCTAGTATCGTCACACTGACATCAAATGTGAAAAACTTGATACAAGAGGCACATCAGAGGGCGGCAAGTCTAGATGATGCCAACATTGATGGTTTAATTGAAGTAGTAGGAGATTACATCCGTGCAGAGATTAAATCCCTACCAAAGCATGAAAATGTGTATCCAGACACCACAACTATGGAATCAGTTGATGAAAATCTTAACTACCTCCCAGACTCCCTACGTCTTCTGTTACAGACCATTATTAAGAGTCAGAACTCAAAGCTACACACAGCAGCATTTGGACAGGCAATAATGCAATCTACTTGCCCACGGTCATTCTTGCCTCCTTTACAAGTTGGACTCAGTGTTACCTTAGAGCAAAAGTATGGTCATCGTGACTTAGTCGACATGGTGAGTAAGTTTGGCTTTTGTTCTTCATATTCTGAGGCAAATATGTATAGGCTAAATGCTGCCACCACCCAAGGTGTTGATGCTTCTTCTAACATTGCAGATGTCTTTGTACAGTATCAGGCAGATAACATAGATCATGCCAGTAAAACCCTGGATGGTAATGACAGTGTACATGTCATGGGCCAAATGGCAACTTTCACCCCCGGCATCAAAGCGATACGAAAGGTACAACGAGAAAAGGTAAACATGGAGGACCTTAAGAAGATTGGGCATGTCAAACTCATTCCACAGAAAAATCCGAAGGACATCAAAGCTAATATAATTTACACCAAACTAGGCCAGTTTCAGAGGGATGATAAAAACAGAAAGCTTGACCTGCTATGGCGGACAACACTTCACCATTTGAAGCCTCAGCCAATGTGGTCAGGATCTATGCAGATGATTCATACCCAGCAGATGCATGCAGAAAAAACCTCACAGATGTTCTTGCCGATTGTAAATTTGACACCAAGCGATCCCACCTGTGTCCGATCAACACTGGAATACATATGCAATCATGCAAGCCAGCACAGAGTTAAGGCAGTGATCACATTTGACCAACAGCTGTGGTGGATAGCCTTCATGATCATAGAAACACAGCCGATTGAAAGTGCACTGAAGAAGGCTGTGGTACTACTTGGTGGCTTCCACACACAGATGAGTTTCTTAGGAACAATAGGAAGCTTAATGGCAGGATCGGGGATAAAGGAAATTATCTCTCAGGTGTATGCAGAGGGAAGTGTTGACCAGATCCTCTGTGGGAAAGCAGTGTCAAGAGCTGTTCGGGCTCATCTCCTCATAGACAGTGCACTGAACAGCAACGTGACCTCACAGGTGTTTGAGGAGCAAGACCAAGAACTGCACACTTTACTGGATGCTGCCAGGAAGTTGATGTCTAAGATAAATGACAAAGAACTAATTCTGGAAGATGCTTTGAAGTCAGATGTCATTTTTCAGTTGGAATCAGCTATGGAATCTTGGAGAATGGAAATGGCTCCTTACCGTACTTCCAAGCTTTGGATGATGTACATGCATCTCGTCAGCATCCTTCGTGCTGTCATTGAGTCAGCTAGAACTGGCAATTGGAAACTGTACCTTCAGTCCTTACATGACATGCTTCCCTACCTAGCTGCCTCAGGCCATAACAATTATGTAAAGTCACTTGTACTATATCTGGAGAAAATGGACAAACTGCAGGAAACTCACCCAGATGTGTATTCCAAATTCATGGAAGGATTCTTTGTTGTGAGGCAAAGTGACAGTCCCTGGGCAGGAGTATTCAGTGATTTATATATTGAGCAGGTTTTGATGGGGAACATCAAATCCGTTGGAGGTCTCACAAGAGGAAGGGGATTCGAGGAATCTACGAGACTCACCTGGCTGCTCTCTATGCCAGCTTGTGGTGAGGTCCACAAAGCGATGCAAGACGTGACTCGTCTTAGGAGCAGTGACAGTACAAGTATCAAGCACAAGGACCTAACTGAAGCAAATATGAAGCGCAATTCAGCAGATCTCGAAAAGATTTCGGAATATCTAAAAGAGCGAAAGCCTTTTTCAAAGACAACTATGGCACTTAGGAGCACCTCATCTGGCATTATTGCTGAGGCTTCTGTCAATGCTGACCATGCAGAAAGTGTTGGCTGTGCAATAATATCATCCATGGTTGGCCAGTCCGTTGCCAACCATAAATTCTCAAGAAAGCAACAAGTTGTTACTCTGGCTGCTGCCGAGTATGTGGCAGTGGATGGTGAGAAGATCGAGATTGAGTTTGAGTTTAGATTGAGTTTAGATTTTTATTGGCAACTAATAATCGTATACAATACAGACGTTTTTCATATAGTGCAATATAGATTAACCCCCAACAACTATACCAGCGTCTTCTCGTAGCTGGTATTGGTACATTTGACACCAGAACATTACTACAGTATGAACTCTGCTCATATCCATCAGCCTTGTTTGACACCAACCTTCTGATGAGACTTGCAGATAAAGCAGATCTTCAGAATGGGCTTCTCAAACAGGTACCGGAATGCATTACCATGGAGTATCCCCTTAGGGTTGCACATGTGATTGATGGTGGGGCTATGTTGCAAAAGCTGCAAGCCACATGGGTCAAGTCTACATCATATGATAGTCTCTTCCAACTCTACATAGAGTATGTTCACCATCACTACTGCAATGCCATGGTTGTGTTTGATGGGTATGATGAAGGCCCCTCGACTAAGGATGAAACTCATCAGAGGAGAACTGGTAGTGAGATGGGAGTGGATGTAGAGTTCACCCCTCATATGCTGCTCAAGATGAAAAAGAAACCATTTTTGGCAAACCCAAGGAACAAACAGAGATTCATCAACATGTTGGGAACCAAAATGGAGGAAAATAACATTCAGGTGAAACATGCATCTGGAGACGCTGACTTTGACATTGCTATGTCAGCCTGTCAAATTGCCCTGACAAAGCCTGTTGTGGTTGTGGGGGATGATACCGATGTCCTAGTCCTTCTGCTACACCATTTCACATCTGACCTCCATGAAACAATCTACTTCCAGACAAGCTCAAAGCTAATCAATGTAGCCAGCCTGCAAAGATCACTTGATCCGGTATTGTGTTCCTCTCTTCTATTTGTTCATGCCCTTTCAGGGTGTGATACTACATCAAGACCATATGGCATTGGCAAGTCCTCTGCTATGACAAAATATCATGGCCTGCAAGAATTCACTGAAGTCTTCATGAAGCCAGAACAAAATCAACAGAACATTGTAGAAGCTGGGAATCATGCCCTTGCAACCCTATATGGTGGTAAAGCAAACTCAGATTTGAATACTGAGCGTGTCACTAGATTCACTGAGAACGTTGTCACAAGATCTGCCTATCTCCCACCTGAGCGACTCCCACCAACATCAGATGCTGGAAAATTCCATAGTCTGAGAGTCTACCTACAGGTACAAGTCTGGCTAGGGAACAATTTAAAGGCAGAGGAATGGGGTTGGGATCTACTTACAACCCAGCATGGAAAAGTCATGAAGCCCCACAGAATGGACCAAGATGCTGCCCCAACGTCTTTACTAAAGATTGTTCGCTGTAACTGTGGTGGTAGATGTGACAAGAACACATGCTCATGCCGAAAAAATGGACTTCTATGCACCTTGGCATGTGGACACTGCAAGGGAACAACTTGCATGAATGCCCAAAGTCCTGACCCATATGAAAACACTGATTAGATTATCCAAGAGGACACTCTAAAGGGATATATGGCCTTGTCCTAACCAGGAAAGCCATCATCCAGACAAGATCTGGCAGCACAGCTGTGGCTAGGTGGACACACCTGTTCAATTTGTTTTAGATCACCCAATGAGCCATGGTGTTTTGAAATGCAATCGCCAAAGCTATATTTGTGGTGGTATAACTAAAGCCATTATCCTACCATGTTCCATATAATTAATGGGGTATAGCAGTGTTTTGAATTACAATCACTGTGACCACCCCCCCCCCTGGTGACAGTATAGACAATGTACTGGACTCACTTATTGTACCCATGTCATGCTCACTTTGAACTTAGAGCCTCTCGTGTCTGGAAGCTGCTTTCATAGTCAAAACTACTGTAATTTCTTATTACTTGTTGATAAAGGTTACAGTCTTCCATTTCATATCATATAAGCAAGAGTTTTTTAGACACTGTATCAGTATTTATTTCATGGTGAATATGGCCTATAGATGCTAAGGCAATGGGAGGGCCGTATGCAAGTAAAGCGTGAAATAACCCTCGGGCATATTTCACGCTCTGCCCGTATTGCACGCTCCCAGGGGTCGCCATGGGGTCGCCGTGGAGTTGCTAGGCTACTGAGGGTCACGTGACCTGCGTGGAATTCAAAATGGCGGCACCACAGACGTAAACAAACACCGCGGAAGTAAAGAAACATCGTGGAAGTAAAGAAACATAGACTACATATCTATTTCACATCGATATACCCTGAAATAAATACAGAGCGTCACTTAAAAGTGCCCTCTTCCATGGTTATTGCACTCGTGGTCCTTGGGCCGTATTGCACTCGGCCTACGGCCATCGTGCAATACGGCCCAAGGACCACTCATGCAATAACCATGGACTCAGTCACTTTAGCGTGCAGCTCTGTCTATATATAGCTACTATTAAATACACTATGTGAAGATCTTTCTTATTTGATAATAGCTTGTGCATACAAAATACCATGATGTAAAATGTTATTCTGCTAGCTTCAATCATATTGAGGGATGATCGACAAATAAGGAATTGTCAAAAGGACTGTATGCACTACAACCTTACATGGATAAAATATGGTCCTTTCATAGATTTATTAATCCCATTTTGCCTCAGTTTACAATTGAAAACATCACATTCGCTTGTCATATGTAATGCTTTGTGAATTCATGAGCCTAGAAGTCACTGAAATGATACCAACCTATAGATTTTTTGGCAGTCATGTTGAATAGATATATGAATATATTCAGAATGGTGTTGTTGTATATTGTGTTTTGATATAAGTACAATCGTTTGGACCATGAAGTCCATGAGCTTTTTGAGCCAGAAGAACATAAACCTGTACTATAGGATACAAGTATATATGATTTTGTACAAATTTAGGTGTCTTTATGGTAGTACAGGTTTAGGCATCTATATGATATAAAATATAGACACCTAAACCTGTACTAAATCATGTATACACATAAGCATTTATTACATAGAAAGAGAGCTTGGGTGACCATGCAGGATCTTCAGATTGTTGTTGAACGCAGCCTTTTTTTCTCGTAATATTTACACATTATGGCAATTATCTGGCAACTTATGCTTGTTAACAGCCTGAGTAGGCACCCACACAGACAAAAGTATAGCCGAAAGGGCAGAGCACAATATAGTCTATTAATGTGGGAAAAATTGCAATGATTTGTATCTCTTCAATACTCACCATACAAGTGTTGGGACCATCTTTTCAACAGGCCAAATGGGCCGAAAAAGCGTAGGGTACGCCAAACAATGATATAAACAACCATATATACAGAAACAAGCACTGCATGCTTTGCACAAATCCTATGGACTGTACTCTGATTGCTATGGATCAGGATGGATCCTAATCAGTGTGGATGCACAGTCTAACTGCTACAAGTTATAATTATGACCATGGTAATGTGTGTTGCTAGGCAGATAAACAACTAGAATTGCCATTGCTAGGCAACCAGCTGCATTAGCAACAAACCAATAGAACCATTGAATTCCTTGGGTCCATTTTAGGGGGTAGGTATGATTATAATCAACTTCAAGAACACGGAAATGTGTGTTGCTAGGCAGATAAACAACTAGAATTACCGTTGCTAGGCAACCAGCTGTCTTAGCAACAAACCAATAGAACCATTGAATTCCTCGGGTCCATTTTAGGGGGGGTAGGTATGATTATAATCAACCTCCAGATCACGGAAATGTGTGTTGCTAGGCAGATAAACATTTAGAACAGCCGTTGCTAGGCAACCAGCAGTCATAGCCACTAAACAATAGATCCATTAAATTCTTTGGGTCCATTTTAGGGGGGGTAGGTATGATTATAATCAACCTCAGGACCTCCGAAATGTGTGTTGCTAGGCAGATAAACATTTAGAACAGCCGTTGCTAGGCAACCAGCGGTCATAGCTACTAACCAATAGATCCATTGAATTCCTTGGGTCCATTTTAGGGGGGGTAGGTATGATTATAATCAACCTCCAGATCACGGAAATGTGTGTTGCTAGGCAGATAAACATTTAGAACAGCCGTTGCTAGGCAACCAGCAGTCATAGCCACTAAACAATAGATCCATTGAATTCCTTGGGTCCAATTTAGGGGGGGTAGGTAGTATTAAATGTGTATTATTAGCCATATCTAGGGCATTGGAGATGAAATTCTGACATTTTGGCGGCCATTTTGGATTTTGGTCCATTTTAGGCATTTTCCCAAGGCAAAAAATGGTAAACTTTTTTTTTCTGAAAAAAAGACATATCAAACTAATCAAATCCACTGAAAAACCTTTTCCTACAGTTTTGTTGGATCAATCCTATATTTTTTACTTTATTTACCAGACTAGTGGGAGAACACTCCCCGGACGTCCTAGCCACCACTACCGCCCTCCTCTACCACACTACCCGGTCTGCTAGTCTCCCCTCCAGGGTGAGCTAGCCTCTCCTGTACCTGGCCTCCTCCCTCCGGGGTGACTGGGTGTGCAGGGCGGTCCCCCTGGGTGCTCGTGCCGTCAGAGCGGCGCACGGGGGAGGTATGGTTAACACGACACGCACTACCTGTACGGTGTCCCACCCTCTGTGTGTCAGTACACGGCGACGTGCACAGCAGGGCGTGTGTGTGTGGGGGGGGGGGGGTGTTAAGGCGCACAGGGTAGGACCCACTAGTGAGAGGCGGCACACTGGAGAAGCCCGCCTACAGCCCTAGCCTCCATCCTCCTCCAGTAGGTGCACTATACTGACTAGGGCCTGCTCCCCTTCTCCTGTTCCTCCTACCGGTTGTCCTGCAGGACCTATATATAATACACCTTTAAGGCACACGTGTTGCTGCCACTACAGCAATAGTTAAGGTGGCGCAGGGGCTGGCACAATGGGTCTTATATAGGATGGGTGGGGCTTTAACACAGTAGTACCTCGGCCCGTGTACAGCCTTCCTCCTGTAGGTACTGGAGGCTGGGTAGTGACTGACTCCTCCTGATCCTCCTCCTGTGCCGGGTGTTTCTCCTCCTGCCGGCTCGGTGCGCCCTGACGCCGCCCTGCGTCTCCAGTAACCAGCTCCTCCACGTGTCCTATACTACTTACACCATGCGGCACATGGCACCATATACTACTTACACACTAGGGCCCTGTGGGTGTGTGTGTGGGTGTGTGTGTGTGTGTGTGTGTGTGTGTGTGTGTGTGTGTGTGTGTGTATGGGGGGGGGTGTAGATGTCACCATATACTACTTACACACTATGTGAGGCCCTGCGTGGGTGCGTGTGTGTGTGGGGGGTGTGTGTGTGTGCGTGTGTGTGTATGGGGGTGTAGATGTCACCATATACTACTTACACACTATGTGAGGCCCTTTGTGTGTGTGGGGTGTGTGTGTGTGTGTGTGGGTGTGTGTGGGTGTGTTGGTGTGGGTGTGTGTGTGGGGTGTGTGTGTGTGTGTGTGTGTGGGTGTGTATGGGTGGGTAGATGTCACCATATACTACTTACACACTACGTGAGGCCCTGCGTGGGTGTGTGTGTGTGTGTGTGTAGGTGTGTGTGTGTGTGTGGGTGTGTGTGTGTGTGTGTGTGTGTGTGGGTGTGTGTGTGTGGGGGGGGTGTGGGTGTGTGTGGGGGGGGATGTGTGTGTGTGGGGGGGGGTGTGTGTGTGTGTGTGTGTGTGTGTGGGTGTGTGTGTGTGGGGGGGGTGTATGGGGGGGGGGTAGATGGCACCATATACTACTTACACACTAAGTGAGGCCCTGCGTGGGTGTGTGGGTGTGTGTGTGTGTGTGTGTTGGTGTGGGTGTGTGTGTTGGTGTGTGGGTGTGTGTGTGTGGGTGGGTGTGTGTGTGGGGGGTGTGTGGATGTCACCATATACTACTTACACACTAGGTGAGGCCCTGCGTGGGTGTGTGTGTGTGTGTGTGTGTAGGTGTGTGTGTGTGTGTGGGTGTGGGTGTGTGTGTGTGTGTGGGTGTGTGTGTGTGGGGGGGTGTGGGTGTGTGTGGGGGGGGATGTGTGTGTGTGGGGGGGGTGTGGGTGTGTGTGTGGGGGTGTGTGTGTGTGTGTGTGTGTGTGTGGGTGTGTGTGTGTGGGGGGGGGGTGTAGATGTCACCGTATACTACTTACACACTACGTGAGGCCCTGCGTGGGTGTGTGGGTGTGTGTGTGTGTGTGTGGGTGTGGGTGTGTGTGTGTGTGTGTGTGTGTGTGTGGGCGTGTGGGGGGTGGGTGTGTGTGTGTGTGGGGGGTGTAGATGTCACCATATACTACTTACACACTAGGTGAGGCCCTGCGTGTGTGTGTGTGTGTGTGTGTGTGGGTGTGGGTGTGTGTGTGTGTGGTACTTACACATACCAGTCACACACATCCTTACTACATGTACTAACTCCAGGTCCTCATATCACTCTCCAACCACCGTCACTCTCCCAGCACCGTGGAAGAATCGCACAGTGGTACACATATTAACATAAAAATGAACTCGTAAAGATACAACTGGATGTACGACGACGAGTTTAGGTTGCCGTATCGCACGGTGCGCACGACTGCGCAGCAGCAGTTCGCACCGTGCGATGCAGCAACCCAAACAAGTCTTCGTGCATCCAGTTGTATCTTTACGAGTTCTTTTTTTGTTTTATTATACCTAGCATATGGCATTTAATGCAAATACATTAAGCTTTCTCACCGAGTAAAGCAAGTTCAGCAGGAATTGATTAAAGTTGTAGTCGCAATCTGTTGGCACACACCACTTTTCCGGATCAAACATGTGTGATACAGAGGTCTGTATCGCACACGTTGGCTGTCCACGCATTGTAGGTTGTAGGAATAGTAATGTTATATGCTAGGTATAATAAAGGGGCTGTACCACACGCACCAAAAGTTGGAGCCGTACCACACGGCAGTGGGTATGTCATTGCTACACGTATCACACGCCTGTGAGGTATGACACTTTCCTCTTTCTCTCAGTCACACTGCCCTTTCCTCCTGACCCATACTACGCAAATACGGGATAGCTCTCCCAGGTGAGAGGACAAACGTTTAGAGCGTTATCTTAGTCTTAAATCTTAATCTCTTAATTCAGTTTCTTATTTTGGGGCAGTATCTTAAAATCAGGCAGTAATACTTCTAAGATAGTCTAAGATAAGTCTTAAAATGGGATTAAGATGGTTTAAGAGAGGATTGAAATAGAAGAAATAGAATTAAGATAGTTTAAGATAGCATAAAAATAGAAGAAAAATAAGAAAGAAAACGGGGGTTGGGGGGCAGAGCCCCGGATTACATACTAAAAAGTAATAGTAATACTTTTAAGATAATCTAAGTTTATAAATCTAAAAAAGTTAAGACAAGTAAGATCATCTTAATAGTCTGATTGGGATAACGCTCTAAAAATTTGTCCTCTCACCTGGGAGAGCTATACCGTACGTGCCCATACTACAGCCTACAGCCTACAGACTACAGGGTGTTAGTTGGGACTAGGCCAGAATAATGGTTGTTTCACGTAACATGGGAGGAAAATCTAGGGTCGTTTTAAAAAAAAAAAAAAAATTTAACATGAAAGTACTAACCAACTTTTTTGAATACCCCAAAATTGACCAAAAAAGGGTAAAATGCAAAAATTTCTTCAAAATTGCATAAAAAAACGTAGGGTCGACAGATAGCGGTCTCTTCCTCCTGGGTAGGGGCCTCCTCCTGCAGGCAGACACGCCGACTAACGCTGCCCTGTGCCGTACTACGCGTGCTGGGCGCCCACTCAGGCTCCTGGAGGAGGGAGGAGGGTGAGGCAGTAGTAGGTAGTGAGTAGGGCAGCCCTGGAGGTGGAGGTAGGAGGTGGGAGTAGCGTCCTCCTGCAGGTAGTAGGTTTAGTGGTGGGGGTAAGGGGTGAGGAGACCGGGCGGTGGGTGGAGGGTGCCCGGGGCTGGGGGCCTCTCCTCCCGGGTGGGTGTCAGGCTGGGCCGGTCTCCTCCTGCTTCCCTGTGCAGCCTCCTGAGTCATGGGTAGTCTTGGAATCTAGTCAAATACTACAGTATGGGCCGGACGCAGGGCTGCATTTTGCGCCAGTTAAGTAGTGCAAATCAGTGTGTAGTGGCAATACACACCCAACTACAAATTTATAGATGTTTATCTTGATCAAATTCAAAGATGTATATTGGGTTGTATGACAGCCTGCTCCCAGGCTATTCCCTGGTAAGACAGACGCTTGAGGAGGCAGCCTGCTACTCTGGTAAGATAGAGGCTGGCAGAGCCTGCTCCCAGGCTATCCCCGTGGTAAGATAACGGCCGAGGCAGGCTGCTCCCAGGCTATCCCCTTGGTAAGATAGAGGCTGGCCGAGGCTGGCTGCTCCTAGGCAGGCTGCTCCCAGGCTATCCCCCTGGTGAGATAGGTGCTGGCCGAGGCAGCCTGCTCCCAGGCTATACCCCCTGGTGAGATAGAGGCTGGCAGAGCCTGCTCCCAGGCTATCCCCCTGGTGAGATAGAGGCTGGCA
The DNA here is from genome assembly GCA_947462335.1 of Harmothoe impar. Classification (NCBI taxonomy): domain Eukaryota; kingdom Metazoa; phylum Annelida; class Polychaeta; order Phyllodocida; family Polynoidae; genus Harmothoe; species Harmothoe impar. The sequence goes on from OX381706.1 coordinate 5,542,046, forward strand.
GAGACTGCCTCCTGGGTGACAGGTCTGGTGGTGGTAGGACGTCGGTGACGGCTGATGCTGACTCCTGCCTCCAGTAGGCTGGGGGCATAGAGTAGGAGGATGCAAGGTGCAGAGCTCCTTTACCCTTTAAATAGGACGGTAATAACCCTTTGAGGGCTGCATATTGCTCTAATGAATTACACAGTTTGATATATTGATGCATGAATACAGCCCTGGGGAGTAACTATCAGTAATAGACCTCGAACCCTTTGAGGGTGACGTAATGCGTTAAAACCCCATGCCCTTGGTCGTCAGGATGCATGAATACAGCCTTGGCGAGTAACTCGCAAGTGCTGCATTCAATCATTAGCAACATGCTGTCCTTAAAGGGTTAAAGTTGCATAGTGCTCGAATGAATTATGGCCTTTGTCATACTAAAGCATGAATGCAGCCCTGGTGAGTAATTCACCAGCAGTGCCTTTGTACATCATACTGCCCCTCCAGGGATGGTACACTCTCAAAAGGCTGGCATGATGCATGCATCATGACAGCAAAGGTTATAAGACATTAACCCTTTAAGGAAGGCATGGGGTCTTGGTCATCATAATGCATGAATGCAGCCCTGGCAACTTACATGCCAGTGCTACATTCATCCTCCATGCCAACCAAGGGCATGCCGCACCAATGCAATTTGCTGTCCTCAAAGGGTTAAGGGCTGCACAGTGCTTGAATGCATTATGTCCTTTATCATACCGATGCATGAATGCAGCCCTAGCGAGTAACTCCGCAACCCAGCATACATGCTGAGCCTTCGGGAGTATGTCAAAACTGTATGGTCAGAATGATAGATGACTCCCCCTCCCATTGCCTGTCATTACCTGTCATTGCCTGCCATTGCCTGCTATTGCCTCTTATCGCTTGTCATTGCCTGTCATTGCCAATCATTGCCTGTCGTTACCTGTCATTGCTGGTCATTGCCTGCTATTGCCTGTCATTGCCTGTCAATGCCTGTCATTGCCTGTCATTGCCTGCCATTCCTGCTGCCATTGCCTGTCATTGCTGGTCATTACCTGTCATTGCCTGTCATTGCCTGCTATTGCCTGTCATTGCCTGTCATTGCCTGTCATTGCCTGTCATTGCCTGTCATTTCCTGTCATTGTCTATTATTGCCTGTCAGTGCCTGCCATTCCTGCTGCCATTGCCTGTCATTGCTGGTCATTACCTGTCATTGCCTGTCATTGCCTGTTATTGCCTGTCATTGCCTGTCATTGCCTGGCATTGCCTGTCATTGCCTGCTATTGCCTGTCATTGCCTGTCATTGCCTGTCATTGCTGGTTATTGCCTGCTATTGCCTGCTATTGCCTGTCATTGCCTGCTATTGCCTGTCATTGCCTGTCATTGCCTGCCATTGCCTGTCATTGCCTGTCATTGCCTGTCATTGCCTGTCATACAGAAGATCTGATACTCCCACAGAAGGAGCTGGAGTCAGACTAGAGCTGATGACCTGTTGCTGAGACTGACAAAGGTCTCAGGTGAGGCTCGCGATGGTCGGCTATAGATGGTCCCAGAGCTGTCGGTGAGGCTGACACAGGCTGCCTTTCGTAGATCTCTGCAGTGTGATTCCTTAGCTTTATGATCGTTCATTTTGCGATAAAAGCGTATGATTTGGTCCACACATGCTTTGTAGGATACTCTTTTTTATATTAGCGAGTTACTCACCAGGGCTGCATTCATGCATTATGATGACCAAGGGTGATGCCTTATTGTACTATACCATCCTTAAAGGGCTAAAACACTAAAATCTAAAAGCCCCGGCCCTTAGTCTCTAGTGCCTATCCCAGGTTAATCATGAGGATATTGATCAGGCGTGACCAAGTGCTATTCAAAAATGACTGAGGCAAAACAACATTATAACTGATGCCTTACTCAAACAGACATCAAAATGGAAAGGTTAGTTGGTCAGTACCTGACAATATTAACTAACCTAGGCTGGTCGTTCAGGGAGCCAAAATGTGACTAACTTGGTTAGGCACAATAGTGACGGTGGTCGAACAGGGAGCCTAAGAAAATCAGTGTTGTGGTGCAACAGCCTGAGACACAGCGTGTATAAGAGGAGCCTGCAGTGCTTGACGTGTTGTAGTCTACTCACACACCCCCGGCTACACCTCACGTCGTCATGACGACCGGCTCGGGTTAGGGGTTGCTGCCCACTGCTACTCTGCCACAATCGGCACCCATCTACAGCGTCCCCTGTCTGAGTATACAGCTTCCCGCTACCTGAGTACACTGATATTCCTAGCCTCCCTATACGACCAATCTCTCAGTCAATAGTGCCTAATAGAGTTAGTCATTTTTTGGCTCCCTATACGACTAACCTAGGTAAGTTATTATTGTCAGGTTGGTACTGACCAACCCACCTTGGTCTTTTAATTGACAGGGGGAGCCACTGAGTGGTGATCAAGGTATCTTACAAGTGGCCCCAACTAGTGGTATACAAATACAACACACTGAAGATGAACCTAGGTTAGCCACTACTGACTGACCCCTCAGTCATTTTTGAATATAACTTTGCCATTATTACTCACACACATATGACGAACCTAGGTTAGTCTGTACTGACTCACCCTTTCAATCTATGGATTTTCAGTGTATGGTACTCACTTTTACTACTGCCCTCATACTCCCTACACTGCCAGCCCTAACTGCCTTCACTTCTCATTGCCTCTCCCTCCCCATTGCCTCTCCCTCCCCATTGCCTCCCATTCATTGCCTCCCATTCATTGCCTCCCATTCATTGCCTCCCCTCCCTTTCTTTTGCATCTGCCCGCCCAATGCCTCTCCTCCTCCCCATTCTCTCCCTGCCATAGCCTCCCTGTAATCACCTGCCTGCATCCATTGCCGCTGTCCCATTTCCTCTCCTCCCTTCCCATTGCTTTCCCTTCCCATTGACTGACTAACATTTCCTCCCCCTCCCATTGCCTCCCCCTCCCATTGCCTCCCCCTCCCATCGCCTCACCCTCCCATTGCCTCTCCCTTCCATTGCCTCCCCCTCCCATTGCCTCCCCCTCCCATTGCCTGCCCCTCCCATTGCCTGCCCCTCCCATTGCCTCCCCCTCCCATTGCCTCCCCCTCCCATTGCCTCCCCCTCCCATTGCCTCCCCCTCCCATTGCCTCTCTCTTCCATCCCCTACTCCTCCCATTGCCTTCCCTTCCCATTGCCTCTCTCTTCTATCGCCTCCCCCTCCCATTGCCTCCCCCTCCCATTGCCTACCCCTCCCATTGCCTCCCCCTCCCATTGCCTCCCCCTCCCATTGCCTCTCTCTTCCATCGCCTCACCCTCCCATTGCCTCTCCCTTCCATTGCCTCCCCCTCCCATTGCCTGCCCCTCCCATTGCCTCCCCCTCTTATTGCCTCCCCCCTCCCATTGCCACCCCCTCCCATTGCCTCCCCCTCCCATTGCCTCCCCCTCCTATCGCCTCACCCTCCCATTGCCTCTCCCTTCCATTGCCTCCCCCTCCCATTGCCTCCCCCTCCCATCGCCTGCCCCTCCCATTGCCTGCCCCTCCCATTGCCTCCCCCTCCCATTGCCTCTCTCTTCCATCCCCTACTCCTCCCATTGCCTTCCCTTCCCATTGCCTCTCTCTTCTATCGCCTCCCTCTCCCATTGCCTCCCCCTCCCATTGCCTCCCCCTCCCATTGCCTCCCCCTCCCATTGCCACCCCCTCCCATTGCCTCTCTCTTACATCGCCTCACCCTCCCATTGCCTCTCCCTTCCATTGCCTGCCCCTCCCATTGCCTGCCCCTCCCATTGCCTCCCCATCTTATTGCCTCCCCCTCTTATTGCCTCCCCCTCCCATTGCCTCCGCCTCCCATTGCCTCCCCTTCCCATTGCCTGCCCCTCCCATCGCCTCCCCCTGCCATTGCCTCCCCCTGCCATTGCCTCCCCCTGCCATTGCCTCCCCCTGCCATTGCCCCCCCTCCCATTGCCCCCCCCCCCTCCCATTGCCTCCCCCTCCCATTGCCTCCCCCTCCCATTGCCTCCCCCTCCCATTGCCCCCCCTCCCATTGCCTCCCCCTCCCATTGCCTCCCCTCCCATTACCTCCCCCTCCCATCGCCTCCCCTCCCATTACCTCCCCCTCCCATTGCCTCCCCTCCCATTACCTCCCCCTCCCATTGCCTCCCCCTCCCATTGCCTCGGCCTCCCATTGCCTCCCCCTCCCTTTGACTCCCCCTCACATCGCCTCCCCCTCCCATTGCCTATCTCTTCCATTGCCTCCCCCTCCCATTGCCTCCCCCTCCCATTGCCTCCCCTCCCATTGCCTCCCCCTCCCATCGCCCCCCCCCCCCCTCCCATTGCCTCCCCTTCCCATTGCCTCCCCCTCCCATTGCACTTGCCTCTCCCTCCCATTGCCTATCTCTTCCATTGCCTCCCCCTCCCATCGCCTCCCCTCCCATTACCTCCCCCTCCCATTGCCTCCCCTCCCATTACCTCCCCCTCCCATTGCCTCCCCCTCCCATTGCCTCGGCCTCCCATTGCCTCCCCCTCCCTTTGACTCCCCCTCACATCGCCTCCCCCTCCCATTGCCTATCTCTTCCATTGCCTCCCCCTCCCATTGCCTCCCCCTCCCATTGCCTCCCCTCCCATTGCCTCCCCCTCCCATCGCCCCCCCTCCCATTGCCTCCCCTTCCCATTGCCTCCCCCTCCCATTGCACTTGCCTCCCCCTCCCTTTGACTCCCCCTCGCCTTGCCTTCTCTCCTATTGCCTGCCTCCCATCACCTCCGCCTCACATTGCCTCCCCTTCATCCCATTGCCTCTTACTTCACTCTTCCCTCATTGACTACCGTTCAGATGTCCCCACCCCTCCCATCACCTATTTGTGGCCACAGATCCCCTCATGCTTTCAGCGCCTGGATGGTTTGTCCTTCATATCCTGCCCCCTTAGATGTTTCCCCGTCACAGTGCACCTCTAGCTTGGCATACACCTGGCCCCCTCCACTCCCCCAGCCTCCATAGCCTTCCCTACACTGTAGCTATAGTGAAACAAAAAACTACATCTTTTTATACAATAATCCAACAGTAGATTCTACTGCCAATGTATACCAATACCATAGTTTAAACTGTAAGCCAACAGTGTATTAACTGCCCATGTACACTTATACTGTAGTATATACAGTAAATGTACAGTAGATTCCACTGTGCACTTACATTAACTTCTATCAGTGTAGCTCCCCAGCTCCCCACCCCCCCACCCCCCTCCCATTCTAATAAAAAATATTTCCTTTTATACTGTAAACCAGCAGTATATTTACTGCCTATGTACACACATACTATCCCTCTCCCTAAATGTGTCCTTTCATTGTGTAAACAAACCGACCTACACTATTTCTACTGCCCATTTACACTAATACTATACACTGAAAATGTACAGCAGATTCCACTATGTAGCTACATTAACTTCTAAGAGTGCAGTCCCCCCCCAGCCCCCCCCTCCCCCTATTCTCCCCCTGCTCCTGGATCTATAATGTTGCGAAAAATATTTCCATTTATACTGTAAACCAGCAGTTTATTTACTGCCCATGTAGACCTATAGTATATCTACTGTAGATCCTACCATACAGCTACATTAACTTGTAACAGTACTGTAAATTCTCGCGTATAAGCCTGACTCGCCTATAAGCTGCACCCCTAACTCTGACAAATTATATAAGCCGCAGAGGGGGTCTGAATATTGCCATTTTAGTACTGTATTATACTAATAAAAACTCTCGTATAAGCCACACCCTATATAGGCATGTTTGGTATCAAAAGAAAGCTGAGTCTGACTCGCGTACAAGCCGCGGCTTCTTCGCGAGAATTTACGGTACATCTTCTCCCCAGCCTCCCCAGCCTGGATCCCTCCACCCCCCCCCCCCCCTCTAACACACACAGCTTCCCAGTGTCTGCACCCTCTACACCCAGGCGGGTTATTCAGCCATCCTGTGTATTCCTCCAGCCTGCCCCCTCCTCCAGTGTCTGACCTCCCCCCCCCCCCCCCCGGTGCATCAATCAGGGGGTGGTGATGTGCATACTTGTTGTATATCGATCTGTAGTTAACCTCTTCCATTGTAAACACCGGGATGCATGGGCAGAGCGGAGAGGCTGGGGGGGGGGGAGAGGGGATCCTCCTTCCCTCAGATCACCTCTATCTCTCTCCCTATACCATCCCCTGCCTTATCCTACCTTTTACTGCTCTTCGTTCCTGTCCCTCCCTGTCTGTCCCTCTGTCCCTCTCTGTCCCTCTGTCCCTCTCTCTATCCCTGTCTGTCCCTGGCAGTCTTCCATTGTAAACACCCGTGCGGATAGCGGGGAGCTGGGGGGGGACCTCCTTCCCTCAGATTACCTATCTCTCCTTCCCCTACCATCTCCTCTGTCCCCCTGTCCCCCTGTCCCCCTGTCCCCCTGTCCCCCTGTCCCCCTGTCCCCCTGTCCCCCTGTCCCCCCTGTCCCCCTGTCCCCCTGTCCCCCTGTCCCCCTGTCCCCCTGTCCCCCTGTCCCCCCTGTCCCCCTGTCCCCCTGTCCCCCTGTCCCCCTGTCCCCCTGTCCCCCTGTCCCCCTGTCCCCCTGTCCCCCTGTCCCCCTGTCCCCCTGTCCCCCTGTCCCCCTGTCCCCCTGTCCCCCTGTCCCCCTGTCCCCCTGTCCCCCTGTCCCCCTGTCCCCCTGTCCCCCTGTCCCCCTGTCCCCCTGTCCCCCTGTCCCCCTGTCCCCCTGTCCCCCTGTCCCCCTGTCCCCCTGTCCCCCTGTCCCCCTGTCCCCCTGTCCCCCTGTCCCTCTGTCCCCCTGTCACCCTGTCACCCTGTCCCTCTGTAACCCTGTCCCTCTGTCCCTCTGTCCCTCTGTCCCTCTGTCCCTCTGTCCCCCTGTCCCCCTGTCCCCCTGTCACCCTGTCCCTCTGTCCCTCTGTCCCTCTGTCCCTCTGTCCCCCTGTCACCCTGTCCCTCTGTCCCTCTGTCCCTCTGTCCCTCTGTCCCCCTGTCCCCCTGTCCCCCTGTCCCCCTGTCCCCCTGTCCCCCTGTCCCTCTGTCCCTCGGTCCCTCTGTCCCTCTGTCCCTCTGTCCCCCTGTCCCCCTGTCCCCCTGTCCCCCTGTCCCCCTGTCCCCCTGTCCCTCTGTCCCTCTGTCCCTCTGCCCTCTGTCCCCTGTCCCCCTGTCCCCCTGTCCCCCTGTCCCCCTGTCCCCCTGTCTCTCTGTCCCTCTGTCCCTCTGTCCCTCTGTCCCTCTGTCCCTCTGTCCCTCTGTCCCTCTGTCCCTCTGTCCCTCTGTCCCTCTGTCCCTCTGTCCCTCTGTCTTCCATTGTAAACACCCAGGCTCCATGGGGATGGGGGGGGGATTCCTCCTTCCTACCTTTAGTTCCTCCCTACACTGATATTTTGACCTCAGTCAGTAAGGGAATAATCCATGAATAGCGGACGCATATTGCTATTGGATAAAATTTGTCGTCATGCCAACCCTTCATGGGTGTCTCAACCTCATAAGGTCTGCATTCATGCATCATGACGACCAAGAGCATCATGCATTAAGGCATTATGCCGTCCTCACATGAATAAATAAGCATGAGGACTGCCAAGGCTAAGGCATGGGATGGATAACTGTGTGGCTAACAATTTAGTCCCTATTGTGATTAACCTAGTTAGTCTTATTTTGGCTACCTAGGTTGGTTAATAAAGTCAGGTTGGTCAGTACTGACCAACTCACCTAAGTGCTTTCATTTCTATGAGTTTTTAATGCAATATGCCCTTGGTCATCATGATCCATGAATACAGCCCTAGCGAGTAACTCGCCAGTGCTGCATTCAATTCTTTGAATGGTCAACTCATGTTTTAGTGACGTCCGTCCTTTAAGGGTTAACGGGTTAATTCTCAGATTGCTGCTGTGTGGCTGCAGTAAAACACATTACTCAGGCATTTGCCACTCACCTAGTTTACCCCCCGACCCTAGTCCACCCTCTAACCCTATGAGGGTCGCATGGCGTCTTAAAAGGCACTGCTCGTTTGTCATCATGATGCATGAATGCAGTCCTGGTGAGTAACCCCCCAGTTGTGCATTAATAATAATCAGATCTATTTCTGAACAAACGGCATGATGCATGAATGCAGCACTGGTAAGCTACCCACCATGGCTGCATTCATGCATCATGATGACAAAAAGGATGTGATGCATTAAAGTGCTATGCGGCCCTTAGAGGGTTAACCCTTTAAGGACAGACGTCGCTAAAAAATTACATTTGTCAGCATGATGCACCAATGCAGCTCTAGCAAGTAGCTCGCCAGTGCTGCATTGATGCATCATGCTGACCCTGCAGGAGTGTCTCAACCCTGTAGGGTCGGCATGACACATGAATGCAGCCCTGGTGAGTTACTCACCAGGGCTGCATTCATGTGTCATGAAGACCATGATGCGTCAAAGCGCTATGCGGTCCTTAGCGGGTTAACGAATGGGTTATCTGATTGTGGCTGTGACCCGGGTATGGGGTCCCCCCTGCATCCTGACAGCGGTGTGGTCGATGCCTGCACTGATATTCCTAGGCTCCCTTTACGACCAATCTCTCAGTGACTAGTGCCTAACTTAGTTAGTCATTTTTTGGCTCCCTCTACAACCAACCTAGGTGAGTTATCATTGTCAGGTTGGTCAGTACTGACCAACCCATCTTAGTCTTTTAATTTCAAGGGGGAGCCATTGAGTGGTTATCACAGGTGGCACCAACTAGTGGTATACAAATACAACACACCAGTGATGAACCTAGGTTAGCCACTACTGACTGACCCCTCAGTCATTTTTGAATATAATCATTATGAGTAACACACATAATGACGAACCTAGGGTAGTCTGTACTGACTAACCCTTTCAATCTATGGATTTTCAGTGTACTGCCAACCCATGAAATCGTGTTGGTGCAGAATCAAACACACTGATAATCTAAAAAAGGTCACCTGACCCTCCCCAGAAAAAAAGGGCCGACCCTTTTTTCTTCATTTTTTTTACTTTTCGGTAATCTTATCATCTGATGTTATCATGGTCAAAACCGTGAAAACATTCCAGAAAAAGAAAGAAAACGCACCTTCTTTTTTTGCCACTAAGGATATAATGGTACCCCTAGCGCTTATATAAAACATGAACCTACTCAAGACATAGCTTCTCCCTTTACAAGCATGATAGAGTAAATGCAACATGAGCTCAACTCATCCTAAGGCTGTGTCTCACGAGGTTGGGCCAATGTGTTTGTCTATGATCCGTGCCGTCTATGACCGGGTGCTATCTATGACCGGGTGCCGTCTATGACCGGGTGCCATCTATGACCGGTTGTCGTCTATGACCGGCTATCTAAAAAATTTGTTTGGAGGAATAAAAGAAAGCCCCTTGGAAAATTTCAGTTCTGAAGGGCAGCTTTTTTTTTTTTTTCCTCCCGCCCCCAAAATATTTACTCTGAATGCCCGTAATCCAAGTTATCAATAGACGGTGGCCTTACTAAGCTCTACATTAATGTGTACCGTTCTATAGTTAAAGATGTATGCTTGCTTGCTAGCCAGTCATAGATGGCACCCTGTCATAGCGGCACCTGGTCATAGATGGCACCCGGTCATAGGCGGCACCCGGTCATAGACGGCACCGGGTCATAGACGGCACCCGGTCATAGACGGCACCCGGTCATAGACGGCACCCGGTCATAGATGGCACCTGGTCATAGACGGCACCTGGTCATAGACGGTGCCTAGTCATAGACGGCACCCGGTCATAGACGGCACCCGATCATAGATGGCACCCGGTCATAGACGGCACCCGATCATAGATGGCACCCGGTCATGGACGGTGCCTAGTCATAGACGGCACCCGGTCATAGACGGCACCCGATCATAGATGGCACCCGGTCATGGACGGCACCCGGTCATAGACGGCACCTGGTCATAGACGAAAACATTGGGCCAACTTCGTGAGACACAGCCCTAAGAGATGGTCCAGGGCACAACAATTAGTCGACCCGGCTAGTATACAAGTAGTGCTGGGTGTGGGTGCGCCTTCTTAATGGTAGTTACCCTTCTGATCTGTATCATATATAAATATCCCTTTGTGGCTTCAAACTATTTCCTTGTCCAAAATACAGGTAAGATACATACACCTATATATATATGCACTTCCTGCTAAATCCTTTAAGGATGGCATAGTTCTTAAATACGTTTTGTCATTTGTCATCATGATGCATGAATGCAGCCCTGGTGAGTAACTCGCCTGTGCTGCATTCAAGCATCATGCCGACCCCAGGGGAGGGATACATCACTGATGGGTCGTCATGATGCACCAACACGGTACAGGCTACTTAGTCTGTGGACTATTTTATGTGTTTGAAAAAAAAAAGAATTTCCCAGAAATACAGTTTCTTTGTGTTACCCCTCTCTGGTCCTCCCTTCTCTTTCCCTTTCTTTCCCTTTCTCTCCCTTTCTTTCAATTTCTTTCCTTTTATTTTCTTTCTTTCTCTTTTCTCCCGGCCATTTAGCAGCATATTGTCCTTAACCCTTGAAGGGCGGTATGATGCGTTAATGCATCATGCTCTTGGTCGTCATGATGCATGAATGCAACCCTGGTGAGTAACTCACCAGGGCTGCATTCTTGAAAGCATCATGCCAACATTATGCGGTTGAGACACTCTCCACTGGTCGGCAAGATGCTTGAATGCAGCACTGGCGAGTTACTTGCCAGGACTGCATTCATGCATCATGGGGACCAAGGGCATGATGCATTAATGCATGATGCCATCCTTAAAGGGATAAAGGCTTAAGGAGGACGGAGTCGTTCCAGTTTCTAGTCCCCATGTTCACCTGAGATGACTGTACATATTTTACTGAGATCAATACGACACGCTACAATCACGTCTTCACATGGTTTCTTTGACATGGGCAACATCAATGCCTCATCAATGAACAATGCATTTGTGTGTCATTACGTTACTTAGTCCACCCCCGCCTGTGATCATAGATCTCTCCAGTCCCACCCACATGGTACCTTAACCCTCTGGGGACGGCATGATGCCTTCATACATCATGTCCTTGGTCGGCATGATGCATGAATGCAGCACTGCTGTGTTACTTGCCAGAGCTGCATTAGTGCATCATGATGACAAATGTCATCTTTTAGTGCTTAGCATTAATGTATTATGTCGTCCTTACAGTGTTACCCTTCCAAGGACGGCATGATACCACAATGATTCATATAGAATTCGCACTGCATAGCTGCATCATGCCAACTGTACCAGAGAGTATCAACCACATAGGGTTGGCATGATGCATTAATGAAGCACCAATGGGCTACACCACAAAGTTGCATTGATGCATCATGCCCACAAAGGGGCGTGGCACAAGTAAACACTCTACTGGCCTTGAAGGGTTATCCTACACATGTGTACAATCAATGTGCTTCTTCCTATATGGATCAATAATAATCAGCTTAACCCTTTAATGGCTGCAGAGTGTGGTGATGGATTACACCCTTTGTCGTCATGATGCATGAATGCAGCACAGATGAGTATCATGCTGCATTGATGCATCATGATAACCGTACAAGGCTGATGCACTCCCAAATGTCCACATGATGCACCGATGCAGCGTCAACAAGTTACTGGCCGGAGGGAGTTGGTACACCATGATGACAAACATTGCATACACTGAAAATCCATAGGTTGAAAGGGTTAGTCAGTACAGACTATCCTAGGTTGGTCATATGAGTGTTAGTCATAATGGCAAAGTTATATTCTAAAATGACCGAGGGGTCAGTCAGTAGTGGCTAACCTAGGTTCATCATTGGGGTGTTGTATTTGTATACCACTAGTTGGTGCCACCTGTCATGACCACTGGATGGCTCCCCCTGGAAATAAAAAGACTAAGGTGGGTTGGTCAGTACTGACCAACCTGACCATAATAACTTACCTAGGTTGGTCCTATAGGGAGCCAAAAAATGACTAACTAGGTTAGGCACTAGTGACTGAGAGATTGGTTGTATGGGGAGCCTAGGAATATCAGTGTATTAGCGACATGCTGTCCTTATAGCTTTAACCCTTTAAGGACGGATGTCGCTAACAGATAACATTTTTCGTCATGATGCACCAATGCAGCCCTGGCGAGTAACTCACAGATGCTGCATTGGTGTATCATACTGACCTTTTCGAGAGTCTCAACCCCATAGTGTCGTCATGATGCATGAATGCAGCCCTGAGGCGAGTTACTCGCCAGGGCTGCATTCATGCATCATGACGACCAACGGCATGATGCATTAAGGCATCATGCCGTCCTTAAAGGGGACAGATTAAGTAGATCAGGAGGTGAGAGGGGAGTCTCCCTTCCTGATGTAAACCCGCCCTTACAGTCCCTAGTACCAACATCAAACCTAGGTTTGTCTTTGACCAATACGTACAATGCATGAATGTTTGTATCTAAGCATATCAAAGATACTAAAAGGAACACTTTAGGCGGATTAAAAGCTACTATGTCAACTAATTTTAGGTGTTTTTCCCATTTCAGGTTGATTCCATCATATGGTGGTCCGAAGACAGAATTTACACCACAGGAAACATAGTCAAACTGTACAACCTTATCAAGCAATAAAAGTTTTAACTTGTCCAAAAAATAATAACACCGCCCCCCCCCTTCCCAAAGCAGTAAGAAACCAACCACTACAAATAATACACCGTGTCAGACAGCTGATGGAGTGCATATCTTGTCGAATTAACCACCGTCTCTGCTCTTTTTATTCCAGCCCCCCCCCCCCTCCTCCTCCTCCTCCTTTCCCCAGCTCATTTTTCTTTCCGCCTCACCCAATGCCAACAGGGAAATTGACTTTAAGGGATCACCGAACAAAACGGAATTACATCTGAGCCATTCTGAATGGGACATTGTGGTGTTTCCGGTTAGTGGAAAGGCAGATAAAATAAAGCTAGTTTTAAAGAAATGAAGAGGAAAAAATTATGTATTAGGATTTTAGTGTTGACATTCCCAAAACATCCCTTCTGGTTGTTGTTAAGAGGGGATGGAGGGACGGAGGGAGGGACAAAGGGAGGGACAGAGGGAGGGACAGAGGGAGGGACAGAGGGAGGGATAGAGGGAGGGAGGAAAGGAGGAAAGAGAGAGAGAGGGACAGAGGGAGGAATAGAGGGAGGGAGGGAGGGACAGAGGGAGGGAGGGACAGAGGGAGGGACAGAGGGAGGGACAGAGGGAGGGCGGGGGCGTAGGGAAGGAGGCAGAGAGGCATGGAGGGAAAGATAGGGAGGCACGAAGGAAAGAAGAGAGAGAGAGAGAGGCAGACAGACAGACAGAGAGACAGAAAGACAGAGGGGGGGAGGGAGGGATGGAGAGAGGTTGAGACAGAGAGGCAAGGAGGCAGGGGGCAGGGAGGGCGATGAGAGTGGGAGGGAGGTAGAGGGAAAGAGAGACAGGGAGAGAGAATAAGAGAGAGGGAGGCAGGGAGGCAGGAAGGCAGGGGGGAGGAGGGTGGGGGGACAGAGGGAAGGAAGCAGAGCACATAAGATACACTTACATATAAGGCTATAGTGGGGGTAGAATTAAGGTACATATGTACACACAGTCTATAGTGGGGGTATAATTAAGATTCAAATGTACATGCAGTCTATAGATAAGTATATCGTAGGAGTATGATTAAGATACATATGTACATACAGTCTATAGTAGGGGTAAAATTAAGATACATATGTGCATACAGTCTATAAGGCTATAGTGGAGGTATATATATATATATATATATATATATATATATATATATATATATATATATATATAATTAAGATACATACAGCGTAGAATCGGGCTGTAATTATGATACATCTCCTTCTCCTGCTCAAGCCCCTCCTAATCACCTCCCATAATCCTCCACCCCGGAAGCACCACACTGCGCATGACACGCCGGAAGTCTCTTTGTCTCTAATTACTGACGTTTGACCAATTTTATCTCGTTTATCGGCCATGGAGGGGAGGCTATGGAGACGCATGGGGAGGGCAGATTAGACCGGGTGTAGGCGCACTGATAGAGTAGTGTCAATGACGCAGCTATACAGTCAATTCCCGGGGAGGGGGCACTCCACCATGTATTGGATAACCACTGCAGCGCGACTCTGAAAAGTGGTGGCGGTGAATTTCCATTAGATCCTGAAAAGGGGGGCGGTCAGATGTCGTCAAGGCCCTGATAAGTAGGGGGGTTAAAATCATATGATTACATTGAGCTAAATTTCTTGCTGAAAGGGATGAATAAAATTGTATTTGTATAAAATTCAGGGAGACCTAAACTTGTAAAAGCTCATCAAATCTTCCAACCTCTGAAAACTGGGGCGGTCAAATCTCCCAACCTCTAAAATGTAGTGCGGTCAAATCTTGAAATCTCTGAGAAGTAGGGCGGTCAAATTTCCCAACCTCTGATAAGAGAGGCGGTAGGGCGGCTGTTGTTATTTACCATCATAGACACAGTGCCCCCCCCCCCCCGGGAGTAAATTGCTATCTGGCATTAGGCTAAAAAAACGTACAAAGGTGTGTTTAAGGCAACATGACCCTTTATTCAAATAGACCCTGGCAGATTTTCTCAATCGTGGAAGGAGAGAAAAACCAAAAGGGGAAAAAAGCATTGTGTCCGGGTTTTTCTATTCAAGTAAAATAATCCATTCTGATCAGATGCCTGTCCCACTGTTGACCTCACAGATCCAGGCTGACTTAACCTTTTAAGGATGGTATAATGCATTAATTCCCTTGGTCGCCATCCTGCCCTTGGTCGCCATGATGCATGAATGCAGCCCTGGCAAGTAACTCGGCAGGGCTGCATTCATGCATTATGCCGACCCTATGGGATTCAGACACTTCCAAAGGGTCGGCATGATGCACCAATGCAGCACTGGCGAGTTACATTGATGCATCATGATGACAGATGTCATCTCTTAGCGACATGCCATCCTTTAAGGGTTATGCAGCTATACGGTAAATTGCTATCTGGAATCTAGATAAAGAATCATCTGTAACTGCAGTCTATGGACGGTGCGGGTTTACAGATTGAGGTGACCGCATTGCCATTTGTGGAGTGTCAAAAGGGGCTCTAAAGTGACTCCCAATCATGAGGGAGTCTTAGAATAGGAGTCATTATAGAGTTATTATAGAGTCCTGCTAATGTTAGGGAGTCACTTTAGTGTCCTGGGTAGACTTACCTCAGTGATCAAGTCGGGAGTGATTCTACTTCTTTTCTCTGTGTTGGGCTCAGGTTTTTCTATTCAAGCAAAATAATCCATCCTCATCAGATGAATGAGAGGTAAAATTAATTTGGTCAAATTCAAGAATCACCGTTCTCATGACCGACCCTGCCCCGATATTTGACCTGACAGATGCGGCCTGACTCAACCCTTTGAGGAGGGTTTCATGCATGAATGCATGAATGCATCATGCCGTTGGACTTCATGATGCATGAATGCTGCAGTCCTGGTGGGTAACTCGCCAGGGCTGCTTTAGTTAAAACAGCCAAAAGCACTAAAATAAAAGTGTTCTCATGACCTTCCCTGCCCTAATATTGACCTCACCGGCCCAGGTTGAGTTAACTAGGCACTTAGGGAGTGATCATTTTTACCCCCCCCCCCCCCTTACGGCTGAAAATTGGCTCGCGAGCGGGCCCTTTGAAGCATAGTTACGCGCGGGCTTTTTGGCTCAAAACAGCTTAAATTATTTTGACCCCCCCCATGAGGGGTCCAAATTTTTTTGCAACCCCCCGGTCAAGGGGTCCAAATTTTTTTGCCCCCCCAAAATCCACCACTCCCCCCTGTTGTTAAAAAATTATCACTCCCTTACTAAGGTTAAGGGGTTTGTTGTGATGTGAAGGCTGGACTCAAGTATTCACAGCCTACAGCTACACTGATATGCTTTGGCTCTCTATACGACCAATCTCTCATTCACTTTAGTGCCTATGGGGAGTGGTCATTTTTTAACAACAGGGGGGGTCGGTGGATTTTGGTGCGAGCGGGTAGAATTTTTTTTTGATCCCCCAACGGGAGGGGTCGAAATTTCAGGCAAGTTGAAATTGAACACAGCAACCCCTTTGAGCTCTAGTAACCCGCTGGCTTTTTCACTAAAAAGGGATGTTTTTTTTGGTCCCCCCCCTTCAAGGGGTCCAAATATTGTTGGTCCCCCCCAAAGCCACCACCCCCCCCTTCCCGTTCTAAAAAAAAAAGACCACTTCCTAACCAAGTTAGTTATGTGCTGGCGCCCTATACACTCCCAGGAATGAGATGCCCGGTCTGCGTGGTCAGAGCATCAAAGATGGTGGAGTTGTTATTATTGCTCCAACAGAGAAGGTAAGATTGCCTTATTTCTAGTGACTTGTGAATGCTCAAACTTACACATGATGATCATAAGCAATTAACAAGGCTGTAACCATTCATTGTTCAATGTAAACCCCACAGATTAGTGAGAAATATGGATTTTATGATTTCACGGTGATGCCCGTAACACACTGCCACTGATGCCCGTAACACATTGTCAGTGCATGAAAGTGATGCTCCGTACCACAGTTCTTTTGGTGTATATACATGTATGTAAGTGTTACTCAAATTGGTCAAAAAATCAGATTTATGTTTTTTTTTGCCTCCATACTATTCCCATTGATTTGTATACAATAATCATCTAAGATAAGGGAAATGCAAAAAGATTCCTTCATATAATCACTTTAGAATACTAAACTAAGGTAGCCTCATATAATTTCAAGGTAGCTAGTAGTATAGTGCAGATCATTGTATACCTAAAATTAATTATTTCAGAACTCACTATACACCTTGAGATCACACAGACAAGTTTTGTCATTTGTAGACATGGATTCAATGGAGAGGAGTAAGTCTCTTATTGTGATGGTAGTTGTCATCACCATTTTACAACAATTTTACAAAATTTTATACTGGGCTTTGAACCAATTCAAGAACTCGACACACTTCCTAAATTAAAATCAAATGCACCATATGAAGTTAGTAGTAGGTTGTGTATTGACATGGTGGATAAATAGAGGTTCCTTTATATGGCATCCAACACAGATCCGATAGTATAGTGGTCATCACTGGCGCTTTGTATGTGGAAGGTCCAGGGTTCAATACTCGGCCATGTCAACCTACCCACCATTTTTTCTTTAATTGTCTATTTTTAATAACCTAACTTTACAATTGTCCACAAAATACATCTCACTGGTCTATTTTTCTTAAAACAAGGGGCAACTGGGAGAACTCCCATCATACCTGCATAAGGGCTTTCATTATGCTATTTCCTCTGGCAAATAATACCCGTGGACAGGGCATCATAGAAATGTGTTACGGGCATCACAACAAATACTTTGATATGTGGCAAGGGCATCACTGCTCGATTCTAGGATGCCCAATACAGTAAATTTAGCCCCCTATTGCAGTGCAAATACTATCCAGACTGTTTGTATTGATATTTAAGCCATACATACTGAGTGGCACAACCTGCCACCCCCCATAATACCCTTAAAACTAGCAAAAAATATACAGCAGTCCAACATTATAGCACTCCAATGCACTATATGGATATATATCTAAAACTGGACATCGACATCCATGTAACAGAATCCTTCTAACATAAAGCTATATTTAGTAGAAGTAGAAATCCATGAATATCTATATGAGGGAGAACACCATGTTCATGCCTATGAATATGTCTGTGTGTATGTTCATTTCAAAATTCAAGATTGTAACCATTCATTGAATGCCACCATGCTTTCAATGTAATCTTGAATTGCAGTTGCAGTAAATTGATACTAATAAAAAAAAATCTGTTCTATTTTTCTTTCATGAACAGTTGGCATCCCATAGATTCAAGATGGCTATCACTCATTAAATGCAATGCTTGAAATGCAATCTTTACTTGTAGTTGCATTAATTTGATGGGAAAAAAAATCCAATTTGATTTTTCCTTCATTCAACCCATTCAAGATGGCTACCATTTACTAAATGCCACAATGCTTTCAGTGCAATGAAGAATTGTAGTTGCATTAATTTGATATCTATTATAAGAAAATTTCTATTTGATACCCTTTTCAAACACAGTTGGCACCCTATTAGTTTAGGATGGCCACCATTCATTGAATGCCACAATGCTTTAAATGCAATCTTGAAATGTAGTTGCATTAATTTTATACTGTTAAAATAATCCAATTTAGTTGTTTTTTTCATGAAGAGTTGGCACCCCATAGGTTCAAGATGGCCACCAGTCATTGAATACCATAATGCGTAAACGCAATCTTGAATTGCAATTGAATTAATTTGATTCTAAAAAAAATACTTTCTTTTTTTTCTTTCATGAACAGTTGGCACCCCATACATTCAAGGTGGTTACTAGTCATTGCATGCCACAATGCTTTAAGTGCAATCACAAATTGTAGTTGCATTAATCTGATACAAATAAAAAAACTAATTCTATTCTTTTTTTAAAATTCATGAACAGTTGGCACCCCATATATTTAAGATGACCACCATTCAGTGAATGCCCCGATGCTTGAAATGCAATCTCGAATTGTAGTTGCATCAATTTAATGCTAATAAAAAACAAATTCTTATCGATTTTTCTTTCATGAATAGTTGGCACCCCATAAGGTGGCTACCATTCATATTAATGCAAATACAATGCTTTAAGTGCTATCACGAATTGTAGTTGCATTAATCTGATACTAAAAAAAAAAATATTATATTTGATTTTTCTTTCATGAACAGTTGGCACCCCATAAATTGAAAATGCACCGAGCACCCAGGTCAACAGCTATATACGGACAAGTGTACCTCCCCTGCCTGTTCTCCTTCAATGCAGAGTGAAGAGGGTGGGAGGGGGTGACCATCAACAGTGCATAAACACTTTGATTGGATGACATTGCAGTTTTTATATTACAACCCTAAATTTGTGCAACGAAAATCATCAAGAAATACTAAGTATTTTTTCCAAAGAATAGCTTTTCTAGAATGGCTCAATACTCAGAAATCCTACTGCGAATAAAAAAAAGTCAAATTCTGATTCTAAACACCTGAAAAGTGAGAAATGCTGGTGTTCACGGTTTATGTAGGAAATGTACTAAAAACACCAAAAATATGCAACAAAACCCTAATTTTCTCAAAAACTGTTCAGTAGGATTTTTTCTAACTGAGGTTCCAGTGTTTTCTACCCTCATATTACACATTGGCATAGAGAATATATTGGCACCTAGTCAGGATTTTGCCCTAGAAGCAATCTGTGAGGCAAAAAACAGCCAAAATGAGCCACTGGTCTGAAGTATAAAACTGGGCATCGATCACTATAGAGCTACAAAGAGAGAGAATCGATGTCCAGTAATAAGCCTCCATTCAACCTACCATCCGCCATCTTTGATGCTCTGACCACGCAGACCGGGCATCTCATTCCTGGGAGTGCTATACAACCAACCTAGGTCAGTTAATATTGTCAGTTTGGTCAGTACTGACCAACTCACCTAAGTCTTCTCCATTTCAATGAGTTTTAGGCTTAGTCCTTTTGAGTAAGCCATAAGTCATATGTTGCTATGCCTGAGTCATTTTTGAATAGCACTTGGTCATGCCTAACAAATATCGCTATAACTAACCTGGGATAGCCACTCCAGCCTAAGGGCTGGAGTATTTAGATGTTCTGTGTAAGCCCAGCTATTGGACGACTCTGGTAGCAGAGTAATTGGCGACTTCCCTGGCCACATAATCCAATCTCACCCCCTTTAACCCTTTAAGGACAGCATTTCACTTAAACATGACATTTGTAGTCCTGATGCACAAATACAGCCGGCGCTGCATTGGAATTCTTGCCCACTGTTTGAGAGTGTTTCAAGAGTCGGCATGATTCTTGAATGCAGCATTGGCGAGTTACTTGCTATGGCTGCATTCATGCTTTCTGATGACTAAGGACATGATGCATTAGTGCACTACACTGTCCTTAAAAGGTTAATTCAATAATGGCCGCATAGTGACTTAATAAATTATGTCAGCCCTACAGGTTTGATACACACCAGAAGGGCCCCGATGACTCATGGATGCAGCACTGGAGGATAGAATCAGCAGTGCTGCATTGATGCATCATGACAATAAAGGGGCAATATCACCACTCGCACCTCACCACATAGTAGACTAGAACAGTACTAGAAATGTGAATGGGACACCCTCAGTGATTGGGCCGCTTTAATATACTGCGCAGTCATTAAAGCGTTAAGCCTTTACGGACGGCATCATGCCTTAATGCATCATGCCTTGATCATCTTGATGCATGAATGCATCATGCCAACTCTACAGGGTTGATACTAACCCAAAACGACACGGCAGTTGCATACGAGTCATTTTATTCAACGGTGGGTCGGTGGGAATAAAATGACAAGTATGCAACTGGCGTGATGTTTTGTATTTATTGTACCTAGGTTCGCCTTTATTTTCTGTAAAATTTGACTTATTCTGTGTTAGTTCAACCATAAATGTGTAGTATACATATCTATGGTTCAACAGCAGTATTGGTCTCAAAATTTCGAAAGATTCAGCTACATTTGGAATTTTCACGGCTAAAATAACATTTATTCTATGATTTTGTTTAAAGGATAGTAATCTACGGGAAATCTATCCATTCATGGTAAAATTATTTTTTACTTCATAGGATTACTATTCTAAAATAGCTTTTAAACCCCTGTCCGTTAGGACCGCTGGCTATTGTCCCTCGCCCAAGCTGGCCTGTCTCGCATTATTGAGGTGGCTCAATCTCTATCCTGTACGCCACTCTCAGGGTCTGTATGCCACTCTCAGAGTCTGTACGCCACTCTAAGGGTCTGTACGCCACTCTAAGGGTCTGTATGCCACTCTCAGAGTCTGTACGCCACTCTCAGACCCTGAGAGTGGCGTACAGGCGAGTTTATGCCATAAAAACACCGTCAGCAGCTTCTATAGTTAAGAGATAGGGATCCTGTATGCTTTGTTGTCCTAGGTATAATAAACTCCCAGAGGGTCAGCATGACGCACCAATGCAGCACCCATGAGTCACTTGCCGGGGCTGCATAGGTGCATCATGACTAATGGTGCAACTTTTACCGCCGTCCGTCCTTAAAGCATTAAGAAACAACATTTCTGAAATTGATCCCTACATTCCCTCATGAATCAGACTGTTGTGTCTAACAGCAGGAGAGATATACAGTAGACTGGTTCCCTCTCCTGCCACTAGATGTCTCCCCTGGTGGCGTCATCACGTGACCCCGCCACTTCCGCTGCGTGATTCGTTCAGGAAGTGGTTGCCTTGACGTTGTTAGAGGGCACATCGCGCATGCCTAATGCGATCATGGGACATAGAAGTCTACTTACTGAGTGCGGCTCACATAGACTCAACGACTAGGTAAGGGTCGTGGTGGTACCTAGTCCTGTACAGGCTACTGCCACAACTAGGTGAGGGTCATATTGGTACCTAGTCCTGTCTTGACTCCTCTTTCAAAGACTCCTGTCACAACTAGATGAGGGTCCTGGTGTTCCCAACTTATGACCAGTATTGCATCCTCCAAGGGTCACTAGTCACGTACAGACACCTGCCATAACTAGACGAGGGTCCTGGTGGTACCTAGTCCTGCCCAGACCTCTATTATAACTAGGGGTGGTTCTGAGTGTACCTAGTTGTACTCCTGTCACAACTAGGTATCTAGTCCTGCATAGACTCCGACCATTAGTAGATCTGAGTGCTGGTTGTAACAAGTAATGGACAGTATTCTCAGGTATTGCATCCTCCCAGGGTGACTAGGTGTAAGTATGTGCATGTCGGCGTCACATTGGCGAGACAAGTGGCGCAGTGTGGCGGACAGACGTGTGGGTACATTGGTACACACACACTCATCATGTAGACCCTTCATCATGCACAAGGCACAAGGCATCATATATATTAAAGATGGTATTTAAACTAATAAACTTCCCAAACTTCATCCTTAAAAGGGATGCCATGGGTGCCATTATCATTTTAGATAATACTCAGTACCCAATATTTGCAAGATATTTGTCTATGAATACCTGATTTGTGATAGTTAACAATATAGCCTATTCACCTCACTGACTCACTCACCCCCCCCCCCCCTAGGTGAGTACAGGGTAAACTAGCCTGGTAGAGAATGCACTGAGCCATGCAGTACCACAACATAGGGAGTTCTAGTGTCGACCTACAGCAAAAGGTATTGCACTACGTGTGCCAAGTTTATAGATTTAGAGACTTTCAATCCTTTTAAAAGTTAGGGAGTATTCATATGAGACTTTCTACAATAGTAATATTGCATGAGTAAAAATTCCTCGAATTATTGCTGACATACCATCTTTAAACAAGTACTGTCTGAATTAACCCTTTAAGGATGGCATCATGCATCTATGCATCATGCCCTTGGTTGTCATGATGCATGGATGCAGCCAGGGCAAGTAACTCGCCAGGGCTTCATTCAAGTATCATCCCGACCCTACAGGGTTGAGCCACTTCTGAAGGGTATTTTGTATTGTATTGTATTGTAAATTCGTTTATTCATACTCAAAGTAAGTAGGTCTATGACCTGTATATCTCCAGTCAAGGGAATGTGGTAATCTCATATATATATATGTGTGCTTCATCTTCCAAAAAGGTAGGCTTAATGCACCAATGCAGCTCTGGGGAGTTACTCGCCGGGGCTGGATTGGTGTATTATGACCACAAATGTCATCTTTAAGCGACATGCCGTCTTTAAAGAGTTAGACAAGTATTGTCTAAATTAGCATGGATCAGCCCTTATCTGACACGGTTACATGCAGCAGCTGTATGTGGGTCAGGGTCTGCACTATATGGCTGAGGCATAGCTTCATATGACTAATGCCTTACTCAAAAGGACCTGGCCTAAAATTCATTGAAATGGTGAAGACTAAGGTGAGTTTGTCAGTACTGACCAACCTGACAGTATTAGGCTGTGTCTCACCAACTTGGCCCAATGTTTTGTCTATGACCGGGTGGCGTCTATGACCGGGTGGCGTCTATGACCGGGTGACCTCCTGAGAGAAAACGGTTTATCTAGGGCAGGTGAAGATATATATGGATATTTAACCAACGCCATTTTCTTTATTTCATCCCTTACATATCAAAGGAGAAATTAGTTTTTCTAAATCTTATATTTAAGGTGGCCGGTCATAGACCGCACCCAGTCATAGATGGCACCCGGTCATAGACCGCACCCGGTCATAGACGAAAAAGTTGGTGAGACACAGCCATATGTATACTGCTGTGTCTCATGAGATGGGCCCAATGTGATAGTCTTTGACCGGGTGCCAATATTGACCGGGTGCCATCTTTGACTGGGTGCCATCTTTGACCGGATGCCATCTTTGACCTGCTTGATAGAAAAATGTTTATTTAGGGCAGATGAAGATAAAAATGGGCTGAAAGGTTAATGGATGCTATAAAACTTTAAATTATGTCTTTCTACACCTAGAAAAATAGCAACCAACTTTTTACAGTGCATTACTCCCCCCCCCCCCCCCCCACCCACACACACACTTGCCCACAGGGGTGTCAACCGACTGAGAACTTACATTTACTTCATGTGGAGAAACGAAGTTACTATGCTTCAGTACTAGAATGGCTACTCTCCTCACCCAATTGGGGAAACTAATGCTCATTCCCCATGGGATGTTTCTCCATGATAACGTCACTAAAATAGCTATGAAACCAATCGTTAAATGTCATTTTCTCTCTAATCAGTCTGAATTCCTGGTTTCTCCACTTGTTGTACCTTGGATCATAGCACACTCGGCTCTGTCTCGTGTTATATAATCCAAGGTACCATGTCTCTCGTGGAGAAACCTGGCATTCAGACAGATCATCGCAGACCTCTGTCTATTTACCCTAATTCAGTCATTCAGAAAACAGCAGGCCTAATTGGTTGTCGTTATTTGGCGCTGCTATTAGCGTAACTGTGTTACTGGTGGTGATTAGGGTAATTAGTGCCTAATGAGGACACAACCACCGTAACGTGTTTTACGGTAATAGGGGAGGCTTGTGATGAGTATTAACTGTTCAATATGGTCCCGACTTGTTATAGACCAATGCGCCAAGAAAGGGTGACTTTCTCATAATAAAGTTGTGTTTACTTTGGTTTTAGCAGAATCCTCATAACATTGTCTGTAGTGGATACGTTTACTAACATCTCATATCAGAAGATTCCCAGGACAATAAGCTTTCTAATAGTGTATTTGAATGCAGGATTTTGAGATTACATTTATGTATTTGTCGTTAACCATTTCAGGACGGCATGATATGCCTTATTACATCATGCCCTTGGTCATCATGATACATGAATGCAGCCCTAGCAAGCAACTCCCCAGTGCTGCATTCAGGTATTGTACCGACCCTAAGGCGTTGAGACACCCAGGGTTAGCAGGATGCACCAATGTAGCACCAGTGAGTTACTCGCCAGGGCTGCATTGGTGCATCATGACAACAAATGTCATCTTTTATCGATATCAATGCTTAGAGGGTTGGGGGACAGGGGGGTGGGGGGACACGCGATATTTATCCACCCCCTCTAGAAAGGTTGAAATCTCCCCTTTCCCGAGACGGGTCAGAAACCATGCCCCCCCCCCCAAAAAAAAAGAGAAAAAGAATCCACCACCGACCCCCTTTTCCTAAGGGCAACATAGCACCCCAAGGCTTTGGCTTCTGTGTGATGTCGCATCAGCCCTGTAGGTTCAGCGTGATGCCTTCTCACCAGAGCCACATTTGTGCGCCGAGCAGACCCTGCCACATTATACAATTCATTCAAAATGTGTTGTACTATATTCTGACTCATTGGCTTACAGGGTAGAGGTCATAACCAATTTACTAGGTATTAATGCCCCAATGTAACCAATTGTGCATCATTCTGGGTCTTACTAGCTAAGCTGGGTAGGTACTGGAAAGGTTATCTTCACAATATTGCGGGAGAGTAGCGGGTTACTTTCAGTCTAGCAAGCTGCAACTGCTGAAAACCTGACCGCCATCTTGACTGCAATTCCCACAAAAATTGGTAGCATGAGAAGTAGGCAATATGCTTGTCATTGTGTCATTCTTGAGTTCTGTTTAGAAGCTGCACATATCCCACACATGTTACAGGATGTCCCTGCGTTGCATCCCCAGCCCCCGGGGGGGGGGTACTAAAAAAAATTTTGACACAGGTGTGTGGCTGGCCCTTTGACAACCCTTACCCTTGGTGAGGGGGATTTTGGTCAGAAGTGACTCTTGTTGAGGGGGATTTGGTCAAATGTGACCCTTGCTGAGGGGGATTTTGGACAAAAGTGCCTACGTTTTAGCAATTTTCCCCGAGGAGTCGGCCTTGGTGTAAGAATTTTGGTCAAAAGTGACCCTTGTTGCAAAGAATTTTGGCAAAATGTGACACTTTTTGGGGATATTTGTTGAAATTTCCGAAAAGTAACCCTTGGTGAGGGGGATTTTGGTGAAAATTGACCCTTGGTGAGGGGGATTTTGGTGAAAAGCAGACCCTTGGTGAAGGGGATTTTGCTCAAAAAGTGCCCTTCCCAGCCGCACACCTGTGTATACAAAATATATGAAGTGCCCCCCCCCACGGGCCCCAGCTGGTGCCTGGCTACCAGGAATGTTACCCAACAGTTAGTAACACATATACACTAGGGTAGGTTCACCACTTTCAACCGGTCTGATTCATGTTTTTTCATGAGCTACCTTTCAGGTCTAACTGCTCCTAGAGTTTTTTGTGCATATCCTTCACAATCAAACCAAACTTTAGGTATTGCTCTGGAGAGTAACTTTCATGATGTCTTACAATGCCATATATCAGTTTACAGTATTTAATTCCATGATTTATCAGAGTATTCAGAATTGCCCCTTTTCACCCTAAGTCAGCCAAAATGCACCTTGAGTCAACCACCAGAAATATGTGTAATAAACCAGTAATTTTCTGATTTTCATAAATGGATGAATGCATGCATCATATATCAATATGTTACAACTAACAATAGGGAAGAAAATGATTTATTGAATATGGAATAATCAAGACAAAGTCAATACTGTACCTGAGGTGAATACAATTGCATTATGAGCTATCAATACAAGTAAATATTACTTGTATGAGCAATGAGGACCAAATATAACATTATGGACATGCAGTATGGAGTTCTATTGAATATATTGGGGGCTCTGCCTTCTCACCCCCTTTTCCCCCCTCTTTTTGCGTTTCACCCTTGCCCTCTATACAATACACAAGTAGGCCTGCTATTCTTAACCCTGTAGTAGAAGAGGGTATTCTAAAAGTAGGAGGTATGCACAAGGGTAGGTGGAATGTTCTTGGACAGAAATTCAAGGTGAGAGAATTCCAGGGGAGATTCCCGAGAAGAAAACCGCATGGTTGACTTAAGGTATGACGTGGCTGACTTAGGGTCAATTCATGGCTGACTTAAGGTGAAATGGGTATACCTTACGAAATCAGTCCTAAATATAATTTAGGAAATAAATTTTGCTCAATAGAGACATGATATGTGTGATTTAGATACATATGCAGCTCACAAAACTGATTGACACTGTGTATGAAAGGGACAAACACTTCAAATCAACTACCAAAGAGTATGAACAGTGGGGAGATTTTCATTCTCTGTTTGCCAAAATAGGTCAAACAGGAGTACTTCTGACTGATTTTACAGTATGAAAAAGAGTGATGATGTGGATGCAATGTGCAGTATATATTTGGAAAACACTTGAATTCTTAAATCAGTGGGAGTTTAATGTCACCAGATGCATATTGAACTTGTAATTTCATGTCAAAAGTGGTTGACTCAAGGTATGTGTTTGACTCAGGGTGAACCTACCCTAACTGAACACATCTGCTAATCCTACACACACTAATTGATGATTACCTCCAATTCACCACCCTGAGACCTGAGTACACGTGACCTGATGACGTCATAGGGACATGTGTACACACGTGGTTAGGGGTAGGAGAGGTAGCAACAAGGTGGGAAGTATGTCTCGTACGTAGAACATGGAACATTCAGCTATGTGCCTCTACATGGGTACCCACATTTTTGACCATGTCGCCATGCCAAATCTTAGCAAAATGCCAGTATTTGTAGTGTTGATTTTTATCCTATACATATCTATACACTCTACTATATTTTTGCATGTCCGTCTATTTTTAAATTGGCCGTGTCGCCCATGTCGATTTTATGAAGGGCCGTGTCGTCGTGTGGCCTCTGTTGAATTGTAGAGGCACAGCTATATTCTGAAGCGTTGATCTCTCTCTCTCTCTCTCTCTCTCTCTCTCTCTCTCTCTCTTTCTCTCTCCTCTCTCCATGTGCGGTGTATGGACAGACTCTGAGGACACAAGGGAGCGAGAGGGATTGCATGTATGCATCATGCTGACTCTTAGGAGACTACCCACCATATTGGGTCGGCATGATGCTTGATATAATGTATTACCCATCACAGAGTTCATTAAAGTATTGTGTAAGACATTAATATAAACGTTTTGAAATTGAATTGATTGACTGCAACTGTCGCTGGAGAGGTACCAAGATCTGGCCATTTAACACACACACTATGTGCTCAAGGCTGAGTCTCATGAACTTAGGCCGATGTTTTTGTCTCTTATCGGGTGCCGTTTCTGACCAGGAGCAGTCTCTTACCAGGTGCCGTCTCTGACCGGCTTGGCTTGATAAGGTCAAAATACCAACAGCAGGAGGCTAATTATAACTATAATTATAATTATGTAACAACCACCATAAGTTTTTAAAAATCCTTATATATAGGAGTATAATTATTTTTAAAACACCCCTTTTCTGGCACCTGGTCAGAGACAGCACCTGGTTAGAGACAACAACTTTGGCCCAAGTTCGTGAGACACAGCCTCAATTGAGTACCGTGGCAAAAAATGTGTAACAGATTAACAAACTAACCCACCCCACAGCAGTGTGTTGTGTATGGGTAGATGGTGTGTTGTGTGTAGATAGATGGTAGCTGGGGACCCAATGTTTAGAGCAGGTGGCTTCTGTGTTGGTCTTAGGCCTATCAAGGGGGTGATGAGTATCAGATCATGTTGTCATAGTGAAACCAGGCTTGGGCTCTATCTAAATGAATGCTTAGTAATAGAGAAATAGGCATTGGAACCCAATGTGAAATCAAGAATCTTTGTGTGAACTGGTATTCTAGCTATGATCCCCTGAACTTATGTTAACACATTGTATCCAAATCTGGGGGATTACCCCCACCCCATCCCTGTTCCCCTCCCTGTACGAGGTGAGAAAGGGGGTAAGTTGTGTGTGGTTTGGTACATGGGGTGTTTACACGTAGTTTCTGTGTCTTAACAAATGTATATAACAAGCTTACGAGTTGTTAGCCCTTTGATGGCCGTATAATGCTCTCAAGCGTTATGCCCTTGGTTGGCATGAAACATGCACAGAGAAAAGGTAAAGCATCACAAGGGAGTCCAGGCTGCCTCCAGAATGACTCCCCTCCTTAAGGGAGCCCAGGCTGACTAAGGGAGCACAGGGGAGTCACATAATTCCCTAGTTTTCCTAAGGGAGTAATGTAAGGACCCAGGCCCCACTAAAGAGGGAAATATTTCTGGAGGCAACCTGGACCCCCTTTTGATGCTGATCCTTTTCTCTGTGTGGATGCAGCCCTGGTGAGCACCTCCCCATCACGTTTCTCGCTATATGCCTTGTTCCTGATCGAACATCGACCCAGAAACTAACCCCTAAGGGAGCAGTCATTTTTTAACAAAGGGGGGGGGGGTCACTGGATTTTCATGCGAGCGGGAGGGGTCAACGATTTCTTTAGTCCGCTCCCCCATGGCAGATTGAAATTGAGCACAACGACCCTTTCGAGCCATTGTAATGCGCAGGCTTTTTTGCTTAAAAGGGGTGCAATCTTTTCGGGCCCCTGCTCAAGAGGGGTTCACATTTTTGTTGGTCTCCCCCTTTCAAGGGGTCCAAATCTTTTTGGTCCCCTCCCCCAAATCGACCAACCCCCCCTGTTGTTAAAAAATGACTACTCTCTAAGTTGCATGTTAGGAAGTGTGCATACATGGCTACTTGTAAATTCATACTTTAATACTGCTTCCCATTCATCTCACGCTAACAGTGGTTAACGAGATGAAGCAGTCTTAGAGCTGTCTTCCAGTCTACCTTAAGTCACACTGGTTTCCATCGAGGGATTATTTTACAAATATTCAGCAAGTTGCTATTATATAATAGCAACTTGCTGAATATTTGTATATATATGTTATAATACCACATATATAAACAAGTAAATGCATCATACTGATATACCACAGGGTTGATATGCTCCGGATCGGTTTGGTTTGATGTGATCATGATTCTGTGTTTGCCATTCTTGAGTCACGACTTACCATCCCTGGTGAATATACCCGTACATCAGCAGTAATGGTGGTGCGTCACTCTATATACAGACAGAGATGGGACTTCATCTATATTCACCATTGATGACTTTTACTAATTACATATGATCACATATAGTGCAGAGAGGGTAAAAACACCAGATTTCAACTCATCGGTGGTTGACATGTCCCACATGAGGGGTAGACTGTGTTAGAATATAGCCTAGGGATGTCATTGACATCTAATTTATGTTGATGATATTTAGACTAGGGATCCCTACAAGAATTTCAGAACATTCCTTGAATGTTTTCTGGATGTTTTCTTGCGTCATATTCTCTCGAATTTGTTATTTTTAAAAGAGTGAAACTTGATAAATTCAGAAAGTTTCTGAAATGTTCTCTCGACACTTTCTTGAACGCAATGATTCAACCAAAGCGTGGAAATTCACCTTAAAGGGTTACCGTATTGACGTAATAAGCGCCCTCCCCCTAAAAAGCGCCTCCTCACCTTTTTTGGGGCACTTCAATACTAGAACAAAGGCTCCAATTTCCCAGATTTTGGAGACAATTAAGCTCTTAAGTACTTAAAACGCCATGAAAATAATTTTATAAGCGCCCAGAGCACTTATTACGTTGAATACGGTAAATCCATCTCACTGCAGCGTGGTCTGACTCATTGACGTCTTACCTTAGCAACGCTTCATGTTAAATATTCAATGTCCAAATTGCATGACTAGGACCATCACTATAAACCCAATTCACGCGCAGGGATGGAGGGGGAGGGGATTAAGTTGCGGTGTAATTCTGCTTGTATTATTGCCCAGATGTCTGTAATAAAGGCGGAGGGCGGAAGGTAGGAGCATGGACCGGAATGTCAACACCATATCAATATCCCTCTACACAATTTTACTCTTTAAGGATGGCATATCATGCCTTAATGCATCATGCCCTTGGTTATCATAATGCATGAATGCAGCCCTGGCGAGTAACATGCCATCGTTGCATGTTGCAACCCTGCAGGGTTGAAACACTCCCTAAGGGTCGGCATGATGCACCAATGCAGCACCGGCGAGTTACTCGCTGGGGCTGTATTGGTGCCCATGACAACAAATGTCATCTTATAGCGACTTCCGTCCTGAAACGGTTAAGTAGAATTTGCATTCTCTCATTGATTGTTTCTCTTCAGGCTACATGAGGATGTAATAGTCACACTGACGTTAGTCTTGACTCTAGATGTGCTGATTGGTAAATGCAATTAAAACATCCTCCACCTATAAAAGGTAGCAAATGACCCCAGCTCTACTGGATGCTTAACTAATTGTTCTTGGTACTGGTTGCTTGGTTTACGTACATTTAGAATATCTAAGAAACCTTATACATATAATTCATCGTAGTCTACTTTGATTATGAGAACCTGAGTAGGGACGCCCAACACACGGCCCTGACTGGACCCACTACTCACACACCTCAGAGGGACACTCACTGGCCCCAGCAGTGGTGGTATAATTGTGTACTGGGGGCTCTGTCTATGAAGTAATTTCCTTGAAAACTATGGATCTTCCCATCAATATTTAGACCATAGGAACAAGTAAAATTGACATGCGGTCTTTTCCCACCTAGGCCCCTTAAAATTGGACAAACAGGAGATATTCTATGCAAAAAAAAGAGTTTTATGTCCTCCGATTCTACAGGGAAGAAGTAGGTATCATGAAGGGGCGTGTGGTTTCCATAAATGGCAATGTGCAAGGTACAATGTATCATCATAATATTAGACATAGACACATAAGATTTTGAAGGAAATCAAAATAACTACTTTTTTCAATAGTGGGGTGCATAGTGTTTCATAAAACTATCAAATAATGTTATTTCTCATAGAGTGCCTTTAATAACTACAAGCCTTTCATTATGACTCATAATTCTTGGGAATAGGCTTGTAGTTAGGAAAGCCCAACTATGAGAAATCAAATGCATAAGCAGTTGTTATGAAATACTATGCACCCCAGTGTTGACTGTCATGCATGAGTGCCCTACTCACAGTGTACCTGTAAGTGCCACTGATCATACATAGACAGAGCTGCACGCTAAAGTTACTGAGTCAGTGGTTATTGCATGAGTGGTGCTAGGGCCGTATTGCACGATGGCCGTAGGCCGAGTGCAATACGGCCCTGGCACCACGAGTGCAATAACTACTGACATGGGCACTTTTAAGTGACGCTCTGTATTTATTTCAGGATATTTCTATCTAAAATAGATTTTCAGTCCATGTTTGCTTACTTCCGCGGTCTTTGTATACTTCCGCGGTCTTTGTTTACTTCCGTCAGCCACCATTTTTAATTTCTCGCAGGTCATGTGACCCTCGGGAGCGTGAAATACAGCAGCAGCGTGAAATACAGCCAAGGGTTATTTCACGCTCCCCTTACATACGGCCCTCCCATAGGTTTAACCTTGATAGTCCGTATTCACCATGAAATAATACAATGTACTAGGCAGATTGGGGTTTGAAAATGCACCTTCAAACTGCTTTTGCTCTTTACAGACATAATGTATTTTCTTATGGGTTGTGGCAATGGACATCTCAGATTCTCCTTCACCAGATTCCCATATTACATTATATATTTTCTTGTAAAACAAAAACCACCGAACGTCCCTAACCTGAGGATGGAGTATCCGCTACTTCACCTGTTATTGTGTTCTCTAGAACCTTGTACACTGGACATTTGTAGACCATATTATTTCATCATATATTCACTGCAAATATTAGTTTTCGTATTTCATCAGCCTAAAATGTTGCATGATTCCAAATTATATTCAGATGCAGTATAAAACATTGATGTCCAGTTGAGACTTCACCCCCCTCCCCCAAGGGTGGATTAGCTGTGCTATATGATGTAGTAATTCTGCCGATTTATGAGTGCAGATACACGCTACATACCCCCTCTATTAACCCCTTTAACCCTTTAAGGATAGCATGATACCTTAATGCATCATATCCTTGGTCGGCATGATGCTTGCATGCAGCCCTGGCGAGTAACTCGCCAGTGCTGCATTCAAGCATCATGCAAACCCTGCTGGGTTCAGACACCCAGAAGGGTAGGCTTGATGCACCAATGCAGCACCGGCGAGAACAGCATGAGGTATCAAGGAGTCTATGTTCTTTCGCTGCCATGATGCACTCATGAAGTGCCGGGAAGGCAACTCACCTGTGCAGCATGATGCCATCCCCATGGGAGAGTATCAACAACAACCTGTAATACTGGCGAGTCGCTGCAGTGCATTAATTCATGTTTCATTCCTAGGAAAATGGCATGGTTCATTCCATAACCCAACTGATCATACAGGGTTAACCCTTTAAGGATGGCATGTCACACAAAAAAACACATTTGTTCGCATGATGCACCCATGCTGGTGTTGCATCGGTGCATCATGCTGACCCTTCAGGATGAACATCATCCCCTTAGGGACGGCACGATGCATGAATGCAGCCCTGGCGAGTAACTCACCAGTGCTGCATTCAAGCATCAAGCCAGCCTTTCAGGGTTGACACACTGCAGTAAGGTTGGCATGATGTACCTATGAGGCACTCGCAAGGACTGCATTAATACGTGATGCCGACAAATGTCACCTTTTAGCGACATACCGTCCTTAAAGGGTTACCTGGTTAATAACTCCCCCCGTACATCAGCAGTAATGGTGGTGCTTCACTCTATATACAGACGGGGATGGGACTTCATCTATATTCACCCTTGATGACTTTTACTAATCACATATAATCACATAGAGTGCAGAAAAGGCCAAAACACCAGATTTCAACTCATCGGTGGTTGACATGTCTCACATGAGGAGTAGACTGTGTTAGCTTATAGCCTCACATCCTCACCCAGTCTATACAAAAAAAAATTCGGCCCTTGATGGGGTGGGGGGGGGGGGGGGTCCCCATGTTGCATGTCAATTCTAATAAATGCCCATGTAGCATGTCTATGTTGCTTGATAATGCTTATGTCCCATGTTGATTTTAAGAACTGTCCATGTCCTATGTCACTATCTTTTTCAGTTGAACGTCGCATGTCACTAGGCCTTATGTCGCATGTGGATTTTAATAAATGCCCATGTCGCCATATCGAATTTAGGGGTCTAGAGCCATACATGACAAGATCGGGGGTCCTTGAAGGAGCATCCATCCAGGCCGCTCGCTGTAGTTAATGTAAATCTAATCGGGCGGCTTTCTTTGGTGACGGTCGGGTCGGGTTGATGTAGTTATCCCAGTCTACAGCATTAACCACGTCCTACTCCCGGTTCCCCCTAGGCCAAAAAATAAAGAAAGGTTTGTTTCAGGTCACCCGACCAACCCTATCAAAACAGGGCCGACCCTACGTTCTTTAGGCGGTTATGAAGAAATTTCCGCATTTTACCCCTTTTTTGGTCAATTTGCGGGTATTCAAGGTACATTCATGTTAAAGAAAATTGAAAAAAAAAATGCGACCTACCGACGCTACATTTTCCTCCTATATTACCTGAAACAAACCTTTTTTTTGGCCTTAGAGCTCATGCCTGCTACGCGGGCTCATGGTCGACTGCAATGTCCCTCCCATTGTGACACTGATATTCTTTATCTCCCTATACTACCAATCTGTCAGTCACTATTATGCCTGACAAAGTAGTTAGTACTGACCAAATCACCTTCAGTCTTCTCCATTTCAATGAGTTCCAGGCTAAGTTTTTTTTGAGTAAGGCATTAGTCATGTGTTGTATGCCTCAGTCATTTGCTGTATACTCCAGTCCTGGACCCCCATAGACCTCATGGCTGCCATGCCAGCTCCTGGCTGACTGCTTTCCCATCCCTGTCTCTCCCTTAGACCATTTTATTCTGAAAACTTGGGTAAGGTATCCCCCGATGGGATTTTTGGCATTTTGCAAAAAAAAAAAGAAAAAAAAAGATTTAGGACCCAGATCCCATGTAGAGAAGTTTATTGTTTTGGTCCCCTACCCCCAACATATTATTGCTGAAACACCGATAATGCATAAATGCTGGTATTCAAGCAAAAATTAGACTGCCTAAAGTCACACTTTAAGCGCCGTTAATTCAAGTAAGTCCACTTAAAGTGACTTAAATACCCTTATGACCTTTCTGTGACAGTGAATGACATTTGCTGAACTTAAATGTGTTTTACTCTAACTGACAGTCTATACGAAAATCTGCCGGACACCAGCTATAGCCGGCTAAAAGCCTGCTGGTCCGGCAGAAAGTCTGTGTCTGCCGGCCACCATGGCTGGTTATGATCCTTGTCTACATGCCAGTTCGTCGGCTTGTAAATCAGACCATTACTAAGGTTTCTAGAGAGTAAACTAGAAAGGCTGGATATTTTGTAGAAAGTTACCCAAAATTAGACAATTGTAGTTATCAAAATGATTTGAATATATACCAGTAACCTCTATTCTTGATCAATTACTATGTAAATTCTAGCTTTATAATAATGTTTCTTATTACAATCATTTCCTCTGGGTATCTGGGCCTGCAAACATTTAGCCGGGCCTGCAGAATAACAAATCTGCAGGACCGAATGTCCTGCAAGCCAAAAAACTGACTGAACTGACCTCTGAACTTGAAGAAGGCACAGCATCCGGGTACTCACCTGTTAAAACAAGGACACATTGATTAGAACATGGGACAAATGTACATTATTAGTAGGTTCTGTTAATGAATATACACAGAGAAATGAAGTAGAATCACTGTCACTCCAAACTTGATCACTGAGGTAACTCTCCCCAGGACTGTAAAGTGACTCCCTTACATTAGCAGGACTCTATAATAACTCTATACTGACTGCTATTCTAAGACTCCCTAATAATTGGGGGTCACTTTAGAGTCCTGGGTAGAGTTACCTCAGTGATCGAGTCCAGACTCTCATTTAGGAGTCTACTTCTTTTCTCTGTGTATGGGAACCGGCTGGAAAAAAACTCTGAAACTTCAAGCTGCTCAAAGAGTCTGATTAAATGCCAGCATTCATGCAATGCTGGTATTAGCACACAACATGGAATCCTTCACACAGGGCCTAGGCTGGTCTGGAGCTGGTTGCGGCGGCAAGTACTGATAAGAGCTGATAGGCTGGGTACCAGCATGTCCCTGGAAGTGATGGTTACCCAGTCAGTGTGAGTCTTATCAGTGCTGATAATCGCACCCAGGGAAATTTAAATGGCGGACCCACTAGGTATGAGTCTACAGCCCTATAGAACAGGGCACGCACACGCCACACACACTGACACAAGCTCACACTAATTTGTGTCAGTGTGTCACGCAGAATACACACACACAAATACACCACACGGTCTGACGCAGACTTACACTAATTTGTGTCAGTGTGTCATAGAACAACCCTCACATACATTACACCCACTGCATCAATATTGGTATTTAAGCAAAGATTGCACTGCTTGGAGGTACACTTTAAGCATATTTAATTCGAGTAAATGTCACTCAAGGCCGCTTATATTCTGTTGTGACCTTTTCGGGACATTTACATAGCATTACTGAACTTAAAGCCCCTTAAATGGTGGCTTTGAGGCATCCTAAATTTGCTTGAATTCAAACATGTATGCAGTGACACACACACACCAGCACTGACACAGGCTCACTCTAATTTGTGTCAGTGTGTAAAACATAACTAGCCTCAAACATGCTATGTATCACCCTGGCTCTGACTAATTTGTGTCAATGTCTCACACAGAACTACCCTCACACACGCTTCACACACACACACACACACACACACACACACACATACATGTTTATGCCGGGAACTGGGGACTCAGGATATGTGCTGGCAACTGGGGACCATGCCTTGGGACAGGTTTGGGAGCTCTGCAACACTACTGATTGCATTGTCAGGACTTCTAAAAACATAATATCACTGGCGTGAGCGGCCATATTGGTTACTTGTATGTCTGGCATAGCATCGGGAATTCGACCTGGAACCGGGTACTCGGCAGCCTTCTGTGTGTGGCAGTGTGTGATGTCTCAATCAAGTGGGGACTCAAGTCCCCGGTTAAAGTTCAAGTCACCGGTTCCAAGGTCATTTCCTATCGGGAATTCCACCTGGAACTGGGTACTCAGCATCCTTTGGTGTATGGCAGTGTCTGAGTATGAAAAGTGGTGGATTTTTCATTGCAACTGGGGACTTTTGCCGAAACCGATTTTTAGGTATCACAAAGCTATTTCCTTCCCAAAACAGGTCTCAATTAAGTGGGGACTCGGTCAAGTCCCCAGTTAAGTCTCAAGTCCCCGGTTCTAAGGTGATTTTTCTAATTCGAGTCCCCAGTTATGGGCAGAAACACACACACACACACCCTACCCCCCCCCACACACACTGACACACACACACTGACACAGGCTCACACTAATTTGCTGGGTAGAGACATCCATGAGAGGCAGACAGGCGTCCCTCAGAGAGAGGGAGAACCCTCCCCTTGACCTGCAATATCTCACATGCTGTCAGAATCTGTGTTTTAGTCTTGGATAGGAACTGCTTTTTTAAGGAACCTGACAGCTCTGACTGTCCTGTTAGAAGCCATGTCCTGACGTAACTCCCGCCTCAATCACCCAGCTTAGTCATTTAAGGACGGCATGATGCCTTAATGCATCCCTTAGTTGTCATGATGCATGAATGCAGCCCTGGCAGGTCTACTCACCAGGGCTGCATTCGTGCATCATGAAGACCATACGGCTGGTATGATGCTCCACTTCAGTACAGGTGAGTAACTAACTTGTCAGAGCTAAAATAGCGCATGACAACAAAATAGTTGGATGTGGTACCAGTTGGATGTAGTAGCGGCCAACCCTATATATGGGCTCCTTTGAGATGAGCTGAGCACAGTTTCTTTTCGTATATTAGGATTTCTTGGGTATCAACCATTTATCAACCCTTTAAGGACGGCATGATGCATGATGCATGATGTCCTTGGTCGTCATGATGCAAGAATGAAGCCCTGGCGAGTAGCTCGGCAGTGCTGCATTCGAGCATCATGCCATCGACCCTGTGGGGTTAAGACATTCTTGAAGGATCGGCTTGATGACCAGGGATGATGCACAAATGCAGTACCGTCAAGTAACTCCACGGAGCTGGATGGTTGCATCATGACAATAAATGTCATCTTTTAGCAACATGCTGTCCATGTTGGTTGCTGCATTTAACCCTGTAAGGATTGCTTACATGTCTATATGCTATTCAATTGGTTATCATGATGCATTAATGCAGCCCTGGCATGTCTACTCACCAGGGCTACATACGTGCATCATGAAGACCATACGGCCAATATGATGCTCCGCCACAGCACCGGTAAGTAACTTGTCAGAGCTACGATAGTACATGAGAACAAAATGACTCAAAATAGTACCAGTTGGATATAGTAGCAGGCAATCCTTTGGGGGCAAGGATTTGTCCTTTGAGATGAGCTTAGCACAGTTTCTTTTTGCATATCAGAATTTTTTGGAGATCAACCATTTAAGTATAGCATAGTTCTTTGATGCGTATTATGTTGGCATGATGCATGCACTCAGCTCTGGCCAGTTACTCACCTCATGCACACTCTCTGGCTTGATACACTCCTGAAGGGCCGCATGATGCACCAATGCGGTATCAGTGAGTGGCATGCCAGCGTTGCTTTAGACCTTGCCTTGAGGGCCGGATATGTTGGTTGGGGTGGGAAGCATTCCGGATGAGGTAGAACTCCGGGTGGGAGCATCCCTAGAACTATATTGAAGACACCAAGCCTGAGGGCTCCATGTGTTGCTGTCCCATGGTAGTGCTTTAAGTCCTCATGTATAGGCTGCGGCTAGTACCATAAAACCTCATGTATAGGCTGCGGCTAGTACCATAAAACCTCACGTATAGGCCGAGGCTAGTACCATAAAACCTCACGTATAGGCCGCGGCTAGTACCATAAAACCTCATGTATAGGCTGCGGCTAGTGCCATAAAACCTCATGTATAGGCTGCGGCTAGTACCATAAAACCTCATGTATAGGCTGCGGCTAGTACCATAAAACCTCGCGTATAGGCCATGGCTAGTACAGTAAAACCTCACGTATAGGCTGCGACTAGTACCATAAACCTCACGTATAGGCTGCGGCTAGTACCATAAAACCTCACGTATAGGCCATGGCTAGTACAGTAAAACCTCACGTATAGGCTGCGACTAGTACCATAAAACCTCACGTATAGGCCATGGCTAGTACAGTAAAACCTCACGTATAGGCTGCGACTAGTACCATAAAACCTCATGTATAGGCTGCGGCTAGTGCCATAAAACCTCATGTATAGGCTGCGGCTAGTACCATAAAACCTCATGTATAGGCTGCGGCTAGTACCATAAAACCTCACGTATAGGCCGTGGCTAGTACCATAAAACCTCACGTATAGGCTGCGGCTAGTGCCATAAAACCTCATGTATAGGCTGTGGATAGTACCATAAAACCTCATGTATAGGCCATGGCTAGTACAGTAAAACCTCACGTATAGGCTGCGACTAGTACCATAAAACCTCACGTATAGGCCGAGGCTAGTACCATAAAACCTCATGTATAGGCTGTGGATAGTACCATAAAACCTCACGTATAGGCTGCGGCTAGTACCATAAAACCTCACGTATAGGCCATAGCTAGTACCATAAAACCTCACGTATAGGCCATAGCTAGTACCATAAAACCTCACGTATAGGCCATAGCTAGTACCATAAAACCTCACGTATAGGCCACGGCTAGTACCATAAAACCTCACGTATAGGCCACGGCTAGTACAAACAAACGTTGCTGAACATACCCAGGTCTTAACGTTACCTTAGGCCACACAAAAAAATAAAATGGTTTTTCACCACTGCGGGCATCATAAAAATCAGGTTTTGAGGAAAACAGTCTTTTTTTTGGCAAATTTTTGCTTAAAAAATGATAGAAATTGACAAACATAGGCATGTATGGTATCAAATTGAAGCTTATACTGACAGTGATGCGGTACGATAGAGAGAGCAACTTACAGATTCTCCGTTTTAAAAGATCGGGAATTCTGATCATGAAAAACATATATCATCCTATACATTTTATCATGCGAGTTTAAAAAGAGATGAAAAGCCCCCCTCGTCAAATTTATCAGTCCTTGGTGATAAGAAACCACTTTGTTGAGTGGCCTTATGAACCTACATTCATTATACCGTAAAACCTCGCGTATAAACCGCGGCTAGTACGCGAGTCAGGTCGGCAGTGCGGCTTATAGGATCGGCCCAGGGTCTGGGTGCGGCTTATAAGCGAGTTTTTGTTGCTATGGTACAGTACCAAAAGTCACCATAGTCAGATCGGCGGTGCGGCTTATAGCATCGACACAAACTCGGGGTGCGGCTTATACGCGAGTTAGGCTTATACGCGAGGTTTGACAGTAGTTGCTACGTAGAAACTTTACCACAACATGTTTGTGTTGACGGGGAGGGCCGGGAGCGGTGCGGCAGACATCAGTCATGACTCATCAAAACGCGGCTGCCTCATCTTACATTGCTTCTTACCTGTATTATCACCCGCCTATTGTGTCAGTCGCTTTAATTAAAGATCCATCCTTCCTGACATGAATATGAATAATTCCACTGTAGCCCGGCTTCTTTTAGTTCCTGTACCCGCCTCCCCCCTACTGGGTACCGCCCCCCCCCATTCCTGGATGCTGCAGCCCTCTAATGACCACGTAGTGTTTTAATATGCTGTACTCCCCTTGGTCGTCATGATGCATGAATGCAGCCCTGGGGAGCAAGTTGCCAGTTCTGTATTCATGCATCATAGCAACTCTAAATACTTGGTCCTATATGCATGAATACAGCCCTGGCTAGTAACTCGCCAGGGCTGCATTGATGCATCATGACGACCAGTGGATTAATGTGCCATGCCGCCCTGAAGGATTCATTAATTGCTCTGGTAACAATACGACATTCAAATCCAGACGGCTTTAGCCGAGCAAAGCTGACGGAGGAACTTCCAAAATATCAGAAAGAGGAACCCGCCAGCAATTAACCCTTAACGAACGGCGTCATGTCTTAATGCATCATGTCCCTGGTCGTCATGATGCATGAATGCAGCCCTGGCGAGTATCTCCTAGCTGCCTAGGGCTACATTCAAGCATCATGCCGAGCCTTCAGGTTTGAGACACTCCCATAGAATCGGCATGATGCTTGAATGCAGCACTGGCAAGTTACTCACTAGGGCTGCATTCATGCATCAGGACGACCAGGGGTATGATGAATCAGTGCATCATGTCATCTGTAAAGGGTTAAGCGGGTGTAATTACAGGGTTGTCTCTGTAAGCCTCTGGCTCTGACCGTCATTGAAACCTTCTACGAAGCCACTCCTGAAGAGGTACGGTGACTGCTACAGCTAGAACAGGGGCAGGGTCCTTATTGTGTGGCGGCAGGCTGGTTTCCTTATAACAAGTACAAAAGTTGGTATACTCTTGATACCACAGTGTGCACAGAGAACAATGCATTTCACACCTCTTGTTTACTGCATAAAGCTGGTGGTATAAAGTAGTTATAGGCATTGTACCAAGCTGTAGGGGTATAAGGCTCCCTTCACTGTATTTTGCGTACAGTATGGTATTTGTCTTATATAACTACTATGTATTCCTTCATGCGTTGAATATACGAGTTGTATGATCAAGTACTGGAATCCATTATTCCATAGCCGTTATATCTCTAAATTAATGTTGTTTTAATTTATTTCAAATCGTTTTCATATGCGGTCTGATCCCAACGTATATTGAACGAAGTAAGTACACATCACAACCATAGTACCTTGTCTCGTTGATGAATTTTCAGTCTTACACAGTATTCCTTTCTTCTAACCCAGTCAATATTGCTTAATGGGTCCCAGACGTGTTTTTACTTTGGCAAGCTGATTTGCTCACCCTGGGTTTTGGTCCTTTTTGTCCAGGGCTACCAGTTGCAGCATAGATGGGTCATCCCAGATTCAAAGTGCCCGGCCCTAGCCCAGATTTAGCACAATCTATAAAAATGTACAATAAATGATAATTTCTGGAGGGTCATCAGATGTCAGTATGTTTCAAAATATTTAAAATGTATTTATGAAAAAAAAAGTTTTCGTGGGCTGGCTCATATGGGCTCCCATTGGTAGCCCTGGACAAAAAGGACCATAACCCTGATATGGGCAAGCCCAGCTGACCCAAGTAAAACACATGTGGGCCCAAGGGCCCAATGCTGACTGGGAATGTACTGGGGAGAATATAATATGGTTTAATTATTGTAGCTGGTTTGGTCAATTAAGTATAAGTTATCCCCCACAAAACGGCCACAGTGCCATGTGGACCCTACACTCTGGGAGTAGAGTGTCATGTGGCGGGTGCTCAACTAGCTCACTTACAAACTGGCACCTCGGGCCCTGCCAAGTCGTGGAGGCCCTTTACAAGAGAACTGGGGGTGGGTGGGAGGGTAGGCAAGGATCTACTCGTGAAGTACCCAGTTTTCACGTAATCACACACCATTTGTGTAGCAATCCCCGTTACAAATTACGTGCGTCTTAAGGGTTTACTTAGACGGCAGCCCGGGTAGAGGGAACAGCTGAGGGTGGAGGAGTAGCTGAGGGGGGAGGGGTGCGACCCAATGTTGCTGAAGGCAGCTGAGGGTGGAGGAAGGAGCTGAGGGCATAAGCGGAGCATCTCAGGGCGAAGAGAGCAACACGAGGTGTGGGGAGCTGCTCAGTGTATGGGGAGCAGTTAAGGGCGAGCGGAGTAACTCAGAGTGAGGGGAGCAGCTCTTGAAATGGGGGAGCAGGTTAGGGTAAGGAAGCAGCTAAGGGTGAGGGGAGCAGCTGAGGGTGAGGGGGGCAGCTGAGGGTGAGGGGGGCAGCTGAGGGTGAGGGAAGCAGCTGAGGGTGAGGGGAGCAGCTGAGGGTGAGGGGGGGGCAGCTGAGGGTGAGGGGAGCAGCTGAGGGTGAGGGGAGCAGCTGAGGGTGAGGGGAGCAGCTGAGGGTGTGGGGAGCAGCTAAGGGTGAGGGGAGCAGCTGAGGGTGTGGGGGGCAGCTGAGGGTGAGGGGGGCATCTGAGGGTGAGGGAAGCAACTGAGGGTGAGGGGAGCAGC
Organism: Harmothoe impar; assembly: GCA_947462335.1. NCBI lineage: Eukaryota > Metazoa > Annelida > Polychaeta > Phyllodocida > Polynoidae > Harmothoe > Harmothoe impar. Next base: position 5,584,560 of record OX381706.1, read on the forward strand.
TGAGGGTGAGGGGAGCATCTGAGGTTGAGAAAAACAGCTAAGGGTTAGGGAGGCAGTTCAGTTTGAAGGGAACAGTTCAGTTTTAAGGGAGCAGCTCGGGGTGAGGGGAACAGCTCAGGGTGAGGGTAGCAGCTCAGGGTGAGGGGAGCATCTCAGGGTGAGGGGAGCAGCTCAGGGTGAGGGGAGCAGCTCAGGGGGAGGAGAGCTGCTCAGGGTGAGGGCAGCAGCTGAGGGTGAGGGGAGCAGCTAAGGGTTATGGGAGCAGCTGAGGGTGAGGGGAGCAGCTCAGGGAGAAGGGAGCAGCTCAGGGGGAAGGGAGCAGCTCAGGATGAGGGGAGCAGCTCAGTGTGAAGGGAGCAGCTCAGGATGAGGGGAGCAGCTCAGGTTGAGGGGAGCAGCTCAGGGGGAAGGGAGCAGCTCAGGATAAGGGAGCAGCTTAGGGTGTGGGAGCAGCTCAGGTTGAGGGGAGCAGCTCAGGATGAGGGGAGCAGCTTATAGTTTGGGAGCAGCTCATGGTGGGTGAGTTTGGAAACTCCGACCTACCGCTGGTGGTGATATGGTCATTGTGAACACGGACGTTGACACCCAGTCAATAGGTCAGCACATAAACACCACTCAGTCTACACCCAGTACCGCTGTACCAGCAGCCTGTGGTGTGTCTGTGCTGGGGGTCGGACCCAGTACACTGAAACTCTGTAGATTGAAAGGCTTAGTCAGTACAGACTATCCTAGGTTCGTCATATATGTATTAGTCATAATGGCAAAGCTATATTCCAAAATGACTGAGGGGTCAGTCAGTAGTGGCTAACCTAGGTCCATCATTTGTGTGTTGTATTTATATACCACTAGTTGGGGCCACCTGTACGATACGTTGATGTCCATTCAGTGGCTCCCCCTGGAAATTAAAAGACTAAGGTGGGTTGGTCAGTACAATAATAACTTACCTAGGTTAGTCCTATAGGGAGCCAAAAATGACTAACTCAGTTAGGCACTAGTGACTGAGAGATTGGTCGTATAGGGAGCCTAGGAATATCAGTGTAGGGCTAGACTAGTATAGCCTGCAATACCCACGGGCACTACCATTGTGGGTATAGGATAGAAGTGTCGAGAACTTAAGTCAAATGCGAGGGGATTTTGCTTCACATTCCCCTGGGTTTAATTTTGAATGTACATATAAACTGATGAGTAGCATCTTATATATGTTTAGTATATATGATACATAAATTGGATTATGGATGATATATCATTCCCCGACATTGAGGCACTTTGATGGAGGTAGTCTGTATAGAGACAGAGATTCTTTAGTCCCTTGAACAGTTGAAACCCACTATAAGTTGGTCTAGACATGGCTAAAATTACCTAGTTGTACATTTCAGCTCATCCAACTAAGGCCCCAAGTAGCATTAACAACCACTCATGGCACGTCTTGATTGGATGTAGAAATCTACATGATTGGTTGACATAAGGACAATCAGTAGAATACTGACCCTTCTGTCCGTAACTCTCAGACAGCCCATACGATATTTTTGTACGGGTTGATCTGCCCAAATTTTCCAGGAAGTAGGCATAAACTGTGAAAATGAGAAAGCAAATAAAAATGTCAAAACTCGAAGCTAAATGCAGTATCAGCAAATTACTTGTAAGTGCTGCATTGGTGCATCATTACAACACATTAACATTACACTTGGAGGCATCACATCTTCATTAAAAGGCTATACACCCAGCTCGGCCCTGAGAGGTAGGTCTTCTCCTATCTACAGTCTTCCATCCAAGTAATTCCCAACAGATATAAGCAATTGTAATGCAAGCCTTTTTCATAAAATAATCAAATAATATTGAGATAGGACACCGTAATGAGATCACTCGGCCTGCCGTTTCCTCGTCGATAATTGAATTATTTATTTCAGACGTACATAAGTAACCATGGCAACACAGATACTTGAGGTCGTGATAAGACGCCTACACCTGGACAACGCGGCTCACATTTCTGAACGGATGATTATTCAGTGCTGTTGTCAAGTCGGAACCGATTATTACATTTTTAAGTGCCCTGGTTCAGAGGACATTGAACCCTTGTTTTGATGGCCTTTAAGTACTCAGTTACTCACCCACCGTCAGCTGCTCATATAAGCCATATTCTAAAGGCACTGATTCGGAGGACCCCTGGTTTAAGGGCCCTAGTTTAGAAAACCCCTATTTTGATTCCCTGGTTCAGAGGACCCCTGTTTTATGGTGCCTTAATCCACAGGACTGTTGAAGGTCCTGCTTTTCAGAGAAACTTGATTTTACGGGCCCTGGTTCAGAGAACCCCTGCTATAAGGCCCCTTAATTCACAGGACCCCTGTTCAGGGTCCTGGTTCAGAGTAACTTGATTTCAAGGGCCCTAGTTCAGAAAACTCCTGCTTTGGAGGCGCTTATTCTAGTGAACCCCTGTTTTCAGGGCCCTGGTTCAGAAAACCACTGCTATAAAGGTTCTGGTTCAGTGAACCCTGTTCTAAAGCCTTGGTCCAGAGAACTTCTTTTTTAAAGGCCCAGGTATAGAAAACTCTTGCTTGAAGGGCCCTGGTTCATAGGACCCCTGTTTAAAGGGGATCCCCTGTTTTAAGAGCAGTGGTTCAGAGAACCCCTTTTTTCAGGGCCCTGGTTCAGAAAAGCACTGCTTAAATGCTCCGGTTCAGGGAACTCTGTTTTAGAGGCCCTGGTACATAGAACCCCTGTTGTAGTACCTCTGGTTCAGAGAAACCTTTTATAAGGGCCTTAGTTTACATATAGGACCACTGTTTTCAAGGGTCTTGGTTCAGAAAAAAAAACTGGTTTAAGGGCCCTGGTTCTGGGAACGCTGTACTAAGGGGCCGGGTTCAAAAGATCTGTTTGAATGGTCCTGGTTCAAATGACCATATTTTAAGGCTCTGGTTCAGACAACCCCTGTTTTCAGGGTCTTGGATCAGAAAAGTCCTGTTTAAAAGGCCCTTGTATAAGATCCTGATTCAGAGGACTCGTATTCCCAGGGTTTCTGGCCGGGATGTTTAGGGAGGCGGTTGGGTCTGGTTTTGTTTCTAGGGAAGGAAGGGGGACTCTGGGGGGGGAGGGGTGGTAAATGGGAGTGGGTGAGCCGTTTATGGGTTTAGATAGAGTTGGGTTAGAGCAGCATTAAGCTAAAAGGTGCCAGTAACTGTGTCCTGGGGCAGTGCTCTGTCAGCAGGACCCTCCCCCCCCCACCTCCCAGTCCCCACACTGTAACAGGAGCTCACTCTCTTCTTTTTAAATGCAAGATATACTCAGGTCTAAGCAATGACTAGGAAATGACCCTGCAAAAACTTATGAAGCCGGGGCCATTTCTCTCCATGCCTCCCTCCACATTACCCCCCACCCCTCCCACCTCCCAAGGTGTGAATGCTCAAGGCAGGTTCATTTTTGGGGCTGCCTTACCCCTCAGGTTATTATGTAACCTCTGGTGCAAGTATTTAGTATACTACTTAGAAAAATCATTGGGGGATATTTTGAAATACTAAATTGCTAATACATATAGTTCTTCTTCCATTTATGAAGGCAAATATCTGAAAAATTCATTAAAAAAAGGCACTTACTATGATCTAAGAGCAGGGTCATTTTCCACAATGGCTTCATAAGCCAGGGTGAAAAATGGCTACAAGTCGCTGGCATAGTCATTTTAAGGAGTTGCCAGCACCTGATACTATACTTAACTAAAGGAAGGGCCCCTGCATTGAACACAATGTGGCTGTAATCAATAGGCCAAGAAAAAGCTGTCTTTTCTTCATTCAATGGCTTCAAATCAAAATAATAAATGCAAATGCCAACTGCATTGATACCTCTATGTCGTATTTCACTCATGCGGCTTCGTGGGATATGGCCCAAGCCCCCACTCATGAAATACGGCAAAGACAGTATCAATGGCCTTTGTCTATCTATTTCATGGTGGATACAACCTTCTTGATGCTTAACTACTAGAAATATTCCATGGGATATGGTGTTCCCGTATAACATCAGTTTAAATTTGTATGGCCTTTTAAAGGCAATTTAAAATGTTTGGAATAGATAAAAAGAAAGACAAAGGCCCATGGCAAGGGTAATTTTGGAACGTTCCAAAATGGAGAAGACAATACAAAGTAACCTAGGTTGATGGTATAGGGAGCCAAACAGTAAGGCACTAGTGACCGAGAGATTGGTCATATAGGGAGCCAAAGAATATCAGGCTGTGTCTCAAGCAAATAATACAAATTGACCGGGTGACATCTTTGACTGGGCGACCTACTTGACGGAGTGACCTACTAGTATTTGACCAGCAAGCTTTTTGAAAAATAAATAAATTTATATCTAATTTGAATAAAATTTGTAATATTATATAGTGCTAAAATATATTTCCTCCCCTTTGTTTCTATATAGGCCCCTTTTCAGTGGTTTTGATGCTTGCCAGTCAAAGAGGACACAAGGTTGAAGAGGTCACCCAGTCAAAGAGGTCACCCAGTCAAAGATGTCACCCCGTCAAAGATGTCACCCAGTCAAAGACTATCAATTTGTATCAATCTCATGACACACAGCCATCAGTGCAGGCTGGGAGTTTGAGACTGCACCAAGAAAAGAAACAGCGCCAAAAGGGAGTCCAGGTTGCCTCCAGAATGACTCCCCTCCTTAGAGAAGCCCAGGTCTTTATGTGACTCCCTTGAGCCAGGGAGCTATGAGACTCCCCCAGGTGACTCTTTTAGATCAGCCAGGGAGTAACCTAGACTCCCTTGGGAAGCCTGGGCTCCCCTAAAGAGGGGAGTCATTCTCTAGGCAACCTGGACTCACTTTGGACGCTGTTTCTTTTGTGTATTCTAGTGTGGTAATGTGGTGGTACCATGACTGGCCAACAGCCTCTCTACCCACACCTCCCCAAAGCACTGTATGATCACTGGGCCTGGAATATGTAGTTAGCCAATCAAAGATGGCGGATGGTTGTGTTTGTAAGCAAAACTAGAGGGGGTGATTGCGCAGTATTTATAAGGAGTTGAACATTGTAAAGTTATGTGTTTGTGGCAATGGCCATGTATTCTGTAGTGCTCTAATGATTTTGGATGTAATGGTCTGTGGGAGCAGGAAATAATGTTTTTATGATATGAATGACTAGTCTTACTACATACTGAGTTAACCTAGTCACATCAACAGAGTAAGCCTAGTCTTGAATCTTCATTTCAGGCTGATTTCTCTATTATTGCATTGATTAAATGAGGCTAGCAATTGCCCATATGACCACATACACTTAAACTAAGATTCTACCAACTATCATGTAAGAATATTAAGTATTTATATTACAAATCAGAAAAATCTGTTAGGTTTTGTTTTCTCACCATCCGCAATCTTTGATTGGCTAACTACAGATTCCTGGCCCAGTGTTCCTATGGTGCAAAGAGGCACTGATGAGACGTGAGGATGTAATGGGGCAGAAGGTCTGGTATTGATAAGACAGTGCGCGAACTGCCCCGCGCCCCCTGGGGTGGTCAGACGGGCACACTGAAAAAGTAAAGTTGTCTGCAGACTCTTCTAAGTGACAAGGAAGCAGGTCTTCTAGCAGAAGTTGTCAGGTAGAAGACCCACTTGGCTTTGCCTACCTAAAACCTGATGTTTGCTAGCTCAAGACTCAGCACCAAGCCAGCCCTACAATTTACAAAGTGTCAGCATGATGTATGAATGCGGGCTTGGTGAATAGCCTCACCAGGGCTACATTTATACATCATGCTGACAAATGGTATAAAGCACGTTTCTGGTGATATGTGGCCTTTAAAGGTTGTCCAGGATTGTGAATTTGAAGACCCTAGACTTGTCACTTTGACTGGGCCACCACCTGGGCTAACATTGTCAGTCAGATGAACCTAGTGCCATCTTGTTGGATGGTAACCTGGTAGGTCCTCAGATGGACAACCATTAACTTGTTTATTTTATGACAGTCACTGAGAATACCCTAAAAGTGGTCTTATAAGATGACTATCTGACAACCTTATATATGTTTTGCTTTTATCAGTGCAGGGGCTATCGAAGAGCGGTTGGAGGAAAGTAAGGGCTCTTACAGACCAAGGGGTATCTTATGTCTTACCGTAGTGACCTGTACATATATTATTATATTTTTTATGAAATACAGCAGTCCCATTGACTTAACCAAAGAACGCCGTATTTCACACACCCATGGCCGTATTTCACGGCCCTGTTACGTCATCAAAATGGCGGTTTGTTTACATTTGAACGGGATAGAAATAGGCTATTATAGGCCCCCCCTATCATAATTTTGGTAATTTCAATCGAAAATCATAAAAAATAAACACAAAGGCACACTCATTTAAGTCTGTTGACTGGGTTATTTCACTTGTTGACCCTTGGGCCGCATTTCACTTGGCCTACGGCCTCGTGAAATACGGCCCAAGGTCAACTCGTGAAATAACCCAGCCAACAGACTGAAACTCGTGCACCTTTGTCTATATACCTAGCATAAGACTTTACTATTCCTACAACATAGGAGCGCAGGATTAGCTAAGTGTGTAATACGGACCACTGTATCGCAACGTGTGCGATACGGAAAAGTCAACCGCAGCCATCATTCAATCTTAGGCCTAGCCTACTTAGTTACTACGGCGAAATACTCCCTAATATTGGCAGATATTGATAGATATTGAGCAATACAGCTAGTCTTTATCATAATGTCATATGCTAGGTATAATAAAACAAAAAATAACTCGTAAAAATACAACTGGATGCACGACGACTTGTTGTCGTACATCCAGTTGTATTTTTACTCATTAATTTTTATCTTATAATCGCCTGTCTTGAATCAGCACTGTGGGTAGAATCATGTTGACATTTGATAAGGCCACTCAAAAAGTGGTTTCTCATCACCAAGGACTGAAAAATATGATATGGGAGGCTTTTTTCTTCTCCCCCACAGTCCTAGGCATAGAAGGTGCATATTATCTTTTGCCTTGGATATTTTGACACTATATATTACAAATTTTATTACAATTTGGTTATAATCATATGCATTTTAACGCTTGCTGGTCAAAGAGGGCACCCAGTTGAAGAGGTCACTTAGTCAAAGAGGTCACCCGGTTAAAAAAGACTTGTATCGATCTGGTGAGAATTAGCCCCATTCATTCAAATTCATTTACCCACAAATTGACCTGACTGTATTTAAGAATTAGATTATGTCATTATTTTTCGAATTCACTTCTGGGAGCCATGAGCCCCTACAGTTTTTCTGGCTCGTCGCTTCCGGAGCTAGGAATCGGCTACCCCTTAGATCTCCTGCATCTATCCTTGGATTGTAATTACTGGCTTGCTCTGCTGGTAGCACAAATTGCCACTTGCATAATGACTATTGAAAGCACATGAACCGTCTTATTAATTCGAATTATCTTTAATTATTTATGAGACCACTTATACTTCCTTGCACCAATTAGAATTAATTCATGATCTCAAATTTGGCTTTGAGATGTTAGCCTTTAGTGTGAGTAGACTCCACCTTCAGTGATCTAGCCTGATATAACTAATTTTCTTATCCAATTTCATATCAGGTACTAAGTTCAAATGGGTTTGGTACGGCAACCCTGCATTGAAGTGGCGATCTGTGAATTGATGACGCAATTCATAAATAGACACAATCATTTGAAGATTTTGAATTTCCTCAGGATGAAATATGAAAAAAAAAGGAATCCAACCTAAACATTTGATCTATTTCTACCTGAAACGCACCCTTTGGTTTAGGCCCTGAATATGTAAATGTATTAACCCTTTAAGGCCTTTGGTCATCATGATACATGAATGCAGCCCTGGCGAGAAAATCCCCAGTGCTGCATTCAAGCATCATGCCAACCTTTGAAGGGTCGGCATTAATTCACTAATGCAGCACCGACAAGTTACTTGCCAGGGCTGCATTGGTGCTTCATAACGACACATCTTTTAACAACATCTCACCTTAAAGAGTTTTAAGTAAATGAGTTTATTTTAAGGTGGTGTTCCGCCTTAACGCTGTCTGCATGTTCCACTCTGTGTGCATGTTAATGTGTATAAACCCTGAAATGACAGCACTACGTCCCTTAGTAATCATAATGCATGAATGCAGCCCTGGTGAGAAAATCCCCAGTGCTGCATTCATGCATCACGCTGACTCTAAGAGTCGACACACCACTGAATAGTCAGTATGATGCACTAATGCATTCGGCATCATGCCGACAAATTAACAAGAGCCTTGAAGCATCCTGCGGTACCTAAAGGTTTACAAGGAGACATGCTGACATGCCACCTCCCTCCCCTCTCATCTAACTTCATTAATCATGGTGCTAGAAGCATTAACCATGGAGGCTCCCTAACCCTCTAAGGATGGTGTGTCGCTAAAAGTCAACATTTGCTGTCATGATGCATCAATGCAGCACGGCAAATAGCTTGCCAATGCTGCATTCGTGCCTTTCGGGGGTGTCTCGATCCTGTAGGGTCAACATTTTGTCTAAAAGCATTGCTGGTGAGTAACTCGCCAGCACTGCATTTAAATGCATCATGATAACCAAGGGCATGATGCATTAAAACAGTATGCTGTCCTTAAAGGGTTAACCTTAACTTTCTAAGGACCACATATTGCCCTAAAGTAGGGTAGATTAACCGCGAGTCGGACACATGCTTTGAGACGGACGCTTGAATCTGTGTTTATTTAAGCATTTTAATCTCCTTATTTGTAAATGAATGTAAAGATTCATGTAAAGATGTTCATCCTTCCAACAAAGAACCTTTCCAACAAAGAACCCATAGATTACTAGAAATCTCAGTGTCTGTCTCAGGGTATGTGTGCTACTTATGGTGAATCTACCCGAACCTTATTCCTCATGATGCACCAATGCAGCGCTGGTGAGTAACTTGCCAGCGCTGCGCTGCTGCAAAATGCAAACTCTTCAAAAGTATCTTAACCAAGTATGGTTGGCATAAATGCAGCATTGGCAAGTTTTGCACTTAAGTGCCATACTGGCAAAAGGCATAATGCATTAAAACACGATGCCCTGCACAGAGGGTTAAATAACCCCCCCCCCCACCCTCCCAGCTCCCCCCTCCCTCATGAGACTACAACCTAATTGTATCACCCCCCGCATGAGGAGCAGAATCATGCACCCTGTTTGTTTACCTTTCAAACAGATTCTACTTGTGGCTCTGTCCCAGTTTCTGGATGTGTAACTGCTATTTATCAGGCAATGCAATCAAATAGTTTCAAATATTATCTGATGAATAAAGATCTCAATCCCATATGAGAGATCTTTGCTATAGTTGAATCAGTCATTATTCTTTATGATAAATCATATATACTGTGAGGGTCATGTAAAGGTGAAAAGTGGTTTTCACCTAGATCCACGGGGAATCGAACCCGGGCCTCCACAACTGATCGCCAGCACGCTACCACTACACTATAGATCTGCCTGTCCACTTGAATGCTTCTCACATTACTGGATGCACTGAAAAAAGAAACTTGTCTCCAGACTCTTCTAAGTGACTGTCAGAAACAAGTTAAAGGTTGTCTAACCTATAAGGTTAGCATCCAGAGCTGGCAAATGTTGGGCTTTTGGCTGGCATGTGCCAAGTAGGTGTTCTATCTGACAACTCTAGCTAGAAGACCCGCTTCCATGTCACTGAGACAAGTCTGGAGGCGAGTTTGTCAGATGGTAACCTGATAGGTTAGACAACCCTTAACTCATTTATTTTATGACAGTCACTTAGAAGAGTCTGGGGACAAGTTTACTTTTTCAGTGTGGGTACAGGAGGGGAGCAGTGACTACCACTCAGGCACGGAGATCACTGATCCAGCACTGGTCCCCCACAATACTCAGAAATCTCAATCTGAAATAGAAAAGATTTACTTCACCCTTTAAGTAAGTGGGTTTTTTTTAACCACAGGATGATTTTCAGTGGATTTCCACGCCAGTGGGTCAGAATTGTTTCGGATCCCCATCGACCTCATTGGTCTAAATCTTCAATTTTTAGAAGAATGCAACTATTTCTCAATATTCCTAGTTACAGAACAAATCATTGGGCCATGGTGAAAAGCCATGGGTCAATATGACAATTTCCAACTCAATCAAGATACCTTTAAGATTGAAAGAAAGAAAAATGGGAATACATATAACTTACCTGGCCGGTTGAAATTGAGTGCGGCCGAGCCCTTTTGAGCTATAGTGACGCGCTGGCTTTTATGATAAAAAGGGGTGCATTTTTTTGGTCCACATTCCTTTCGTCCCCTCCTTCAAGTGGTCCAAATTTGTTTGGTTCCCCCCCCCCACAAATCCAACAATCCCCCCACCCTGTTGTTAAAAAATGACCACTCCCTAAGGACGGCTTCATGTTTATTTGTCATCGTGCTGCGCGCTGCATTCAAGACAAGAAGCAATGACAAGTTACTGCAGTAAAAAGACCATTAAATGCTTTAATATTTTATTTCATCAATTTAAATATCCACTGTCAATAAATGCCATCAGGTAGGAATCAGCTGCTTCAGGAGTCCACCCTCAGAGCTGGGGCTATTTACCATGTTTTGTTTTATTCAGTGAGAGGCTTAATTGACACTCCTTTTGTCATGTGTTATTGTAATATGGGTTTGGCTTTGGCCTGAGCGATAATACGAGCACTAAGCGTTTAAGTGTAACCTAATGCTTCCATGCATGTGAGTCGCCATGATGGTTGAATGCAGCCCTGGTCAGTAACTTGTTAGTGCTGCATTCATGCATCATGCTGATGGTATGGGGTTGATACACTCCCGAAGGGTCAGCATAATTCAGTGTCTGTAAGTGTGCTGGTGAGTTACTCGCCATGTCTGAGTAGGGGTAGGATGAGAACAAATGCAGCCCTGGTGAGTAACTCGCCAGTGCCGCATTCAAACATCATGCCGACCCTGTGGGGTCAATGAACTCCTAAGTGCTCAGCATGATGCATTAATGCAGCACTGGTGAGCTACCCACCAGGGCTGCATTGGTGCATCATGACGACAATTGTTGCTTTTTAGTGACATGCTGTTCTCACAGCGTAAAGGATGATCTACCTTTTCAACCTTCCCAATGCGCAATAAAGCTCACAGATTGACTTCCCTCTTTCTACTTTTTAGAGATGCAACTACCATAAATTCTCGCGTAAAAGCCTAACCCTCGGATAAGCCACACCCCTAACTTGGGAGAATCAGATATAGAGCACATGAGGCCTAAAAATGCAAATTCAGTACAGTGCTATACTACCAAAAACCCTTGTATAAGCCTCACCCCCACTTTGGGAGGATCCTATAAGCCGCACCCGGGATCAGACTATCGTACAAGCTGCGACTTCTACCCGAGAATTTACAATAAATCCAAGATGGCGGCTGTGAGTGTTGACATGCTCTGCACCCATCCATCCAACCCTTAACCACACCTCCCCACACCCCCTGCCAAGTACTCAAGTCAGGCCAAACCCTGCAGGACAAAAACCAGGCAAACTCATGAAAAACCCAGAGCTTCAATCCTTCATCTGTTTAAATATTTCACCACCTTTCACCTCAATCGGTGTGGGTGAAATCGGTCAGCCGGAGGGAACACGGTGGGTAACATGCACGAGGTGCTATATTACGGAAGCCGAGGAGGGCCACAACTATATAAAATAAGAAAAATAAAAAGATGTGTTTATCAATTTTATAAGCGATTTTTTTTTGCTGTCAATATTGATTTCTCAGCTGTCAAACTGTCAAGTTGGAAAAAAAAGTTGCTGTCAACATTGATTTCTCAGCTGTCAAACTGTCAAGTTAGAAAAAAAGTTGCTGTCAACATTGATTTCTCAGCTGTCAAACTGTCAAGTTGGAAAAAAAGTTGCTGTCAACATTGATTTTTCACCTGTCACACTGTCAAGTTGAAAAAGAATTGCTGTCAATATGGATTTTTCACCTGTCAAACTGTCAACTAATGCAAACCACTTTGTGACAGGTATCTTTTAGCGTTTGTGCTCAATACAGAGTGCCTCCCTCCCTCCCTCCCTCCCTCCCTTCCTCCCTGCTGCCCTCCTTCCCTCCCTCTTTCCCTCCCTCCCTCTCTCCCTCTCCCCTCCCTCCCTCATTCCTGCCCTCCCTCCCTCCTTCCCTCCCTCCCTCATTCCCGCCCAACCTCCCTCCTTCCCTCCCTCCCTCCTTCCCTCCATCCATCCCTCCCTCCTGCCCTCCTTCCCTCCCGCCTTCCCTACCTCCCTCCCTCCTCCCTACCTCCCTCCCTCCTCCCTCTCTCCCTCCCTCCCTCCTTCCTGCCCTCCCTCCTTCCCTCCCTCCCTCCCTCCCTCCTTCCCTCCCTCCCTCCTTCCTGCCCTCCCTCCCTCCGTCTTTCCTTCCCTCCCTCTCTCCCTCTCTCCCTCCCTCCCTCCCTTCCTCCTTCCTTCCTTCCTTCCCTCCCTCCCTCCCTCCCTCCCTCCCACCCTCCTTCCCTCCCTCCCTCCCTCCCTCCCTCCCTCCCCCCTCCCTCTCTCCCTCCCTCCCTCCCCCCCTGACTATACCTTCTTCCCCCTCTTACATCCCAGGCCTAAAGGATACCTGTCAGAAGCTTCAATAAAAATAGTTGACAGACAGACAGCGTTTTTCCCCCTTTGACAGCAAGCTCAATTACAGAAGTTGACAGACTGACAGCACATTTTTCACTGTTGACAGCAATAGAAACATGCATATAGTATTTCCTGAAAGGTATTGTACATGGGCCTATATGCAAAAGTACTAAGAGAGATAGTGCATGTATATGGCCCTCGTCGGCTTCCATACTACGTAGGGTAACAAGGGCAGGAAACAATGTGGGTACCATGTATGAGTACTTTCAGGTACACCACCCACCCCTATATATAGCGACTATACCAGGTTGGGGAAATCCTACCTTTAATACCTTGCAGGGAGACAGTAGGGTGAGGGGATTTCTCCCCTTGATTTTGGGTCGATATACATGTAATTTTAGGTTCAATCAGAAAATTCAATGTGTTAATATCTTACCATTATAGATACTGCACTGGCGCCGCCCTTATCTCTCCCAGCGGCCCTTATCTTTACAGAGATAAGGGCAGGAGGCCGACCTTGGGGCTGCCCTAAGTAAGGGAACATTTCCCCTTGCTGGAAGAAACTCCCCTGTAGGCTAATATACCTGTAATGGAAAATATCCCGGGTTGTCCAGACCTGTATACCATACCTAGATTAGCTCATGTTAAGAGAGACTACAGGACATCATCTGCTTCCTTTATTGAAAGGAGACACAGACCTTCATGTGGCACTGTTTTTTCAGGCTGCTGTCTGTGTAATATTACTCACAGAGGGAAGAATGATACAAATCGATGAGCCTTTGTCTTATTTTATTTGCCAAAACCATGTAAAGTTAAAACACAATGACAATGTTTACTGTTTGCCTTGTTGACGTCACATTTTGGGTGTCTGAATATCACTGGTGACGTCACAAACTCTGAAACCAGAAGAGCGTCATAGGCCATTGGGAAGGACAGCACTGTATCCGAAGGGGGCGTGGCATACGGCGTACTGATTATCAAAGCATAGGAATGTCAATTTCCTGTATAGAAAATAAAGGTATAAGTAAATGTTTTGGTTATACTTCAATATTGAAATTCATACAATTACTTTTAGTAAAAGATAATGAAAACTATAATGTTAAAAGATGAGGAAATCTATGACATTAAAAACTAAGGAAATCTATGATGTTAAGAACTAAGGAATCTATGATGTTAAAAACTAAGGAAATCTATGATGTTAAAAATTAAGGAAATCCATGAACTTAAAATCTAAGGAAATCCGTGATGTTAAAATCTAAGGAAATCCATGATATTAAAAGATTAGAAAATCTATGATGTTAAAAGCCAAGAATATCTATGAAGGTTATTCTAACAGCTTTCAGAAACATCTCACTTTTGATTAAATCGGCATTAAAAAGGGTAAAAGTTATTTTTTCATGGATAATTCATCCTTAAAACTCATAGAGCTACTTATAGTAAAAAAGATGAAGAAATCCATGATGTTAAAAACTAAGGAAATCCATGATGTTAAAAGGTAGAAGTGCCATAGAGCCGTATAGGGTCAAGCAGCAGTCATGTCGGCTACCGTCTGACCGGGAGTCGACCACACCGGGGAGACGCGGCCGGTTCCATCATGTGTCATGGCCCCTCTCAGGGCGTGACTGATGACCAGCCACCCCCCCATCCATCATAAACCCTGTAAGGATGACATGTCGCTAAAATATGACACTTGTCATCATAACGCAGCAATGCAGCCCTGGGGAGTAACTCGCCAGTGCTGTATAATGCTGACCCTTCAGGGGTGGCGGAACTCTGTAGGTTTGGCATGATGCTTGAATGCAGCACTGGTGAGTTACTCGCCATGGCTGTGTTTATGCATCATGATGACCAAGGGCATGATGCATCAAGGTATCATACCGTCCTTAAAGGGCTAACCCTCTAAGGGCTGCATCATCGGTTAAGGCGTTATGATATCATAATGTCAGGGTGCACGTGTGCCGCCCTGGTGAGTAACTCGCCCGGGCTGCATTCAGAGCTGTATTGTGGGTTGCACGATGCAGTGTTGGTGAGTTATTCGCGGGTGGCATTTTCATACATTATAGGGATATATGAATGTGTATATTAAGGCGTTGTGTGTTGGGTGAGGGTTAGACATGATAGCTCACCCAGTCAGCGGTCCGCCTTACTCCAACTAGACTACTCCTCTTACCACTTCATAAAACTCACTGCGCATCCATCCCACCCCTCATGTATACTACAGACCGCACCCCACCCACACTAAACTACCCCACCCCCACTGATACAACACACATAAAACTCACTGCGCATCCATCCCACCCCCATCTATAGTACATACAGCACCCCACCCACACTAAACTACCCCACCCCCACTGATACAACACACATAAAACTCACTGCGGGTCCATCCCACCCCTCATGTATACTACAGACCGCACCCCACCCACACTAAGCTACCCCACCCCCACTGATACAACACACATAAAACTCACCGCGGATCCATCTCACCCCCATCTATAGTACATACAGCACCCCACCCACACTAAGCTACCCCACCCCCACTGATACAACACACATAAAACTCACCGCGGATCCATCCCACCCCTCATGTATACTACAGACCGCACCCCACCCACACTAAGCTACCCCACCCCCACTGATACAACACACATAAAACTCACCGCGGATCCATCCCACCCCCCATGTATAGTACACAGAGGAACCCACCCCTATACCCACTAAACTACCCCATCCCACACTACACACAGCAACCCATTTATCCCTACCCCTCCCACCAAGCTACCCCATCCCACCCCATACTACACACACATCTTGACGTATCCACCCACATTATGATACCCAAACCCCACTCATACAACACATACACACACACACATTAACCCATACTACACAGAGAGAGGGGGAAGTGTAGAGTCTAGTTTAGCCATACACTCCTTGAATAAAAGTCAGGCAAAGTTAGAGTATGGAGCCTGACTCTCTCCTTCCAGCACTGCCTGATTCTCTCCCTCTTGAAATGTTATGTACAGTATTCGACGTAATAAGGCCAAAAAAAATAAAAGGTGTGTTTCAGGCAACCCGACCCTAAATTCCAAAAAGGGCCGACCCTAGCATTTTTTTCCCAACTTGAAGATTTTTTTTTTTTTTTTTTAAATTTTTGTTTCTTTTTTCCTCATTTTTTCCTAATTCTTTCAAGAATAGCAAGCTCCCAGTGACCTCAGAGGCCTGAATAATTTATTAACTTCAGGAAATGGCTTTCTAAGAGGTATATTCAACAACTTCTTGATGTTCCTAGTCAATGGAGGAATTATGGAGTCATTTTGGTGAGTCGCGAGTTGATTTGTCGATTCACGACTCATTCCTGGTACTCTCTCTATGTAAAAAAAAAAAAGAAAAAAAAAAAAAAAAAAATCCGACCTACCTACCCTAGAAATTCTGACCATGTTGCCTGAAACACACCTTTTTTTTTTTTGGCCTAAGCGCCCTGGGCGCTCATAAAATTATTTTATTGCCTGAAAATTAGTCTGAAAATGCCCTAAAATAGGGAAGGGGCGCTTATTGGGGGCGCTTATTACGTCGAATATGGTACATCATTTTCATCAGTTGTTACTAGATCTTCCCGGGGCAGCTGAATAGCAGCTACAATGAAGTCTTAGAAATCCTGATTAATATTCACATTCATCCCCCAGCCATCGATTTAAATTCTCATATTGCAATCAGACTTGTCATCAGGCATGTTTCTAGCAACACAATGGACTGATTGATCCCCGTTGTCCAAGATTTTTTGAAAGCATATATATCTATTTGTATGAATATTTCTATATGATAAATGATAATTATCAACACACAAATGTATACACATCATTTCTTATATGAAAATCGATATTTGATTCCAATAAACGGAACTTAGATGGCTTCACTTAAAGGCCCTAAAACAGGGTGACAGTGAAGTCGCCCAGATCCTATTAACATGTGTCAGCGTCAACACCAGACCGAGGCTGCAGTCAGCCCTCCTTAACCAATCAGGGGAGGCCTTACAAACGGATGTAGGACATCACGTGGTCTTCATTACCCCCCGTCATTGGTGGAGACCTTTTAGGGCTTTGAGTGTTGAGTGTTGAAGTCAAGGAACCCTACCCTACTTGCCCGCCTTGTCCTAATTGTGTTTGTCTGTCTGTTCTTCTGTCTCTCTTTCTCCGTATCGGACTGCTTTTTTCTATGTTTCCTTCATTTTGTTTTACCATTTTTCATCTTTCTTTCCTATTTTGCCTTCTATTTGTCTGTGTTATGTAGTATGTTTGTACATGCATCTCTGTCTCTTCCTCTGTCTCCCTCTCTCTCTTACTGTCTGTCTCACTGTCTCTGTACACTTCTCTCTGTCTGCCTGCCTGTTGGGTGGTCTGTCTTTGTCTGTCTGTCTGTCGGTCTGTGTCTGTCTGTCTGCCTGTCGGTCTGTCTCTGCCCCTGTCTGTCTCTGTCTGTCTCTGTCTGTCTCTGTCTGTCTCTTTCTATCTGTCTTTGTCCGTCTGTCTCTGTGTCTATCATTTTGTCTGTTTAGCTGTATCTTTCTTTCACTGTCACCTCTTGTCTCTCTGTCCCTGTCTATAACCTCTAACCCCATCTCCCTACCCCTCCTCCCCTACCGTCCGTCCTTACTTGTGACTTAAGGCAGCTGGCTGTATGAGGCTCCGGTCGTCATGAATTCCTGATGAGGTTACCAATAACCGATACCCGCTAACCCTCTGAGGATGGCATAACGCCTTAATGCATCATGCCCTTGGTCGTCATGATGCTTGAATGCAGCCCTGGCGAGAAACTCGCCAGTGCTGCATTTAAGCATCATGCTGACCCGATGGAATTGTGACTCTCCCTGAGGGTCAGCATGATGCACCAATGTATCCCCGAGGAGTTACTCACCAGGCCTGCATTCATGCATCATAATGACAAATGTAATCTTTTAGCAATGTCCATCCTTAAAGGGTTCAGGGCTGCATACTGCCTTAATGTGCCCTTTGTCGTCACGGTCTTTGCAGCGAGTAACTCGCCGGGGCTGCATGCAATGATGTTACCAACCCTATATGGAAGGGTCGTCATCCCAGTGGGCACAGAACATTGAATCAACATTGAAAACTGGTTGACAATGTTGATTCAATGTTGATTCAATGTTGATTCAAAGTTGAACTGAAATTTGTGCCCACTAGGATGGTGCATGAATGCAGCCCTGACAAGTAGACTCACCAGGGCTGCATTCATGGATCTTGACAATAAAGGGTATAGCACATTGAAGGATTATGTGGCCCTTAAAGTGGGTACATCCGATTTTTCTTCAAATTCTAAATAATGCTTGAATGTATTCCAAACACTCTAACAGTATAGTATTTAGAGAATAGATGTCAATTAAATGTCATCATGGGGTGTTAATAGGTCACAATGGGACCCAATATCCCACAAACATGGGCTTTTCTAGTGTATTTTCAATGTGGGAAATTAAAGTGTGCACGCTTTTATTCCAAAATGACCATATTTAGGGCAATAAAATCCAATTAGAGAAAAATCAGAGGGAATTAGGGGAAATGGAACAGATAAGAAGTCAAATATATTATTTGTGAACATTCTGACTCATTTTTAGGGAAATCTATTTTTTTGTCCCATACATCGGATGTACTAACTTTAAGGACTGAGGAAGCCAACCGCTTCAAGCTGATTGGGGGGGGGGGATGAGACTCACTGTAGCCTAGTGTAGGGTCAATGTCTCCAGGCCTCTCACCTTCACTAATACAAGACTCCCCACTGTATAGGTGAAGCAGTAGTGGGTCATTTAACCATTTAAGGACACATGTCACTAAAATATGACATTGGTCGTGATCGGGACTGCAATGGTGCATCGCGATGACCCTTCGGGAGTCTCTCAATCCCATCGGGTTAGTATGATGCTTAAATGCAGCACTGGTGAGTCACTCGCCAGGGCTACATTCATCCATCATGACGACCAAATACACGGTTAGGTTAGCACGTTTACTGATCTATACCCTTAACTCGCCCGTGTAACCGTCCTGATTCAAATGAATGTACACATACAGCACATTTACTGTAGCCAGTGACGTCTCAAGTTGGATCAAATTGTGAGTACATTTCCCTTAAATCCCTAGTGTTTCTATCCCTCCAGTAGCTGTGGCCTTATGTAGCAGAGTGTAGGTGGGGGTTCATAGAACTGAGTCCCTGTCCTGGCTCCACTCCGACTGTTGGTGTAGGGGTACCAAGATTTGGGCCTTTAAACATGTCAATGTTTCTCATTTAAACGTGGCCAGGTTTCCCATTACATGGTCGTTAATTAGGTCATATTCAGGTCGCCTCTGGGGGTGTTCGTACACGGGGTGACCTGGAACCCGGGGGGGGGGGGTAGGGTAGGGGGGGGGGGGGTAGAGGAGGTTGGGAGGTGTTTAAAATGCATGGAATATTGACGTCTGCCATGTAGGTACAAGCAAGCACCGTGTTAGGGTATAGGGGTGATTCACCCTAACCCATCAAAACCCTAACCCATCATTCCTCACTACCCTGCCAACCTCAACTCATCATGCGTCCATCCAATGCCTTCCCTGTCCTCCCTTTCCTCCCTCTCTTCCCTGTCCTCCCTGTCCTCTTTGAGAGTTATATCTTAGAGTTACAAGCCCTAACTATGGTTCCTCAGCCCCCCACTGCCTCCACTGTTCTTTCACTGCCTCCCCTCCTCCCTCCCTCCCTCCCTCTGTCTCTCTGTCTCTGTCCCTCTCTCTTTCTCTCTCCTCCCTCTCCCCTTCCCACCCTCCCTTTCTCCCTCCCTCCCTCCCTCTCTCCTTCCCACCCTCCCTTCCTCCTTCCCTCCCTCCCTCCCTTTCTCCCTCCCTCCCTCCCTCTCTCCTTCCCACCCTCCCTTCCTCCTTCCCTCCCTCCCTCCCTTCCTCCCTCCCTCCCTCCCTCCCTCTCTCCTTCCCACCCTCCCTCCCTTCCTCCTTCCCTCTCTCTCTCCTTCCCAACCCCCCTCCCTTCTCCCTTTCTCCCTCGTCCCTATCTCCCTTTCTTCCTTCCTTCCTTCCTTCCTTCCTTCCTTCCTTCCTTCCTTCCTTCCTTCCTTCTTTCTTTCCTTCTGCCCTCTCTTTCCCCCCTCACACTGCCTCCCTTTTCCATCATTGTCGTTCTCTCTCCGCCCCACACTTCCCCCAGCCTCCAGCCTCCTACCACCCCTCTTCCACCCCTCCTCCTATACTACAGGCATTTGACCTGCTCTCAACACGACACTCACAGATTGATGTTTTATTGAATTACAAGCGCCGGGAAAAATAGTCGCTTCCCGGGGCCTGCAGTGTGTGTGGCTAGCGGAGATTGTACGTAGAACACGGGTGGCGAAGGGTATCGCTACCCACCCATGCACCCCATACTCCTCCTATACCCTAACCCTCAGACGACCGCCCGACTCCGCACAAATTTCCATGCTAGCATCTGTGACGAGTAACTGCAAGGCTGCATTAGTGCATCACGCAGAGCCTTTGGGAGTGTATCAGCCAAATAGAGCCGGCAGACGACAGAGGGTTAGCCGCATGGCACTGACTCCTCGCCTTGTCCCAGACACAGGCAGGCCCAGCATGGACCCCTGAGGCACCCATAGGTAAGGGTCCTGACGACAAAGGGATATACATCTTTACCCGAATGGGCTGAATTGCTAGTTCTGGGACCATCTTCCACATTAGTTCAGGCATGAGGATCAATGGGGTGCAGAGGCCCCCCCCCCCCTGAGGTCGGAAAGTCGCCGAGATTAAAGGCCCGAGGTAACAAAGTCACTTTATAGACCATTTTTACCGCAGCCAAAATTCTCCTGCTGGATCCACAATGGTAACAGCTGATATTATTGTACCTTGAGGCAAGTATTGCCAAATAAAAACAAGCTTCAACCTTAACTATTAAATATTGGCTACCCACCCCCTTCCCTTTAATCTCTGCTAAGTCTCATAACAATATGAGTGCAGACAAACCTACTAACTTAATGAGTATGATTGACATCATGTCACTCACACACTTGTTTGTGATAATGCCATAAGTTCATTACCGGTATACGGTTTACATTACCATCGATAAATGGATGCACTTTGATATCATAACCTTCTCTCTGTCAAGAAATGAATAGCCTCGCTTTGCAAGGACCTAGTTCCTGGCTATTACAGTTTAGATAAAATATTTGAATTGAATTACCGTAAAACCTCGTGTATAAGCCAAACTCGGTATAAGCCACACCCCAATTTTGGGCCGATCCTATAAGCTGCATTTGCGATCTGATTACGGTCACTTTAGTACTGTTCCATAGTAGCAAAACCTTGCCTATAGGGCACTAGCAGGATGCAGTAATTTTACCTTGTGAGACCTTTAGCTGGTTCCTGTCATGTCCAAAATCGGAGTTTTAGGGGTCATAAACCTTTCAGTTATAGCCCTCTATTGTGGGTCCTTAGGTCATCTGTTCAGATTGGGGGAGTGGTTAGGACTCTGGCCTACCAATCAATGGGTCGTGAGTTCAAATCCATGTCTAGGCTTTTTTGTTAACACATAATTTGAACATGTATTTTTGGTAGGTCAAAAATTGTGATAGTGTAAGGGCAGTGGCTACCGAACCGACCCAGTAACGTACGGCACTGTTAGATTGTCAGAAGGGGAAGTAGCTCAGTGGTAGAGCACTTGGCTCCGGAGTCACTTAGTCACTTAGACGGTTGGAGCATCCCAACTTGCTCGGGATTGGCCACCTGCTGGCGGTTGGTAGTTGGAGGAGCAGGTAGTGAAGAGTTGGTTCCCAGTACGGGCAGTTGGAGTTCAGCATGGAGTCAAGTCAACAAATTGGCTGGATCGGTTCGGCACTGTGAGCTTCTATCATTGGCTGCTATGGGGCATGATAGAGGCTGGGGGAGCTGTGTAAGGGCAGTGGTTACCGAACCAACCCAGTAACGTACGGCGCTGTTAGATTGTCAGAAGGGGAAGTAGCTCAGTGGTAGAGCACTTGGTTCCGGAGTCAGGGGGTCGTGGGTTCGAGTCCCGCTTTCTCCAGACAATTTTTCCGCGACCGTTACAATAGTATACAATTCGGTTTTAAAGATCCTTTACACAAGATCAATATTTTTAATGTAATCTAAAATGGTTTTGAATCAGTTGTATTTGAATATTTCTCATGCCACCTGGTTGCATTGGGGGAGTGGTTAGGACACCGGCCAATCAATCCAGGGGTAATAAGCTCTTTTTTTATAGTTGGTAAGAAATAATAATATTATTTACAAAGAAAACCCAATGCAACAATACAAAACCATTTTAGATCTTAGATTTTAGGTGTTAACGATCTTTACAACCGAGTTGTATACTATCACAATTTTTGACCTACCAAAATACATCTTAAAATTGTGTGTGAAAAAAATAGCCTTAACATGGATTTGAACCCATGATGCATGGATTGGTAGGTCAGAGTCCTAACCACTCCCCCAATCTGAACAGGTGACCTAAGGACCCACAATAGAGGCCTATACTTGAAAGGTTTATGACCCCTAAAACACCAAATTTCTGTGATGACAGGAAACAGCTTCAGCTAATCAGCAGGCTTGTATAGTTAGCAGAGGAAAGAGCATTGGTACCAGACAAGATGGCGCTGTACAGTGATCATCTAGCTAATGCGGAATAAGCCATACCCTGACCCCCGGCTTATCCTATAAGCCGCACCGCCGATCTGATTCGTGTACTAGCCGCGGCTTATACGCAAAGTTTTACAGTAACCTAATTGAATGGAACAACACCAAGAACTCCTACAAAGTGATGTGTAGCTGCCAGTCCCTAGATGGCGGGGGCGGGGGTGGGTGTGGGAGTCTAACACCAGATCTAACACGTGTAGGAGACCCCGACCAGTTCCTCTATTATCGCCCAAGTAGCGTCCCTGCAGGGGAGGAGCAGCTGAGGGACATGCACACTCTCCCAGCACAGTCTCAAATAAGACTGCCAAAATGTACTTCAGGAAATCTTCTGTGGAACAAGGGAGGAAAGGGGTACTACTTGGCGGCCGTCCATAAAGTATGTCACACCCAAGGGGGTGGAGGGGTCTTTTTTTTGTGTGACGAAGTATGACATGGGGGTGGGGGGGTCTATGGACTTCAGAATTTTGTAAAAAATATAATAAATGCTGTATAAATTTGGGACATCTCCAAGTTAAATACATGTTGGTGGTTGTAGCAGATCTACAATGCCACCTTTCACTTCACACAAGTCAAAACCTCAGTAATGACAAAGTTATCAACTGTGTGATAGATCCATTTATTTTTGCAAACTTGGCTGCACATTTGATAGTCACTTACACCCCAATTTAACACGGGCGAACTGTGGACGCCTTCTCAAGGAAGGGCCATGGATCCAGAGCTAGGAAAAAGGACTTTGCACATACTGGAAAGGTTTTGACTAAAGTTTTGTCACAGACCATGATAGATAAACACCAAGTGGTTGCAGAGTATAAAGAAGATGTAGAAAAAATACCAGCAAGCAACACATAATATATGAGGGAAAACCATTATTTCCTGCAGATTGTAAAGTGTCCAGACAAAAACGTTGCTTGAATCCAAGGAGCTCTTATATTGACAGGGACAGGTTCTTACCGGACCATTGGCTTTGGTCCACACAGCCAACAATGGCCTGCCAGTGAAACTAGATGGGTCAGGGAACTACCTCTCGGTATTTGTTCGCCTGGCACCCAGCAAAGACTTCCTCCCAAGATTTCCAGACATTACCCGAAAGGTCTGCCCCATTACTTTGCATATCCTAGTGTACAGGATGAGGCATCTGAATTAATCAAGGAATGTGGATTATACATAACATCCATTAAGTCAGTCACTTGAAATCCGAAGACATCTGGCCAAAGGAAGAATAAAGGAGAGAAATCAAAACAAGGTTCTTCCAGCGTTATCTACAGTTTGTATCTAGTATGTATCCCTCCAGTACGTAAGCAACAATGTAAACTCGTGCATGGTATCCAGAACATGCACCATGAAGATCTGGTATGGATAGAGCATGAGTATTTGTTTCAACACAAGGTTGGATCCAGAAGGAAGGGGGGACTCAGGGTTCAAAATGGCCAAGAAAAGCGTGACATACTTTATGGACAGCCCCTTGTGTGCTTTCCTCTGTCCATCTCACAGTGACAGTATCCCTACACGAAATATAGTTCTGAGGGTTATCTACAAATTCCACCATAAAAACATCTGCAATGTTTCTATAAACATTTGCTCTCCATACATTCCTTTAAATATTTGAATTGATTCATAGCTGTATAAATGAATATCTTAGAAGCATGGCATAGGTAAGTTTTCAGGGTGATCCGCCGCCTTTTGGCAGAGAAGGAAGTAGTGCTGTTAGAAATCTGCTGGGAGATTGGGGGAGGAGCAGCTGAGGGCTACTTCCGGGAGCTGTATGTAGGTCAGACTGAGGCATGATGGGATGCGTCAAGTAGGGCACTGAGACGCTGGGTGGTTGTATATCAATACGTCACGCTATAACCTAACATGACAATAAATAAGGACCACTAGTAGGGGGGTGACCAGCTGACTAAACGCCCAGGGCAACCTCTGAATTCTGAGATCAGGATTCCTGTGGTGAGGAGGGGGTTCTTTTTTATGCTCCATGTGCGCTTCAGTTATAGACACTCTATAGACACTCTATTCTTATTACATAATTGTGTTTTCATATACAAGAGATTCAAATTGCTATCTAAGGCATCACTCCAACCCAACTGCATAAATTAATATATTGTATCAACCAATGGGGAAAGTGGCTGTATCAATGGGCTAATTTCTCTGTACAGAATATATTTAGAAAAAAACAAAAGGTTACCAGGATCTCAGACCACCAGTCCAGGCTGCTTCCAGAATGATACTCTCGTTCCCAAATCCTTCCGAAGGAAGGCTCTGGTAACAGCCAAATGACCTTGAACTTTAGATTTTGCTGGGTCTGGGCAACCCCTGCTGGTAGGCTGGAACCAGCGAACAGGAACAGGAAATGGAACCAGAATTTATGATGGTAGTTTTTGGTAGTTTTACCATCAGCCTTTCTGGTTCCATTTTCTGTTCCTGTTCACTGGTTCCAGCCTACCAGCAGGGGTTGCCCAGACCCAGCAAAATCCAAACATTTGGCAGTTATCAGAGCCTTCCTTTGGAAGGACTAGGGAACGAGAGTACCAGAATGACTGCATTGATTAGGGGAGACCCACAGAGCAATATGACTCCCCCAGGTTACTCCCTTAGGTCAGCCAGAGAGTCACCTAGGCTCCCTTAGGCGACCTGGACTCGCCTTGATAGCCTGGAGGCAACCTGGACTCCCTTTTGATGCTGTTCCTTTTCTCTATGAACGTATTGGGCAGTGTGGATGTGGGAGTAATAGAGGTAGATAATGGGTTCCCTGGCTGGTTATCAGGCACCTTGTACCCCCTACCTGTACCCCCCCCACCCCCCCCCCCCCCCCACACACCAGGTGTACCACAGCTGTACACCACATGTACCTACCTGCCTATTGTCTGCTAACGTCTCTCTCTCTCTCTCTCTCTCTCTCTCTCTCTCTCGGTCCCTTTCTTGCTCTCTATTTCTCTGTCTTTCTCTCCATCCTTCCATTTCTCCCTCTATCTCTCGGTCCCTCCGGCCCCCTCCCTCATTTCCTCCCTCTCCCCGTCCCTCCCTCCCGCCCTCCTGCTCCCTTGCCTCTCCTCTCCGTCTCTCTCCCTCCATCCCTTCACTCCCAGGGTTGCATTCATGCATCATGACGACCATGGCTATGATGCATTAATGCATTATGCCATCCTCAAAGGGTTAATGAATTATAGTGACGTTCTGCTATCTATATCTCTTAGAGAGACAGGGAGGGAGAGACAGAGAGAGTTAAAACATGTGATCATGTGCCCCAGGTGTGCAGGTAGAACAGGAGGTGGGTGGGACATTAGGGGTTGGTGGCAGCAGTAAGTCAGTCAGCAGGATGCCGGTCTACACCTGGTTCATATTGCCCCACATGGCCGTGTTATTGTACCTCCAACACAATGCTGCTAATCTACCCCTCCCGTAAAGCCTGGTGTGGAAGCCCAACTTGCGTATTAGCCGGACGCGACTTTGGGCCAATCCTACAAGGCGCACTGGCAATCTGATTATAAATGATGTCTTTAATACTGTACCATAGTAGCTCGCCTATAAGCCGCACCCTGACCTTGGGCCGATCCTATAAGCCGCACCGGCGATCTGACTCGCGTACTAGCCGCAGCTTGTACGAGAGGTTTTACGGTACTTATGGCTAGGGTGGATTCACCTAGAGTCTGCCACTAACACAATGGGTATACATAATCTATCCCTCCTTACAGCCATAGACAAATGCAGCAAAAAAGGGTCACTTTTCAGAAGAGTTGTCGATACCGTTTTTGAACAAGAGTGACCAACAAATACATAAAGATAACTTTAAAATCCTGCACGCTGAAATGCACAGTTTGAATGATAAGCATCCTGTGAAGCCGTTGATATAAAATGCATACAAACACAATGTTATCAGTATTCCGCTAAAACAAATGCAGACAAAACTTTTTCATAAAAAGGGCCGCAAAGTTCATTAATGCATCATGGTCATGATGTGGCACTGGCGAGTTACTCCCCGGGGTTGCATTAAGGCATCATAATTTACACCGTTTATATTATAGTACATCAACACCCTTAGCTGCTGGGCTTTGATAAAGTGCCTAAAGTCCACAGCTCAGCCGTTGTAGGGCGCTAAATAGGCAGTCTAGATGTGGTAAGTAAGTTCAATATTGAGTCTAACTGAGCTTAAGGCGCAGCACACACACACACCCTCCCCCAACCACCACACAGGCCCTTCACCCTTTAAGGACGGCATGACGGGTAAGGAGCTAATTTGGGCACGATTTTTTAAGGCCGAAAGGCCCCGGAGGGGCCCTGGTGGTGAGCTTGCGAACTACCAGGTTGAGGCATTATATTGTTTTCATTTGACAGGAAGTCAGTACGGGTGCCGCCATTTTGTTTTAAGGGGTGCCGCCATTTTGTTTTAAGGTGTCACAACACAAATTTATGCATATTATAATAAAATTAATATTAATCAACCTTCGATCCTGAGGTTGATCATACCCATACCTATACCCCCTAACATGGACCCAGGGAATTCAATGGTTCTATTAGTTTGTTGCTAAGACAGCTGATTGCCTAGCAACAGCTATTCTAATTGTTTATCTGCCTAGCAACACCCATTTCCATGCTCCTGAGGTTGATTATAATCCTACGTACCCCCCTAACATGGACCCAAGGAATTCAATGGTTCAATTAGTTTGTTGCTAAGACAGCTGGTTGCCTAGCAACAGCTATTCTAATTGTTTATCTGCCTAGCAACACCCATTTCGATGCTCCTGAGGTCGATTATAATCCTACCTACCCCCCCTAACATGGACCCAAGGAATTCAATGGTTCAATTAGTTTGTTGCTAAGACAGCTGGTTGCCTAGCAACAGCTATTCTAATTGTTTATCTGCCTAGCAACACCCATTTCGATGCTCCTGAGGTCGATTATAATCATACCTACCCCCCCTAACATGGGCCCAAGGAATTCAATGGTTCTATTGGTTTGTTGTTAAGACAGCTGGTTGCCTAGCAACAGCTATTCTAATTGTTTATCTGCCTAGCAACACCCATTTCCATGCTCCTGAGGTTGATTATAATCCTACCTACCCCCCCTAACATGGACCCAAGGAATTCAATGGTTCAATTAGTTTGTTGCTAAGACAGCTGGTTGCCTTGCAACAGCTATTCTAATTGTTTATCTGCCTAGCAACACCCATTTCGATGCTCCTGAGGTCGATTATAATCATACCTAACCCCCTAACATGGACCCAGGGAATTCAATGGTTCTATTAGTTTGTTGCTAAGACAGCTGGTTGCCTAGCAACAGCTATTCTAATTGTTTATCTGCCTAGCAACACCCATTTCCATGCTCCTGAGGTTGATTATAATCCTACCTACCCCCCCTAACATGGACCAAAGGAATTCAATGGTTCTATCAGTGCTGCTGCACTGGTGGCCACCTAGTGGCTGTATATTACACTAAATCCCTGTGATGGCAAGTTTTCCCCTGTTGTGTCACATCTGTCAGTTATATCATCCTCCCGCCCTGTTTACTGTAAATGTACATATTTTCGCTGGTACAAATTTTCGCGGATTTCCTTCAAAGGTACAATTTCGCTGGGATTTAAATTCGCTGATATTGAAATATTACAGTTATATAACTATAATTATTGGATACATTTTCGCTCTGTAAATATTTTCGCGGATTTTAAAATCCGCGAAATCCGCCAAAATATGTACAGCGCAAAATAAAATATGTTTACAGTATATGGTGTCTTGAATGGGTCCCCTACAAATATACCAACCATGTAGACATTATGTTCCTTCAAATGCAAGAATTGCGGTTGTTGCCGCGTATAAAAATGCCTGAGGCATTTTTTTACGCGGCAACAACCGCAATTCTTGTTATCTTTCAGTCACACAACATGTTTGTGTTCATGATGTCCATATAGATTTGTTTGTAGCTTTTTTAATCATTTTGATACTTAGAAATGCATTAAATAATGAGAAAACCAGGTCAGGGGACCCCTCTTTGTAATAGAGATCGATGGGTCTCCTGACCTATTCTGACCATGCATGGTTTGCTCTATATTTTATGGATTTATAATCATCAGACTGATTTAAAAAGCTACACACATATTCATATGGACATGATGAACACAGCTAGGTTGTGTAATTGAGAAATGAAAATTGACCCTAAATTAGCTTCTAACCCTCTAATCTTTAAAGCATAATACCCTTGGTTGTCATGTTGCATGAATGCAGCCCTGGTCAATAACTCACCAGGGCTGCATGTATGCATCATGCCTACCCTATAGGGTTGAGACACTCCAAAGGGTCGGCATGATGCACCAATGTAGTACCTGCCAGTCACTCCCCAGGGTTGCATTGGTGCATCATGACAAATTCACTTTTCGGTGACATGCCATCTTTAAAGGGAATTGCTGGTTCCCACACAGAAGCCACCTGGCGGCAAAAATCGAAGCTCATGAAAAGTATTCTTTAAGCTGTAGTCATATTCCTACATAGACCACTTTCCCTAAATCAACTATTTGCATTTGCTATGTTGACAGTATACCTCCATTGTTCACGTATATTCACTGCTAGGACATCCATAGTATCCTATAGTTAAGGCAAAAGAAATATTTTTCCAAAATTTATTTTATCCGTGACCCCCTGTTTTTTTGGTCCTAAAATGTTTGTATAGCTGTCCATTATACATTCCCAAGCTTTGGTTGCAATATCAATAGAAGAGGGGGATTATCCATGACAGATAATGTGAAAATGCTGTTTTCCTATTAATTTCTTTAGTAAAGGTACTCCTTTGCTCAAATGGCCGTATCATGAAAGTTAGAACAGTGACATGGCAATTTCTTTTGATTTTCTATTAGATAATACATCAAACTAACATAATCCTGAGTTATATCCAAAAGTCAATAGAACATCAGTAATCCTGCGACAAGTAGCGAGTCCCTTTAAACGTTAAACCCAGGCCGATGCAGACAGTATTTCCCCACACCAAACACCCCACATCATGATCCAGCTAAGTGCCTCTATAAACCCACAAAGAAGTCTGTAGTGACTGCACATGTACCTTAAATAAGTCCAATATTAGTTTTGGCACCGACCAATTAGCACTTCTCAGCAACAACTTAACCCGGGGGTCATGTTGACTGTGCTCTTTATACAAGTGTAAGTGTTGTCACTTTCACACTATGTTTTCTGAAATTCAACTTCTGTAGGGTTGAGGGAGTAGACTGTGTATGCCCAAGAGTGAATTAATATTAGCTTAAAAGCCCCGGCCAGCCTGTATAAATGGTTCAGTACCTCTTCTGCTTCCACTCAAACTGTTACTCTTGGGCTACCAAATCGACATTGAAATACACTGAAAAAGTAAACTTGTCTCCAGACTCTTCTAAGTGACTGTCATAAAATAGACAAGTTGAAAAACTTGTCTGAGTGACAAGTTAAAAAACTTGTCTAAGTGTTGGAAGCGGGTCCTCTAGCTGAAGACCCACTTGGCAGCTGAAAACCCCACATTTGCCAGCTCCAGATTATATTCGTGGGGTGGTAACCTGATAGCCTATACAACTAGTTACAGTCACTTACAGGAGTCTGGAGAAAAGTTTACTTTTTTCAGTGTATCCGATTCATACCACCACCCCCAAAACCCCCTCCCACTATGAACAGTCAGGGTTGATCAAAGAGCCAAAGCCTTTTAATCCTCGCACAAACCAGTTGATACATGTACATGTGTCTATCCACTAGCACCAACTGTCTATGTATGCATGTGGATTTTCCTCAATCGATTTATAAAGATGGGTTGTGTATGCCCAAGGGTAAACTATTATTAGTTTAAACCCTCCATCTATCCTACATAAAGGGTTGAGTACCTCCCCCGCCCCCACTCCACTGTTACTGTAGGGGTACCAACATGTGGACCTTTGAGGTGCGACCAACACTCTGAGCCTTTTAGTCGTTTTAACCAACATGCGTACCTTTATTAGCCCTTTAAGGATGGCATGATATTTTACTGCATCATTCCCTAGACTTGGTCGTAATCATGCATGAATACAGCCCTGGTCGGCAAGATGCGCCAATGCATCACCGTCGATACATATGTCTAACCATTAACATGAACTGTCCGTGTATGCATGTGGATTTCCCTTTTAGGGCGGCATGATACCTTAATGCATCATGCCCTTGGTCATCATGATGCATGAATACAGCCCTAGATAGTAACTCACCAGTGCTGCATTTATTTGTGATGATGACACTATGACGCTGAGACACTCCCAAAGTGTTGGCATGATGCACCAATGCAGTACTGGTGAGTCACTCACCAGGCTACTCGCCATGGCTGCATCCAAGAATCATGACTCAGGGAATCTTTTAGTGACATGCATCTTTAAAGGGTTTTAATCATAGCACGATCACGTCGATCCATGTGTATAACCATTAACGCTAAGTGTCCTTGTGTGCTTGTGGATTTTCCTTAATTGATTTCTTTGCATACCGTGATGATGTGATAGATGGATTGTCCACATGCCAAGAGTGAATCAAACAGAGAGTTTAATGTTTGCCTACTTATAACGTGTACGGCAATGTCTAGCCCAGTACCTAGCATTGTAAATGTTACCCTTCAATGTGTCATTTAAAACTCTCTAATGTTAACAAATAAAAAGGTCTAGGTTAAAGGGCAAAGCCCGTGACGGCATGTGTGCATGTGGATTTTTGCCTAATTGGTTTCTCTGCACACCGTGATAATCTGATAGATGTGTTGTCAACAGGTCTAGAGTGAGTCAAATGTTAACAAAGGGTCAACATGAAATGACACGACCCCTAAGTATATGGTCATGTTGGTCTATCTCTAGTTAAATATGGACCTCTCTCTTGATGTTCAGGTTTAGCTGTTAGACACAGAGGGCCTGATCTACTTTGATTAAAAATACACTTCTAACTTAAAAAGGTCAATTAACTCTGTCTTACCAAAGAGCAAGGAATTAAAGTAATATTTGCTCTTTGATGTTACTATGTGATTTCATGAATTGATAGGCCGTGGGATCCTGAATAGGGTTATCTAACGTGGGGTGGGGGGGGGGGGGGATACAGGGAAGAAATGTCTTGGTTATATCAATGAGCCTACCTTATTCTCCATGGCATATATAGACAAAACTCCACGCCATCATACTTCATGAGTTGAAGCTGGGTCATATCACACGATGCCGAATGCTGAGTGTGATATGACCCTGCTTCAACGAGTGATGTATGATATACATGTATGTCAATAAGTGGGGTTTTGTGTTTATTACATGGCCCGACAGTCTTTATATGAAGAAAATCTACAAATTTGGAGGCCATGGAGTATGGCTACACTGTACTCCATCATGCCCTTGGTCGTCATGATGCATGAATGCAGCCCTGGCGAGGAACTCGCCATTGCTACATTCAAGCATCGTGCCGACCCTTGCTCCTTGGTTGAGGGTTCAAACACTCCCGTAGGGTCGGCAAGATGCGCCAATGCATCACCGGCGAGTTACTTGCCGGGGCTGCATTGGTGTATCATGACTACAAATGTCATCTTTTAGCGATTTTAGAGGTTACCTATAGTAAGGTACAGTGTGGGACACTCTGAATGTCAGCCATTTTTTTGCACTGCCCCCTGTTAGGTGACATAGAAGGTGGTAGACAAACACAAAAATGCTTAAAATCTCAAATATAAAGTACTTCTTAGTTTCTGGAATAGCAGGGCGTAACTGAATCAGGATATAAGTAAGGTCTGCACCATTTGGGGCATCTAAATTCACTCAGAGTGTCTCTAGTGCCTATTTTACCACCCTACACAGCAGGTGGTGGTCAAATGGTTTCCCACACTGTTAGTAATATATCAGAACATCTGTCTGGGGATTGGAATGACCTAGTTAATGCACGTGAAGCTCCCATAGGCTTAACATAGAGAAGGCCATACCACCATGTAATAAGCAGCCTTTCATTTTCAGCCGAGAGTCATGGACATCTAGGTCCTTCGTCCACCTCCAAACAGAACTAAAGAATGACACAAGTTACTATCTTGTGTACTTCTCAGGAAAAACACAAGCTATATACACAAGATAGACAAGGGAGATTCTCAGGAAAAGTGAATATTTCTAATGACATGTACAATAACAATAATTTCCCGAGTTCCGCTTGTTCCAGAAATGTTCTGAATTTCTCAAGTTTCACTCGTTCAAAAGAAAAGGAATTCTCACGGGATATGACATAATAAAATGTCCAGAAAACCTCCCAGAAACGTTCTTCTCACAGGGATCAATAGTTCCGCTCGAGATTTTGTTTGCAAGGTACTAGTGTAGGCCGATGTACAGAAGACGTCCATATAGTAAGTTCAATATTAGGCCTAACAAGTGGTTTGTCTTACAAACATCACACCCTTTTACCTCTGTCCACGTTGGCCGTCTAGGTCTGGTAAGCTGCCACTTACTTGTCTGATTTAAGCAAGTTTTTAGTATTGCAGTAGGCACAACCTTTGTAGGAGTTCGGTGACATTTTTGGTCCAGAACTGCAAAGTACTTGTTACTTCAATATTATATCCACCACAGCCTACCCCCTTAACCCTTCAAGGGCCGTGCAGCCTCAAATGTGCTATGCCCTTGTTTTTGTTTTTTCAAAATGTATTTTATTATACTGGAGTGAGCAGTCTAGGTCCATAAGTGGTCCTGTATACTTCTGGCTCCAGTTCGTCATTTTGGCTATTGTAAACATCAATCATAGTTTTCATGATGTATGCATGCAGATGGTCCATGGGCAGATTTAGGGGGGGGGGGACGCCCCAACCCCCTTTCTTTGAAACTCTGTCTCAGCCCCTGACCTCACTAGAGCTTCATCATTCAAGCATCATGACGACTCTGCAGAACCAAGTTCATCCCCCAAAACCTGTGATGCATGAATCATGACAACAAATGGCATGGAACATTAAAGGGGCATTCTCACCACTCACACTTACCACATAGCAGACTAGAACATTACTAGAATTGTGAGAATGCCACTTTAAAACAGCAAGCTGTGGTTAAAGGGTTAACTGTATGTAAGTCTGGCATGTCTGTGGGGGTGTTAACACCTTGTACCTAGTGTTAATCCGCCGTGAGACTGATATTCCGCACTAGCTAGATGATCAGTGGATAGCGCCATTACCACTGGTACTAGTGCTATCCCCAGTATTCACAGCAACCAGTTTAGCCAAATCTCGTGGCCGAGATTAGGGTACAAACAGGGCTCAGGTATTGTGAATAGGTCATACCTGGGTACTCCTTATGTCACCTGTGTCCAGTATAGTGTAGTGGTTAGGACAGTGGACTCACAGTCCAGAGGCCCTAGGCTCAACTCCCTTTCAAGCCACATTAGGTGACCATTCAAAAGTAAACCTTTTTCATATGTACTACTTTTGATAACTGTGGACCAAGCATTTTCTGTTAAATACATATTGATCAAGTTAATTACATTTGTAAGGGAATGGAGACGAATACCACATTGTTGATATTTCTCTATTTAATCTCAACAAATCCCCAAGGCTGGTACATTGTACTCACTTCTGCAAATTTAACCAAAATATATAAGAATATAAATGTTTAAGATCTTTGACCATTTTAGGAATGGGATTGGGAGGGGTTTGAGCTTAGGTCCTTTGGACTATGTGTCCACTGTCATAACCACTACACTATACTGGACAGGTGATATAACTAGTGTCCAGGTACAAACCACTCACAGTACCCAGGTTATGACCCCTAAAACTTCCAATTTTGGACATGGCAGGCACCAGCTTCAGCCAGTTCTAGTTACAAATACTTCTATCAGGTAGAGCCACTGTATCTCGCTAATGCGGAATAAGGACCTGGTGGAGGTACACCTACACATATCAGATGTTTCCTGGTGCTGTGGGAATTAACTCTAAAAATATCCTTGAATCCTGTGCACTTTGTCACCATGAAGCATGAATGCAGCCCTAGTAACTACTTTGCCATTGTGGCATTCATACAGACCTTACTTATAGACCTATGCGGCAAGAAAGGGTGACTTCTGAGAAAAGTTGTTGATAAAGTGTTTGAACATAGTTGAAGCGTTACCGATAAATACATAAATACAACCTCAAAATCCTGCATTCCAACATATACCATTAGAAAGATTCTTGCCCCAGGAATCCTCTGATGTGAGACGTTCCCAAACATAGCCATTACAGACAATGTCATGAGCATTATGCTAAAACCAAAATAAACACAACTTTATCATAAAAAAAAGTCACCCTTTCTTGGTGTACTGGTCTATAGTGTATGTCATCATGTCAATCCTACGGAGGCAATTGCCGGCGAGTTACTCAAAATAATATGTGTTTATTTACCTACTAGCATGTACTATTCTCTCTCTTAAAAACAATATCCCAATTCCTCTCCTTTCTTACTCTTTACTTTCTCTTCTCTACACGACAGTTGCAACATCACCAGCTAGGCCTCAACAGACATACTTTATTATGTTTATAAGCCTCCTGTTATGAGAATAGATGATTTATCTAATTATTCTTTGCTTAAATAAACATAGGTAGTAGCGCTGATCAACTCCTGATTAGCTACAAATCCTATTACCTCATCCCAATTTCACAAATTCGCCACTTGTCCTGAAACTGAAAGGCCTTCCTAGTGTATGAAGTTCACCCAAAATATGACGTGTCCAACGCAACGGTCTCGTCTTCTTGAATATTGATAGCAGATATGGTACAAGTGACGTGCTGTATGAGTGTTATAAGTCAAGGACAGGGTAATTATCCAAGGCGCCGGCTGCAGATAATTACCATTGCCCTAGTCTTATTACAGTAAAACCTCTCTGATAAGCTGACATCCCTTATAAGCCGAACCCCTAGTTTGAGGGAAAGCTATAAGCCGAATCTATGTCGATTTAAACATGACTAAACTATAATTTACTTGAATAAAATCCTCCCTTATAAGCCGACCCCCCCCCCATTGAGAAAATGCTATAACTTACTGTAAGCCGAATTAGGCCTCAAATCCCCAAAAAAGGTCGGCTTATCAGAGACATTTTACAGTATACTTGATATCTGACTTACACTCACAGTAAGAGAGTGTGCTCGATGGACCACATCCACATAGAGCCATGTATAAATAACACAGTCATGTCATTTCTTTTGCTCAACTCAGCTAACTGTGGTGTAAAGTGAAATAGGGTTGTAACTTACCTTATTATCTAGTAGTGGAGGTCAATGCTTGACCCTAAACGCCGTCTCAGCTGACGTAATCCTGCAGAGAAAAAAAGGAAAAACGTTAAAAGTTTTGCTCGGATAAGAAGGCCATGGATGTTTACTTTTATTAACCAGGGAAATTGCCCTTACTGATTCAGACATACCAGTAAGTAGTCTGTCTAACATATGTAAGGAATACATGAAGATAGCACTGCGCCTAGTATATATATATATATATATATATATATATATATATATATATATATATATATATATATATATATATATATATATATATATATATATATACGTTATTACAGCAGAAATCGTTGCAGTATAACAGTGTAGCAGCAACAAGGAAATTATGAATCTATGTTTCCTCAAGTGATTAGCTTCGCCGCTTGTGTTTGCTCTATAGCAGAGGTTAGAGTTGTAGATTGCACCCAATAATAGAACAGTGGGGGGCAAACAAAAGCCACGTGGGTGATACTTTTAAGGGTATATGAACCATATCTCAAGCAGCAAAGGTCATATAAATGCATTATAAATTAATGTAAAATGAATATATGTTCCGGTACTCTCTTATACTTGTTATATGTGTAACTACAGCAAACCTGGCAGACTGTATTACGACCCAAGTAAGCAAATATAATAACGTTGAGTTTAATGGTGCTATCATGGTACAGCTACCTAACCACGTGGAGGCCTGTGTTTGCCCAGTCTCGGACCCGACTGTAAGTATACAGTCTGGGAGAGTACTTATGTACTCACTTGTACTGGATGTCACCAATCTGAACATCATGGGTTCGAGTCCCACCATGGCACAATGGGTAGTAATTTTGATATCTGTACAATGCACCTCTATTACACTTTTGTCACTATCCAAATATGTAATATGTAATATAAGTATGCCAGTATAGGGGTATATATGCTTCAAGTAGGCCAAATAAAGAATGTAAAAAAACGAACCTACGTTTTGCCAAAGGTGGGATTCGAACCCATGAGGCCATACACAACCTCCTTCATGGTCATGTGACCATGGCTAACCAATCAGTGGTTGAGCTATCTCATTAAGAAATGATCCAGGATCCTGGATCATTTTCTAAGTAGGTCACAGTTATTAGATACAAACTTGTCCAGGCCCATTACAGCCTGACGGCTGCAATGGGCCTGGAGGGCTCGAGGCTGGTGTTTGCCCCCCACCCAGGACCCTGTGACGTAGTAGCAGGGGATACTCTAACCTCTGCTATAGAAACGTCAAACGTTCGTGTATGGCAGAGGTTGGAGTTGTAGATTGCACCCATTATAGAACAGTGGGTGGAAAACAAAAGCCACGTGGTTGGTACTGTGTAAGGTATATGAACCATATCTCACACAGTAACAGTCACATACATACATTTTAGACTATGATAAAATGAATATTCATTCCGGTATTCACTTAAATATGTAATATGTATAAACATAGTAAAAAGTACAGACTATAATTCGACCCAGGTAAATAAATATAATAAAAGTAAGTCTAATGGTGCTATCATGGTACAGCTACCTAACCACAGTGTGGGCAAACACAGGCAGGTGACCTCATCATGATATACCCACACACCTGGGTCATTAATTTAAATGTTATTTTTAATTGCTTCTGTTGTGTTTTAATATGCATATTTCATTTTACAACATAAATGACATGTATGTTACACATTTGACTAATTATACATGACATAACTGACGGATTCATGGTGCATATACCTAGGGGTTACAGTCCAGTGGTTTGTTTGTCCACCGCACCTAGCATACAAATAGAAACAATCAAGTATATGTAACCATATACCAGACGAAATCACAGCACCTAGTTCAGGAGGTAGCCTGAACGTACCCACAAGTATGTCAGGTGTTTATCGACCCTCCCTGTCCAACAAGTAGGCTAGGTGGTGTATTGACCCAGACATTACTATACAGAGTAACAGGTCCAATTCCGGGACAATTAGCAGTCTTTATCAGATTTCGTTAGCTTAAAATCGCTGAAAACATTATCTGATTCCAGACCATGGTACGAGAAGAGCAAACATGTTTTCTTGCATGTAGACTAATGATAGAGCAATTATTTGCTATCATTCCATGAACCATGCTTATGAATATATGTTAATTGTGGCCCTGATTCTGGATACGACACCACAACCACCGGAGCAATCTATTTCAAAACCACCACACTGAAAGAGTAAACCTGTCTTCAGACTCTTCTATGTGACTGTCATAAAATAAGCAAGTTAAAACTTGTCTAAGTGACGAGGAAGCGAGTCTTCTAGCTGGATATAAAAGACCCACTTGGCATTTGCCAGCCCAAAACCCGACATTTGCCAGCTCCAGATTCTATTTGTGGGATGGTAACCCGATAGGTTAGACAACTTTTAACTTGTTTATTTTATGACAATCACTTTGACGAGTCTGGAGACAAGCTTACTTTTTCAGTGCATGCTAGTGAATACCACAGTAGGAACGTCTTTCAGAACAAATTCATGATTCATAGCAATTGGCTTCTTGTCGATAGTGCAATATGTCTAGACTTGAAATAGTGCATTCTGATGCACTCTCCAACACTTTTTCTCATGTCACTAAGGCCCATGTCACATGTCACATTTAAGAAATGCCCCATGTCCCATGTCACTTACATAGCCATGTCCCATGTCAATTTTAAGAAATGGCCATGTCACCATCTCGGATTTAATAAATGGCCATATTGCCATGTCAAATTTATGGGTCAAGGGCCATATTTATACTACATTTCAATCAATTTATAACTTTGTGTCCAAATGGCCTTCCATAGTTTAAAAATGTTGTCAATGCCCTGTGGCTGATTGTCTACTGGATTGCCTAATATAATCATACCTAATTGGACAATAATAATGCTTCATTATTAAGATGGTATTTTGTGATTGATATCGCATAATCTGCAGTTTGGTGGTATTTTGACATGTCATACGAAAACCCATGTAGAAAAGCCAAGCCCAGGAGACATGAGGACTTTTGACAGGTTAATCCTCATATGTAAACCTACCATTCCTGCAAAATCCAGCTTTCTTTGAATTTATTCAATGTTCTGACTACAACTTGGTCTAAAGTTACTAAAGTTACTGTACTATAGGTCTAAATAATACATTTAATTATCATTCTGATAGCAGTTTCCAGGAATAGAGCCTGTCTGACAACTGGGCCTCTCTCTTTATTATGTCGAGTTGGGTTATATATTTAACCAATAATGTATGGATATCACCGAACGCAGGGTGTGTATACTTGAATAACGAACCGAGGGGCGTAGCCCCGAGGTTTGTTATTCATGAATACACACCCTAAGTTCGGTGATATTCATATATTATTAGGTTTATTATACGATATTCCCATTCAAATGTCTTTAGTTACCTTATATGAGTCCTAATTTGGCCATTTTGAAAGATTATTGACTGAATATCACTCGTACAGCAGTAGCGCCATGTTGTTTTGACCTCCCACCAACCCTGCTCGCTGATTGGTGGAGCCTGGTGACGTCATAGCCTCAATCTCCAGGGGATCAGTCATTATTTCAAATCCAACATACTCTCAGTGCTAACGTATAGGAGTGTACTTACGCCGCGCGACCTGCTGCTTTAAAAACTAACTGCTCCCTGATACACTGCAATATACACAGCGTTTCCCTCCACAACCACCACAGCCGGATAGGCATGGCAGCTAGCGTCGCCGCCTCACACACCAGAGGTGCCCGGATCGATCCTGGGTGGAAACGAACCTTTTTCAAAATGCCTATTTCTATGTGAAAAAAAGTCCCTAGAATTATTTTAACGAAAGGCTAAGTAAAGTCCAACTTCTACCTTTATAGTAAAAAAGAAATTAGAAAAAAATTTGGATTTTCAAAGAAACTAGACCAAAAAATGCCTTTTCTTCTGTAACTCGGTAAATAATGGTCCTACAGGGCTGGAAATCCGCCTGTAGACTCCTTGTTTCGCCACCTACCTCTACCAGCGCCTTCACGGCGTGGTGGTTAGCACATCGGACTTCAAGTCTTGATGTAGCGTGTTCGAGTCTCCATAGAACCTCGGATTTTATGGCTGCCGATTCCCATTCAGAATCGTTCTGATATTCAGGATATCAGAACGATTCTGAATTCCCCATTCAGAATCGTTCTGATATCCAGAATATCAGAACGATTGCACCCCCCCAAGTCTCCTGTATGCACCAATATCAGAACGCGAATATCACCTAAAATGGTCGGTGTGCGCCCATATCGTATAATAAAGTTTTATATCACACTTGGGTGGCAAGACAAAAGAAACTGCCTGCTTGTATAATACATGCAAAACAATTTACACTGCTATGGCAAATAATCATGCACTGTTGTGGCACACAATTAACACTGGTGTGGCATAAGTCAGTTAAACTATACTGGAGCTCTGTACTCAAGATATTGACTTAGTCACTGCTGAGTACACTCATCTGCGACTCGTGATCAGTATTGGCTGTCACCAATATACTGAGTACAGGGCGGTGGATGTGGTCTAACTACTACGTAGTTAAACCCTTATGGTGTTTGATTGTGTTCATGATCCATGAATGAAGCCATGATATATTTTGTCACCAGGGCTGTATGCATGCATCATGTTGACCTTTCGTGCGTGTATCAAGCACAATGGGCCAGCATGATGCATGAATGCAGCCCTGGCGAGTCTGGTCATCAGGGCTGCATTCATGCATCATGCTAACAAAGGATATCATGACATATTAGAGCACCTAGTGGCTCATTTAACCCTTTAGGGATGGCATGATGCCATGGTCACCATGCATGCCCTGGCAAGTAACTCGCCAGTGTTGCATCATGCCGACCTTAGGAGGTTGAGACACTCCCGAAGGGTCGGTATGATGCACCAATGCAGCACCGGCAAGTGACTCACCGGGGCTGCATTGGTGTATCATGACCACATATTTTAGCAACATGCACTGAAAATCCATAGGTTAAAAGGGTTAGTCAGTACAGACTAACCTAGGTTGGTCATATGAGTGTTAGTCACAATGGCAAAGTTACATTAAAAAATGACCGAGGGGTCAGTCAGTTGTGGCTAACCTAGGTTCATCATTGGTGCGTTGTATTTGTATACCGCTAGAGGGTGCCACCTATGATGACCACTCAGTGGCTCCCCCTGGAAATAAAAAGACTAAGGTGGGTTGGTCAGTAGTGACCAACCTGACAATAATAACTAATCTATGTTGGGCGTATAGGGATCCAAAAAATGACTAACTAGGTTAGGCACTAGTGACTAAGAGGTTGGGCGTATAGGGAGCCTAGGAATATCAGTGTGCCTCCTTTAAAGGGTTGAGGAGAGTTCACTTGGTGTATTGTCGATGGGACTAGTGCTTCATCCCTCCTGATCTCTGTGTACACATGACTACCTAAACTAAAATGTAGACCACAGACACCGCTTACATGGCCTTCCTTAACCCTTTAGGGATGGCATGAGCCATTAATGTTTGATTGTAATTTGTTGATGCAGCAATGCAGCTGTGCTGGGTACCTCACATGTGCTGCATCTGTGCATCATGCCGACCCTTCAGTAATGTCGCCAACTCCTATGCTGACATGACGCAGGGATAGGGTAGCTTCAACCATGTACCTTAAGATATCTACTTTAATTATATAGTAACTCAAGTATGGTATTGTCTCTATTTGTCCTATGCTGGAAAGAGTAACACTTTAAGTGTACTATGGGTATCACTTTCTTGGTTAAATTTCCTCACCCTCAACCAGCGCAATGTCTGACCCTCTACCATGGTGAAAGAGTCACCGAGGAAGTCATGCATCGGGCCCAATGTGGGAGGGGAATGGTTTTCCGCAAAAAAAAGTTTCACTTTAAGTGTACTATGATACACAAAAACAGGGCTTATCATGAATGAATGACTACAAAATTAAGGTGGGCATCTCAAGGTACGTGGTTGACTGTAGGTTAAGCTACGTAACAATGCAAGTTACTCAGCAGGGCTGCATTCATGGATTAAAGCCCTAGTGGATTAACATGCCTACATTGTGTACAATTAAACCCCCACCACCCCTATATATAGTGGTGAGTACCTGTCCCAACTCCACCCCAACTGTGGCTGGAGGGGTACCGAGACCTGTGCCATTAAGGTCTGGTGTAGTTAGTCAATAAGAGAACCCCTAGACCATGTGTAAACGCTACCGTCACTCCTTCTGTGTGGGTATAGCCGTCTTAATTGTGTTCAAATATGTACACTGCGTAATCTATCAGATTAGGGCCCACTGTGACCTAAGATTAAGCCCTTTAAGGGCCGCATAGTGCATTAACACATGAATGCAGCCCTGGCAAAAAACTCCCCAAGACTGTATTCAAGCATCATGACAACCCTTTGCGGTTGATAAACTCCTGAAGGGTTCGCACGGTGTGTGAATGCAGCACTGATGAGTTACTTGCCAGGGCTGCATTGGTGCATCATGATGACAAAAGTGGCATTTTATTGACATGCCGTCCTTAAAGGGTTACGGCCTGCTCTCTCCCTGCACTCTTTGATCAGCTGTTGATGTAGAAGAGAGACCTATTTAAGTCACACATACATGGGGATTTAGGTGAATGGAAGAAACGTCATTGTTTGGGACAGTATTGAAGTGGGTATATTCGATTTTTACCAAATTCTAAATTCCTCATAAATATGTTCCAAATACCGAAAAAGAATATCATTAATCGGGTGAGGAACATTTAAATGGTATCTATGGGCAGTAATAACTCAGAGAGTAGGTCCAATTGGGCATAACCATGGTATTTACAGTGTATCTAAAATGGTTAGAATAAAATCGTGCACGATTTTATTCCAAAGGACCACATATTGAGCAATAAAATAGAATTTTAGCAAAATGGCAGGGAATAAGGGGAAATGGAATAGATAGGAAGGGAAGTACGTTATTTGTGAACATTCTGGCCCATTTTTAGGAAAATCTATTTTTGAGTCCCAATCATCGGATGTACTAACTTTAAGATGAAGTCTTGCCTCTGATTTCGAACTATAGACATGTTCTGAGGAGGGTTCAGCATTCCCACACTACATGAGAGTGATGATGATGATTTGTTTTAATGCTCCGGCGTACAGAAGCCGAGGAGGGCCACAACTATATGAAATAATAAAGATAAGAATATATGTTTATCAATTTTATAAGCGATTTTTTTGCTGTCAACATTGATTTCTCAGCTGTCAAACTGTCAAGTGGGAAAAAAAGTTGCTGTCAACATTGATTTCTCAGCTGTCAAACTGTCAAGTTGGAAAAATAAGTTGCTGTCAACAATGATTTTTCACCTGTCACACTGTCAAGTTGAAAAAGAATTGCTGTCAATATGGATTTTTCACCTGTCAAACTGTCAACTTATGCAAACCAATTTGTGACAGGTATATCTTTTAGCATTAGTTCTCTATACAGAGTCAAGTAAATGGTCATGCTGGGAGTGTGTGAGAAGGGGAATTGGCAGGTAGGAGTGTAGGGGAGTAGGGAAGTGAGGCATGGCATGGCAGGGCAGGGCAGGGCTCCCTCCCTCCTTCCCTCCCTCCCTCCCTCCCTCCCTCCCTCCCTCCCTCCCTCCCTCCCTCCCTCTCTCCCTCCCTCCCTCCCTCCCTCCCTCCCTCTCTCCCTCCCTCCCTCACTCACTTACTCACTCACTCACTCACTCACTCACTCACTCACCCACTCACTCACTCAGTCACTCAATCACTCGCTCACTCACTGCCATACTACGCCCTGCCATGCCATGCCCTGCCCTGCAATATCATCCCCAAGCATTCCCTGCCTTGCCAT
Organism: Harmothoe impar; assembly: GCA_947462335.1. Classification (NCBI taxonomy): domain Eukaryota; kingdom Metazoa; phylum Annelida; class Polychaeta; order Phyllodocida; family Polynoidae; genus Harmothoe; species Harmothoe impar. The sequence goes on from OX381706.1 coordinate 5,627,838, forward strand.
GCCCTGCCATGTTACATCCTGCCCTGCCCTTTAATGCCATGCCCTGTCATGCCCTACCACACCTTGTAATGCCTTGCCCCCTGGCGATACCTTCTTCCATACCCCTCTTACCTCCCAGGCCTAAAGGATACCTGTCAGAAGCTTTAATAAAAATAGATTACAGACAGTGTTTTTTCCACCATTGACAGCAACTCAAATACAGAAGTTGACAGACTGACAGCATATATTTCACTGTTGACAGCAATGGAAACATGCATATAGTATTTCCTGTGGAGTATTGTACATGGGCCTATGTACTAAAGTACTAAGAGACATAGTGCATGTATATGGCCCTCGTCGGCTTCCATACCGGCGTAGCAGGGAACAGGCACACAGTGCTTTCTATAGGCTGTACCCAAATAAGGAAAACCTGTCTAAGAAACTGGGGGACTCTGGATGGAACTGGAGTGACATAATGGACTACAGAGAGGAAGGTAGGAGAGGAAGGGAAGAAGCCTTGCTATTGGGACTGTATAATTTAGAATGTGTGCCAATTACTTGACAACACTGTATGTGTAGGACTTCCTGAAGAAAAGACCCATTAGAATATAAAGGTCCCATTTTAGGGTGGGAAAATGGAATGAGTGACACATAACAAGGACATAACTAAACGAGAGTGTGGCTATATGTCGTATTTTGGTTAAACACTGAAACCTTTATTGGCTGCACGGTGCCTCAAACCTTGTGCTTATTTGACGTCATGATGCACCGAAGCACTGAATGTCTGCGCCATGCAATCTGTTCGATGAAACAATGCATTATAACTATCGCTGTCTCAATGCTTATCTACAGCTCGTAAACATTGATTCAATAGTGACATATATTCGTATGGAACTTGAACTTGACATAGAACTTGACATAGAAACCCAAGTATTTATATTTCAATATTGACTGAATGAAGCTAAATTGACACGGTCATCACTGGTGAATCAATCAGAAACTTTGAATCAATATGAAAGTGAATGATTGTCAACGCCCGGAGAGAATCTATGTGCAGAAAGCAGCACTGACATAATTTGTAAACTGAAGCTACATATGCAGGTATATTGTAGTTAGTATCGTGATATTCAATTGTTTAAGGGTCGCATAGTGTTTTAATGTGCTAGGCCCTTTTGTCTGAAAAATGCATGAAGTCAGCCTAGGTGAGTAACTCGCCGGTGCTGCATTCATGCTTATTGATCTCTCCCAACCCTGCATCGAGATATCATGCTCTGGCCAAAAACGACAAAAGTTGTGTTTCAGATTACATGATCTAAAACTCTAGGTTAGGGTGGCCAGATCTTTTTATTTTAATTTCTAAAACTCTTTGGCCTGAAAAGTACCAAAAGATTGACTTGTTAACTTAAACGCTGATTTCCTGACAATGGTATTGACCTGTTGACTATCAAATTGACTTGGAAATACCCCCAAAATGACTTAAAGTATAAATATTTGTTCAAAATTTGTCAAAAGTTTCTAGGGTCGGCCCTGTTTTGCTAGTTAGGGTCGGATAACATGAAACATACCTTTTATTTCAAATTTGGCCTCTTTAACTGCTCAATGTGTTAAAACAAGCATGCGTCAGCACATTTAGGTACTCTAATCCCTGTTGTCGCACTCCAAACCCTCTCAGGTACCTCTCCTCCTTACTACATAGATAACCCATTGAGGACGGCATGATGCATGAAGTACATTTCCGTCATGATACATCAATGCAGCAACATTGAAACTGCTTTGTGCAGGGGGTGCATCATACCCATATGGGCATGATGCATGATTGAAGTACTGATGGATTATCCCATGCGTGTTACATTCATTTAGGGAGTGGTCACTTTTTAACAACAGGGGGGGGGGTTGGTGGATTTGGGGGGGGAACCAAAAACATTTGGACCCCTTGAAGGGGGGGGAACCAAAAAAAATTTGGACCCCTCTTGAGGGGGGACCAAAAAAATTACACCCCTTTTTAGCGGAGAAGCCCGCGCATTACTATAGCTCAAAGGGTTCGGCCGCGCTCAATTTCAACCTGCTGGAGGGGGGGACCAAAAAAATTTCGACCCCTCTCGCGGGGGGGGGGGGGGACCAAAAAAATTTCAACCCGCTCGTGCAGAAATCCACCGGCCCCCCCCCCCCTGTTGTTAAAAAATGACCACTCCCTTATTATAATGCGAAGGGTGGCATTAAGATGCATTGCCGTCCCTACAGGGTTACAAACTCAACATGAGCTTCTATTGTTAGCCTCCATTTACCATCAGTACATTAACCCTTTAAGGGCGGAATTATGTCTTAATGCATCATGTCCATGGTCATCATGATGCATGAATGCAGCCCTGGCAAGTAACTCACCAGGGCTGCATCCAAGCATCATGCCGACCCTATGTAGTTGAGATCTTCCCAAAGGGTCTGCATGGTGCACCAATGCAGCACCGGTGAGTTACCTACCGGGGCTGCATTGATGCATCTTGACGACAAATGTCATCTTTTAGTGACATCCATCCTTAAAGGGTCAGTCACTCCTCCTGTACCTTTCACTATAAGGAGGGCCCTTTTTAAGTTACAGTTGTATCTCTTATCATAGGCATTTAGATGGGCTATACCTTTAAGGGCCGCATTATGCATTAATGCAATATGCTCTCTATCGTCATGATGCATTTGTGAATGCAGCCCTGGCAAGTAGTTCGCCAGTGCTGCATTGAATCATAATGCTGGTCCAACTCCTGAAGGGTCAGCATGATACTTGAATGCAGCCCTGGCGAGTTACTCACCAGGGCTGCATTCATGCATCAAGACGACCAAAAGCATGACACCTTAAAGCACTAAGCAGCCCGTAAATAGTGAATGATGCGCGCCCTTATGTCACTCGTCCTTCAGGATTCATCCGTTTGTTTTTTGAGTTACGGGTTGTTGTCATAAGAGGACTGGAGAGGAAGGCGTTGTCATAACAACCTCTTCAATGTTCTGCCACTCAAACACATTCTTGTGGAGAAAAAGGAACATTGTAATGCTCCTCAAATAACAATGGGGCTGGCAAAGGAGTGTACCCTTACAATAATGTATCAACTGCGGATAGGTTGAGGCAGGGTGGCAGGGAGGCAGGGAGGCAGGGAGGCAGGGAGGCAGGGAGGCAGGGAGGCAGGGAGGCAGGGAGGCAGGGAGGCAGGGAGGCAGGGAGCCAGGAAGGCAAGGAGGCAAGGAGGCAAGGAGGCAGGGAGGCAGGGAGGCAGGGAGCCAGGGAGGCAAGGAGGCAAGGAGGCAGGGAGGCAGGGAGGCAGGGAGGCAGGGAGGCAAAGAGGGAGGCAGGGAGGCAGGGAGGCAGGGAGGCAGGGAGGCAGGGAGGCAGGGAGGCAGGGAGGCAGGGAGGCAAGGAGGCAGGGAGGCAGGGAGGCAGGGAGGCAGGGAGGCAGGGAGGCAGGGAGGCGGGGAGGGCAAGGAGGCAGGGAGGCAGGGAGGCAGGGAGAGAGGGAAGGAGGCAGGGAGGCAGGGAGGCAGGGAGGCAGGGAGGCAGGGAGGCAGGGAGGCAAGGAAGGCAAGGAGGCAGGGAGGCAGGGAGGCAGGGAGAGAGGGAAGGAGGCAGGGTGGCAGGGAGGCAGGGAGGCAGGGAGGCAGGGAGCCAGGAAGGCAAGGAGGCAAGGAGGCAAGGAGGCAGGGAGGCAAGGAGGCAGGGAGGCAGGGAGGCAGGGAGGCAGGGAGGCAGGGAGGCAGGGAGGCAGGGAGGCAGGGAGGCAGGGAGCCAGGGAGGCAGGGAGGCAGGGAGGCAGGGAGGCAGGGAGCCAGGAAGGCAAGGAGGCAGGGAGGCAAAGAGGGAGGCAGGGAGGCAGGGAGGCAGGGAGGCAGGGAGGCAGGGAGGCAGGGAGGCAGGGAGGCAGGGAGGCAGGGAGGCAAGGAAGGCAAGGAGGCAGGGAGGCAGGGAGGCAGGGAGAGAGGGAAGGAGGCAGGGAGGGAGAGAGGGAGGCAGGGAGGCAGGGAGGCAAGGAGGCAGGGAGGCAAAGAGGGAGGCAGGGAGGCAGGGAGGCAGGGAGGCAGGGAGGCAGGGAGGCAGGGAGGCAGGGAGGCAGGGAGGCAGGGAGGCAAGGAAGGCAAGGAGGCAGGGAGGCAGGGAGGCAGGGAGAGAGGGAAGGAGGCAGGGAGGGAGAGAGGGAAGGAGGCAGGGATGCAGGGAGGTAGGGAGGCAGGGAGGCAGGGAGGTAGGGAGGCAGGGAGGGAGGGAGGGAGGGAGGCAAGGAGTCAGGGAGGCAGGGAGGCAGGCAGGGAGGCAGGGAGGCAAGGAGGCAGAGAGGCCCCAACCTGCCTACCTCCCTGCCTGTCTATCTTCTGCTTGACTCCATGCCTAACCCCTGCCTGTCTTCCTTCCTGCCTGCCCACCTCTCTTCCTCCCTGCCTGTCTCCCTCCTAGCTCTCTTCCTATCTGCCCACCTCTCTCCCTACCTGTCTCCCTGCCTGCCAACCTCTCTCCCTGCCTTCCCTGCCTGTCTGCTAGCTACTCCCTTCATACAATACTCCTGCCCCCTTTTCAATGACCCGCCATCAGATATTTTTCCTTCCGGCTCTCTATTCTTCCCTCCTTCATTTTCTCCCCCTCTCTCCCCTGTTTCCCTTCACCCTACTTTCCTTTTCCTATACACCTATAGATACCCCCCCTCCCCCCACCACCCCTTTCCCCTCCCCGCACACTGATCAGCATTTTGATTGGACGAGCCGCTCAGTTCGACATCTGAGCAATTTTCCGAGTAGGTGAGGCATGAAGAGCGAGGCGCGGAGATCATGAATAAGACGCTGGTGTGAGCTGGCGACTCGCGTCATGAGCCCAGCCAGCCTGACACCCGTCCCTGTACTCCGCAGCATATTCAGACACCATCCTCGTTATGGGGTTTTAAATGATCATCTTTCAATGGATTTTGGAGAGAAAATAGTACACTATAACAATTTATGGTAAAATAGTGGATTTTAGGAGCCTAAAAGGCATCCTTTTTGGGGTATAATGCTGGCATTTTTATAAAGCACGACCATTGCATAAAGATAAACGTAAGTCTCCCGATAACAAGTGGAGTCATTGTTAAATATTCCCCCTTTTTCCGGTGTCAGTGTCAAATACACTACTCTTTGTGGAATTCTTGTCAAATTCTTGTTACTGCTGAGTCGCTGAAAAATATCCGTGTTGCGATCCCAGTCAGCCCAACACTCGTCCCTGGACTCCCAAGACTCACAGACAAAATCCGCGTTAGAAAAAAAAATAGATCACGGGTCAAAGTGTTGCAAATATACAATGATATTCGGTCAAGTAAGGGTAGCCACCACTCCTCGTCAGCAACTCAGCCCGGACTTGCTCACCGCAAATATACAAAAAGAAAGGGATGACTTTTTTATGGTAAAATATGGAATTTGAAAGGGGGTGGGTTTACCTTTATAGACTATGAGGATGTGTTTCTTATTCTCAAATAATTGTCTTTTACAATAACACAATAACTAGGAATTCATCCATATTAAAGCTTTTTCATTTGTTATTTTTCATCACGATGGCTAAGTTCTGCATTTTAGTAAAAATCAGTGATTTTGCGAAAAAATGAGTGGTTTGTCACCCAGAAATCCATGTAAAGGGGGTATATTTGAAATCCATTATTGAGGATTGTGTCAGGTTTGTACTGGGAGTGCGGGACTGGGCCCGCGACACCAGCCTGGTCTCATCATCAACGGGCAACCAGCGGACAACCAGCGGACGGCAACCAGCGGACGGCAACCAGCGGACGGCAACCAGCGGACGGCAACCAGCGGACGGCAACCAGCGGGCAACCAGCGGGCAACCAGCAGACGGCAACCAGCAGGCAACCAGCAGACGGCAACCAGCGGGCAACCAGCAGACGGCAACCAGCAGGCAACCAGTGGACGGCAACCAGCGGGCAACCAGTGGACGGCAACCAGCGGGCAACCAGCGGGCAACCAGCGGGCAACCAGCGGGCAACCAGCGGGCAACCAGCGGACGGCAACCAGCGGGCAGCCAGTGGACGGGCTGGAGGCAGCCCTATCTGGTGTAGGTGAGGGCTACACAGAAATCGAGATGCTCCAGGCCTTAGTCTAAAATGGCAATCCCAGTCAGAGGCTAGTCACAGGGACATCCATTGGTCAGGCTTCACCAAGTGCTATTCATAAACGAAGGCATAACAACATATCATGAGTAATGATTACTCATAAAGCCTTATGATCATTGAAATGGAGAATACTAAGGCAAGTCAGTCAGTACTGACCAACCTGACCATATTAACAAGCCTAGGTTGGTCGTAAAGGGAGCCAAAACATGACTAACTTGGTTAGTCATGTTTTGGCTATGGTGACTGAGATTGGTCATATAGGAAGCGAAAGAATATATGTGTGCTGAGGGGCTGGTGGGGTGGTGAGGCTTGTGTGTATCAATCCTTTAACCCTTTAAGGACGGATGTCGCTAAAGGATGACATTTGTTGTCATGATGCACCAATACAGCCCTGGTGAGTAACTCACCAGTGATGCATTGGTGCACCATGCCAACCCATTTGCAGTAGGATTGGTATGATGCATGAATGCAGCCCTGGGGAGTTACTCAATGATACACTCCCATAGGGTGAGCATACTGCATGAATACAGCCCTGGTGAGCGTTCATGAGCGCATCATAACGGTACATTAACCCTTTAAGGATGGCACGATGCCCTAATGCATCATACCCTTGGTCGTCATAATGCCAGTAACTCACCAGGGCTGCATTCAAGCATCATACCGACCCTATGGGATTGAGCCACTCCCGAAGGGTCGGCATGGTGCACCGATGCAGCACCTGCAAATCACTCGCCGGGGCTGCATTGGTGCATTATGACGCATCATGACAAAAAATGTCATCTTTTAGCGACATCCGTCCTTTAAGGGTTAAAGCACTATGTGGCCAGGTTAATAATGCCACACATTACCAGTACATGTGATACCTACAGGCATGTAATCTAAGTCATAAGTGCAGTATTAATTAGATATTTACGGTATCTTGTGCGGTGCTGGTCCCGGCTATGGGATATGGCTTGCAGCTATCCCGTGCCCCATATCGTGCACGTTGCTCCGATACTGAGACGCAGTTACTGTTTGCCATAGCTGGCTTTATATACCCTCTGTATCCAGACATTAGGCCAATTTTGAAAAAAAAGAGGATATTCTAAGTAATTATAGGGCTATTTCAGAGTCAATTTGATAGTTTGCGAGTTTACACTGTTGTTGGCTGAAGGTTGCGAGTCAATTTTTGGGTACTTTTCAGGCCAGAGTAAAAAAATATTTTAAAAAATCAAAAAAATCAGACCTACCCTACCTAGATTTTTAGACTATGTAACCTGAAACACACCTTTTATTATTCTTTTTTAGCCTTAGCAAATAACAAATAACATTAAGTAGCAAATGAGTTGCTCTATACTGTCTGATAAACATCACAGGGTAGCAGAGGGCGATGAGGACTCATGTCATTTTGTTGTTGAGATGCATAAAGTAACTCACTAGGGCTCCATTGGTGCATTATGCCAACACTATGGGGGTTGATATCCACCAACATGATGCCCTAATGCATCATGATGATGACCATGATGCATTGATGCATTTAGGCATCATGATGTCCCCACAGAGTAAACAGAAACACAAACAGGGTACATGTAGCCCAGTGTCAGCCTCTGTGAAACATGGCTCCCATTATCCTCGGTGACATCTTGGCGACATCTTGGCGACATGTGACATATTGCATAACGGATTGGTCATTATTCAACAACAGGGGGTTGGTTGATTGCTGAGCAGAGGAGGGAGGGGCATGTGAAACCCTTCAGTGGCTTGGGAAAAAAACTATTTCAAATCTTTTTAGCAAAAAGACATGTGCCTTACTAATAGTTGTACCGTAGGCATGAGCATGGGGCATCTTGGTCCCATAGAGTCCAATGTTAACCAAAACGAGGCTATTTCTGGTTAATCCTGGCACAATCAGGCCCGTGATCAATCAATAAGGCCATATTAAAACCTAATAGCCGCGATATAAATCAATGCCCCAGGAGAATATTGGACCCATCTTGCGAGGAAGGGTTATAAAAATGTTGCAGCGCCCATATGAAAAAAATCCACTGCCTTCCTTGTTCAAGAATGAGCGCACCCTCATTTTTACGAAGCAGGGAACCATGAGCGAGGAGCAAGGCAGTAATGGGACAAGTAAACGGCATGGGTATATTATCATGTTTATTATGTTAATTGTACAAAACGATGTTATTATTTTGTCCGTGCCTGTGGGTAGTTGGACAATTGCCCTTATTCAGGAACATGTTGTTGACGCAGTTGTTCTCAGAATTAGCCATATACGGGCCACACGGTGCTTTAACCCTTTAAGGACGGGTGTCGCTAAAAGATGACATTTGTCGTCATGATGTACCAATGCAACCTGGCGAGTATCACCGGTGCTGCATTGGTGCATCATGCCAACCCTTCAGGAGTGTCTCAACCTCATAAGGTCAGCATGATGCTTGAATGCAGCCCTGGCGAGTTAATCGCCAGGGCTGCATTAATGCATCATGATGACCAAGGGCATGATGCATATCATGCCGTTCTTAAAGGATTAATGAGTACTTTAATACATAGTGCTTCAATGCAGTAATTGCCATGATGCATGAATGCAGTCCCGGCAAGTAAATCACCGGTGCTGCACTCAATTGTCATGCCAACCAAGGACCCTTACCTAGTTGTGGCAGAAGTCTGGGTAGGACAAGGTACCATCAGGGCCCTTACCTAGTTGTGGCAGGAGTCTGTACAGGACTAGGTACCACCAGGACCCTCACCTAGTTGTGGCAGGAGTCTGTACAGGACTAGGTACCATCAGGGCCCTTACCTGGTTGTGGCAGGAGTCTGTACAGGACTAGGTACCATCAGGGCCCTCACCTAGTTGTGGCAGGAGTCTGTTCAGGACTAGGTACCACCAGTAGTATATAATGTATCAGTACGGGACTATGCTCAAGTACTGTTTATTACTCAATCGACATGCAGCCAATCAGAGGCCTCCATTTGGTCACGTGACCGGAAGTGACCTACTTAGGGGATTAGTGGTGACGTCACGTGACCTAGTTAGCCAATCAGAGGCCGCCATTTGGTCACGTGACCGGAAGTGACGTCATATGACCTACTTATGGACTGGAAGTGACGTCATATGACCTACTTAGGGGACCGGAAGTGACGTCATATGACCTACTTTAGGATCACGTGACCGGAAGTGACCTGATGAGTCACGTGACCGGAAGTGACGTCACATGACCTAATGGACAACCGGAAGTGACCTCATTGAGGATCACGTGACCGGAAGTGACCTGATTGATCACGTGACCGGAAGAAGAAGAAGAAGAAGAAGTGACGTCACGCGACTTGATGAAGAGATGAGCGTCTTTAAGGGGTCACGCGCTTTAAAATGTGATATATATTTTTTTTGGAGGAGGAGGAGGAGGAGGCGAGTCTCTGTACAGGACTAGGTACCACCAGGACCCTCACCTAGTTGTGGCAGGAGTCTGTACAGGACTAGGTACCATCAGGGCCCTTACCTAGTTGTGGCAGGAGTCTGTACAGGACTAGGTACCATCAGGGCCCTCACCTAGTTGTGGCAGGAGTCTGTTCAGGACTAGGTACCACCAGTAGTATAAAATGTATCAGAACGGGACTATGCTTAAGTACTGTTTATTACTCAATCGACATGCAGCCAATCAGAGGCCTCCATTTGGTCACGTGACCGGAAGTGACCTACTTAGGGGATTAGTGGTGACGTCACGTGACCTAGTTAGCCAATCAGAGGCCGCCATTTGGTCACGTGACCGGAAGTGACGTCATATGACCTACTTATGGACCGGAAGTGACGTCATATGACCTACTTAGGGGACCGGAAGTGACGTCATATGACCTACTTTAGGATCACGTGACCGGAAGTGACCTGATGAGTCACGTGACCGGAAGTGACGTCACATGACCTAATGGACAACCGGAAGTGACCTCATTGAGGATCACGTGACCGGAAGTGACCTGATTGATCACGTGACCGGAAGAAGAAGAAGAAGAAGAAGTGACGTCACGCGACTTGATGAAGAGATGAGCGTCTTTAAGGGGTCACGCGCTTTACAATGTGATATATATTTTTTTTGGAGGAGGAGGAGGAGGAGGCGAGTCTGTTATTTTTTTTGGTAAACCAATAAAAAACACAACGATATAAGTTTGTTTTTTCATTTTATTTTTTTATGAGCGACTGGAAGTGACTTATTGAACTAGGTAGAAGTGTTCTTTAGAGTGTATAAGGGGAGGGGAGGGGAGGGGGGGAGGGGGGCCCCCTTTAAGATGCATGGGGAGGGGGGCGCTTTTAGGATGCATGGGGCGGGTGGGGGGGAGGGGAGGGGAGGGGGAGGGGGGCACTCTAGGGGGGTGGGGGGGCACTCTAAGGGGCGTTTGTCTCTTTTTAGAAAAAAAAGAAAGAAAAGAATTTAATCGAGAGACACACTTCTTCCTCTCGAGAGGAAGAAGTGTGTCTCTTAATTTTTTTGTTTATCACGTGCTCTGATGAGGCGATCAGCCGCGACCGGAGGAAGTGACACTTTAAGAGGACACGCGACTTCCCAGTGAACAAATAACGTTATACACCATTTTATAACGTTATATAACGTTATATGTCAACGTTTTTCTAAGGCTCTTTAATATGAAATAACGTTATGTAAAATTTTAAATGTTATTTTGACGTAAAATAATGTTTTTTTGTTAGCTGGGTTAATTGTTATACTGTTTTTTTTACTTACTAATAAAGAAGACGTATGAAAATAAAACACAACAATTCACATGTCCGTTGTTCTCGTTGTTTCTTGCTTGATAAAGTCAAGTAATATCGCGATGCCGAGGTCAAACTTTCCCATGTCCTCAGTCAACACTCGAAGGAGTTCAAAAGGCATACTGCCCGCACCGTCAGCTTCAGCTTGCCACATTTTCAACACTCGGAAGGCCCACTCAGCGGGACTTCCTCCGTATTCGCATTCTTCAGCGATCTTATCTAACCTCTCAGGCGACAATTTTAAATGGCCCACCACCTCTTTCCACCTGCTACCTAGGCGTCTGCCGAGGGCGCCCAAATGCTTATGCATCGCGTGCGAGTCGGGGTTCTCGAAATCCAACCCCTGCCTGTGGAGAAGGGTCATCCACTGAGCCAACAGTTCCACTCGTCTAATGCGGGTGAAGACGCGGCCGAGCTCTCCCCATCTATGACGATGCGGGGTTTCACCCCACCAGACTCGGAACATCGCCGTACACAGCTCCTCCGGTGTCTTGACACTGCGCTCTACTAGAGCATCCATACGGGCGGCGGTAACTTTTAAGCTACTGCCCAACTTTCTCCAAGATCCTCTCAACTCTTTACCTAGTTGACGAAGCAAGGCGTCGCTATATGCTAAGCGCCGCTGTCCTACCTCTCTATTCTCCCCATCGGTCTGCCCCGCGCGTCTCACGTCGTCAAGCCGCATTAACTTTTTTTCAGGTGGACAAGGAGGTGAAGGCGAGCTTGAAAGTGGAATAGCTTGAGCCATCTCGTCTCGTCTTGGTGGCGGCGGCTGCAACGGCGGCGGCGGCGGTGGTGGCAGTGGTGGTGGTAGTAGACGTTACTGTGGTCAGAGGCGATATGGTTTTTTTCCAACAGAAATCAGAGCTTTTATACAGAGGGAGTTTAATCCTATTTCCAACAGCACCCCAGCTGTCTAGCGACCTGTCCGCATGACGCTTTTCAGCCGCTCCGCTCCTTAAGAGCTTCTTAAGAGCTTAGATGACGAGGAGTATGTCATCGCTATCGGTGGAGACCAGCTGAAAATGGTGTTTTTTCCTCATCCATAGCAGTAGTATAGTATGTATCGGAACGGGACTATAGTTAACTACTGTTTATTACTCAATCGACCTGCAGCCAATCAGAGGCCTCCATTTGGTCACGTGACCCCCTCATTTGCATAATTACGTAATAGGCCACGCCCCCTCATTTGCATAATTACGTAATAGGCCACGCCCCCTTGATCACCAGCCAATCAGGGGCCACCATTTGGTCACGTGACCCCCTCATTTGTATAATAGGCCACGCCCCCTTGATCACGTGACCCCCTCATTTGCATAGTAGACTATGCCCCTTTGATCACCAGCCAATCAGTGGCTTCCATTTGGTCACGTGACTCCCTCATTCGCATAATAATGGGTCACGTGACCCCCTCATTTGCATAATAGGACCACACCCCTTGGTCACGTGACCGGAAGCGCTCTTTATTTGGAAAATAGGCCACACCCCCTTGGTCACGTGACCTGACCCCCTCCCTCATTTGCATAATATAGACAATAGACAGACCACGCTTCCCTTTTGGTCACATGACTTGGACTAGTCAATGGGAGGCTTCTATAACGTGGGAGGGGAGGGGGGGAGGGGGGGAGGGGGGCACTTTAAGATGCATGGGGAGGGGAGGGGGGGAGGGGGGCACTATTTATGGGGTGGGCGGGCACTTGGGGGGGAGGGGGGGCCTTTGGGGTCTGCTCGGGAGAAAAAAAAAAAATTATCTGATCTCTGGGAATCGCTTCCTCTCTACCCCCCTTTAGGGGGGTAGGGAGGAGGCGAGTCGGAGGTGACTGTAGAGGAGTTTTTCGGTGACTTGATGACTTTCAAACGACTGTACTGATAGTTGATGAATTTGACTTTTTGACTTGAATATTTCTTGCGACTTTGTGACTTGTAAGCGAAAGCGAAAGCAACTTTGCGGCCCATAGCCCCTTAAATAAAGAGGTGACTTTGTAACCTCAGGGGGGAGATCCTTCTACACCCCCACGGAGTAGAAAGGATCTCGGTTGATTGACTGGTACTTTGACTTGTTGTTGTAAACAAAAAAAAAAAAAAAAAAAAAAAAAAAAAAAAATATCAATGAATAGAACGACCCCCTCATTGCTAACAAAGGAACGCCTTTTGAATTACACAAATGACCCTCTTTTTGTAGGGGTTAGCGGTAACTCGACTTGAATTAGAGTATTAGGGAGAGCAAAACGCGACTACACACCGTCTTAGACTGTCGTCTTACGGACCGGATAACAATAACCCTAGTTACCTCGGTTACTGTTGCTCAAGAGACGGCGATGGAACTGGTCACGTGGATACTGAAAGAAGGTCTACCTATAACCACCACGCTAGTTTGAACGCGGCGGGTATGAGTCATCATGGGGCCCTTGACGGGTGGGTCCTCCCCATGCAGCCGTATGTCGAATTTAAGAAATGCCCATGTCACACATCACTAAGGGAGAAAACGTTTTTTGAAAATATTTAGAACCCGAATTTGAGCATTCTGGTACATTTTTAAGGACCCAGACACTGCAAAGCCGAGTACCATCCAAGAAAAAAAAAGAATTTAGCGAAATATTTAGGCTTGAAATGGCACTTTTCTGATGCACTCTTTGAACATTTTTTTTTTCCTCATGTCACTATGGTCCATGGCACATGTGGGACTCAAGAAATGCCACATGTCCCATGTCACTTAGATGTCCGTGCCCGTGTCGTCGTATCGAATTTTAAGAAAATGCCCATGTCACCATATCGAATTTAGGGGTCTAGTGACATCAGCATGTCCGGCTATCCTCCACAAATTTAGCTCTAAAATGTTTACTTTTTTTTTGGGGCTGATTTTTCATCATTTTTAAAAAACAATAGGTTGTTTGAAATGTTTGCTGTTGTAAATAGAAACAAAAACAAAACAAAGCGCATGGTAAGATTATGTCACATTGCAAGTGGCGGGTCCGCTCAAGGCTTATTCAGCCTCTTCGTGGATCCGCGACTGCCAATGTGATCATATACTAATCACCGGTGTTTACGGTATTATATACTAAGGTATGAGACGGGTCTTACAGAAAAGGTGTCTAAAGAGCCCTGTGACCTGATTGAAATGACGTCAGCGTCGTCTGCTCGTCAGTGCCCGGCTGTAGCCCGTAGGACATGTTATTCTGCTTTTCTGGATGTTTTGAAATATTTTGATTTAACTGTTAATACCTGATAACAAGCCTCTGAAGCAGATTTTTGATCGAGCACCTGTTCTCTACTCTTCCATCGATTAGCTGCTTCAGCAAAAAAAAAAACCGCGCGCGCGGTCTAGTCTATATGACGGAGTCGCTAAAGCTCTGTTTAGAGAGTGGAACTTGACCTTGAGTATAGACTCAGTACTAACTGAACGCCCCGCGGGGTCACCCCTCACGTGGGAATATGTACAAGCTCTGGTTCTTCACTTTACGGCTTGACTAAAACTGAGACGCGTCCATGATAAACTCTAGCCTTTTTTTTCCTTTACTAGGATCGAGAGAGAGATTTTAAATGGGGCGGTTATCTAAATAGCTTGGAACTAAAATCAGGCTGCGGCAGATAGTATCTCTGCGCACCTCAAGACTCAAAGTAACTTTCACTCTCCAGCAGAAGTTTAGTTGTGACTAATGATGGGCGGCGACCGTCGTGCACCGGCGGACATTGGAGAGTGTTGGAGAGCTGAACCTTACAGACATATAAATCAATCGCTTTGGTGGAAATATCTCGCCATAGATTGGAACCAAATACTTATCTAATGGAATCGTTATCAGTTTTCAGTTTTCTTGCCGTACAAAATTTATTTCCCACTCTTCACGTGGTGATAGCTGAAGGTCGCTCGTCGTAGGTACGTGTGACCGGAACACCCTTTTTGTTTTTGGCGCGGGTTGACATCAGATTTGTACCGTACTGTCGCGATTAAGAGCTCTGAGGGAGGGCTTTTCAATTCGGTGAAGTTCTTACTCAGGAGCTATATACAAGCTAGACGCTGGCGCTTATTCAAAGTCGCGATTTTAGTGCTTGAGAAAAAACATTTGGAGGCTCTTATACTCCGGCGCTTATAAAAGACCGGCACGCTTTTCAACACTAGTTGCTTTATCGCGACCGTACGGTATGACTTCGGTGTCAAAAGATCCCAAACTCCAAATAAGGAAGTGAAACGACGTCGTCTGTCTACCTCGTGCGCGTCATAGCGTCGTCGAAAATAGTGTGACGTCAGCATCTCTCAGGCGGCTAGGAAGTCAGTTCGACAAAATGGCTCACGGAGTGAACTTCGTGGCCGTTTCTCGATCTATGATCGATGCGGCCGTGGAGAAGGAATTCGTAGCCGTGCAACAGAGAGAGGAGGCGGAGAGACAGAACTTCGTGGCCGTTTCTCGATCTATGATCGATGCGGCCGTGGAGAAGCAGTTCGTAGCCTCGCTACAGAGAGAGGAGAGACAGCGGACTGCTGCTGAAGCAGAGGGTGTGGTGGATGAGCTGATCGAGAACGTCGCTGATCAACTCATCCGCCGGTGCGTGGAGCAGGTCAAGCAGCAAGTCTGCATGGAGGAAGGCTTACCGCCCGCCGTGCTGGAGGAGCTGCTGAAGGACTGCCACGCGTTATGACCACGCCCTCCGCTTCAGCAGCAAGGTCCCTGTGACCCTCTCTCTACCAAACGGTCCTTTTAAGGACCAACCACTGATCACAAAAGTTGAAAATCAATCTCAATATAATATACGCATCAGAAAAACCCCTAATACGCTATACACTGAAACCCTGTTGAGTAGGTAGATCGAGTTGGGCATTTTTTTTTAGGAAGAGCAATCAGGTCATCGTGTGGAGATCATCAGGTGTCCTGTGTGTGTGTGTGTGTGTGTGTGTGTGTGTGTGTGTGTGTGTGTGTGTGTGTGTGTGTGTGTGAATTTTATACAAATACAATTATTCATTCCTTTCAGCAAGAAAATTAGCTCAATGTAATCATATGATTTTAACTGCCCTACTTATCAGAGCCTTGACGACATCTGACCGCCCCCCTTTTCAAGATCTAAAAGGAAATTCACCGCCACCGCTTTTCAGAGTACTGCAGCGCCATTACCTAATTCTTTTTGTATGTGAGAAAAAACAAAAAAAACAGCACTGATAAGGGATTTAATTAGACAGATATTGGTTTCTACACTATCAAAAAAATAAAACCCTCAGCGCTTTAATGCTAAAGGTGGCAATAGTGCTTTAATGCGCTACGCCCTTTGTCGATATGCCAGTGTATGCATGCATGCAGTCCTGGTGAGGAACTCTGAGTGCCGCATTCATGACTTATGACGACAACGGGCACTGCACATTAAAGCGCTATGCGACTATTAAAGGGTTAGATCCAGTCTTGCTACAGGCATCCAGAATGCTATACCCAGAGTTGGTGGTCTGGTCCAGACTGCTGTACACAGATTGTAGACGGGATGGCGGGTTGCTGCCAGACTATCCCTCTGGTACGATATGCGGCTGGCGCGGCCGAGCCTGTCTTATATGATGCTGAGTCTAACTATGTATTAGATACCCTACGAGTAACTGAGAGTATGTCAAAATAATCACGGCAAACTGACTGGCGTCTTCATAGGATCATAGGGTGGTTATTATTACATAACTCAGTAACCTTTGGTTATGTGTTAGATAGAGTACACTTGGACACGGTTATTCCATATACCCACTGCCCCACAGGGTCAAGACGAGGTGATTTAAATAATAAGACCCAGACGGGTAAAATAGCCAAAGTCAACAATGACCTGTTTTTTTTTTTTGGTTTTTTTTTTAGCCAATATGGACAAAGAGACACGGGGTGCTGTACACAGGTTGTGGACGGGCTGGTGGGTCACTGCCAGACTATCTCCCTGGTCCGATATGCAGCCGGCGTGGCCGAGCCTGTCTTATATGATGCTGAGTCTAACTATGTATTAGATACCCTACGAGTAACTGAGAGTATGTCAAAATAATCACGGCAAACTGACTGGCGCCTTCATAGGATCATAGGGTGGTTATTATTACATAACTCAGTAACCTTTGGTTATGTGTTAGATAGAGTACACTTGGACACGGTTATTCCATATACCCACTGCCCCACAGGGTCAAGACGAGGTGATTTAAATAATAAGACCCAGACGGGTAAAATAGCCAAAGTCAACAATGACCTGTTTTTTTTTGTTTTTTTTTAGCCAATATGGACAAAGAGACACGGGGTGCTGTACACAGGTTGTAGACGGGCTGGTGGGTCACTGCCAGACTATCTCCCTGGTCCAATATGCAGCCTGCGTGGCCGAGACTGTCTTATATGATGCTGAGTCTAATTATGTATTAGATGTGCTACGAGTAACTGAGAGTGTGTCAAAATAATCACGGCAAACTGACTGGCGACCTCATAGGTCAGTTATTATTACATAACTATTATTACATAACTCAGTAACCTTCGGTTATGTGTTAGATAGCGTGCACTTGGACACGTTTATTCCATGTACCCGCTGCCCCACAGGGTCAACACGAGGTGTTTAAATAATAAGACCCAGACGGGTAAAATAGCCAAGTCAACAATGTCCTGTTTTTTTAGCCAATATGGACAAAGAGAAACGGGGTGCTGTACACAGCTTGTGAACGGGGTGGCGGGTCGCTGCCAGACTATCCCCCTGGTCCGATATGCAGTAAATTTTCTGCACCGTGTGACAACGACCGATCAGCTACCAACCTATTTTTGGTTATTTTTCTATTCAGTTTTTTGATCAGCGCACTTTATTATCGTGGTTTTTTTTAAAATTTTTTAATCATAAATAATATGTAGACTTGGAAAAGAAAAGAGAGCTGACATGTCGCTGTTTTGTCACTAAACCCAAAGACCCACCCACCCCGTAGGAAGGGTGGACGTTTGTGAACGTTCCCTTAGGTCTCTATTCTTTATTTATTGTGTGGCCCCTAAAGAGGGGCCAACCAACTGACACTGTCAGTTGGTTAGTAGATGCTACTCAACATGGGCGTAATTAATTACACCTAGTGTTGAGAAACAACATGACTGAGCTCAAAAGGCCCCCGTTGGATGGGGGCCCTTGTGGCACAACGAGTTGGTTCGTTTTTCAGATTACCGACTCGGCGAGAGTTTCTGCCTATGTATCTTTTATAAAGGCTTAGATATGGTGTGGTATTTTTCATCTCGCTATAGTTTAGTTGGTATTCAAAGAAACTGCCTCATTTCTATCAGAAATACACAATATTGAATTGTTTTTATATTTTAATATATTCAGAAGCACACTTTGTTGCCTATATAGCTCATTATGCGTTGAAATGTTCGCGAGCATCGTAGGAATGTACAAATCCCCTATTGTGGCGCCATCTGACGAAAGAGCAAGGAACTATACGTGACCTGAACCCCGCCCTCAGCGCGTTCGTTATTCGCATCTTTGACAGCGACTAAGAGACGCTCAAACTGTCTCTTATTTAGTTTGAACTTATCACAAATTTGTCTTTGATAGGTCGTAGATCGACTTCTGACTTTTTAGTTAGAATAAAAAAACAAGTGACGCCGCCACAGACCCGCGCATTAACGCGCTCCGCCGTCTTCAGAGGGCTGAGTCTATAGTACAGTAGATTCTACTGTGTACTTACACTAACAGTGCTACATATACATACCTGAGTCATAAGTGGGTTTTTTTTGTTGTTTTTTAGGGGAAAAAAAGTGATCTACTCACCCAAACCGCTATTAGTAGGTAACCTGTATGACCCATGCCGCAAACATCTGCCTCGTGACTGATAGTGTACCGGTGGTGAAGTGCTGTTGCAAGAACAATTGAGGCTCTTTATATAGCTGAGAGAGCGAATGGACTAATCTTGTTTTCACCTTGAGCCCCACCCTATTCCAGAGAGGGTATCAAAAATCGCATGTACACGTATATGGGCTTATAGCTGGTGAATAGATAAGGCGGGGCACCTGTGTATACTAAGACTCCAGGGGGCGTTTTAACGACAGGTGTGACGCGCCAGCCCGTGGAGGGAGCTTTTTTTGTTTTTCACCTAGAGAGCGTATACAAAGCCTACAGGGGGTGATTAACGCCAGGTGTGACGCGCCAGCCAGTGGCCGGATCACCTCATCTTCTAAGCTTTTGTTTTCACCTAGAGAGGGGATCGAGAGTGTATACAAAAAAACTACAGGGATGTTTAACGCGGCCAGCTGCCTACATGCTATAGCCTAAGCCTGTTTTCAGCTAGAGAGGGATCTACATCACCTAAGCCCTTTCCACCCTTAAATTGATCTGATAATTACCATAAAGAAGAGTAATGCGCGTTACATGTATATGGGCTTATAGCTGAGTAAGAGCTTAAGATGCTAGTCAACTGTGTATGCAAAAAAAACAACTACAGGGGGTGTCTAAAGTCGATTGTCATGCGCCAGCGGGCGGACAGAAGTCTGCCACTCTAGCTGTGACTACAAGCGCGTGCGTGTGGTAGACAGCTTAAATCAAACACGAGTTAAGCTCCTTATAGCTTCCTACTGTCTGCGGATTCGAGTCTTTTGTTTTTTTCATGTATTTCCTCGGAGGGTCGAACAGGATTAAAGATGTAACGAACCCGCGCCTACACAGGTAGACAGCCGGTCGCCTTCCTAGTGAGAGTTTTCCTCCTGAGTTAAGAAGCTTATCTCGGAGCCTAGTACATAAGCGAGAGTGAAACATGAGTCCCACACACTTCTTCAACCACCTTCAGCATGGCGTCATCAGGAATCACTCTACGTTCTACCGAATGTGAGCAATCCCAACACTACTACAGAGCCGCGACAACACCACATGAGGAGACGTCCATGTTTACTGATGAGTCAACAAGTAGCAAGGTGGAGGTTGGTTTTTATCAAGATTCGTACGGGTGGCTGGAAAGTGTGAGGGCTACTTCTGCAGCTAATGCTGCTGCTCGTGCAAAACGTGAAGCTCGTAAGGTGGAGGTTGGTTTTTATCAAGATTCGTACGGGTGGCTGGAAAGTGTGAGGGCTACTTCTGCAGCTAATGCTGCTGCTCGTGCAAAACGTGAAGCTCGTATCGCTGTTCGTGCTACACATGCAGCATACGAAGTTGCCAATGCTGCTAACAACGTTGCTGTTACTCTCGCCGCTGCTGCTCGTGCTGCTAATCTTTTTGCTACTGTTTCCGCTCTTGCTACCGATGCTGCTGCTACTGATGCTGCAACGTCTGCTAAAAGTGTCGCTGTTGCGGCTGCTGCTAGGGCTAATGCTATTAATGCTTGTACAGCTGCTAAAAAAATAGCCTGTTTTGCTTATGCTAGTCGCAGTGTCGCTGTTACGGCTATGACTGATGCCCATGATGCTAAGTTACGGGCTTTTGCTTTTGCTGAAGATGCTGTTGATGCTCAAGATGTTGCTGCTGCTGCTGCTACTGCTGCTGATGAGGCTGCTGCTGCCGCTGCTGCTGCTGCTGAAGATGCTGCTGCTGCTGCGGCTGATGCTCTAGACACCTATGACGCTGCTGCTCTAGACACCTATGACGCTGCTGCTGCTGAAGATACTGCTGCCGCTGCTGCTACTGCTGCTGCTGAAGATGCTGCTGCCGCTGCTCTAGACACCTATGACGCGGCTGCTGCTGCTTTTGCTGAAGATACTGTTGATGCTGCTGCTGCTACTGCTGCTGCCGCTGCTGCTACTGCTGCTGCCACTGCTCTAGACACCTATGACGCTCCTGCTACTCCTGCTCTAGACACCTATGATGCTGCTGCTGCTGCTGCTGCCACTGCTCTAGACACCTATGACGCTCCTGCTACTCCTGCTCTAGACACCTATGATGCTGCTGCTGCTGCTGCTGCTGCTGAAGATGCTGCTGCTGCTGCTGCACTAGTCATCTATGACGTGGCTACTGCTCTAGACACTTATGACGCGGCTGCTGCTGCTGCTGCTGCTGAAGATGCTGCTGCTGCTGCTGCTCTAGACACCTATGACTGAAAACATAGTAGGCGTTATTTACAAACACTGCTGTTACCTATGCCTAAACTTAGTAGGTCTTATTTACAAACAAGAGAGCCACGTGGTGTTGTTTACAAACAAAGAGAGCCACGTGGTGTTGTTTACAAACAAAGATAGTCACGTGATGTTGTTGTGGTCTATCATGTCAATGAAGGGGTCACGTGATCAAGGGGGCGCGGCCTATTATGCAAATGAGGGGGTCACGTGACCAAATGGCGACCTCTGATTGGCTGGTGATCAAGAGGGCGTGGCTTATTATGCAAATGAAAGGGTCACGTGATCAAGGGGGCGTGGCCTATTATGCAAATGAGGGGGTCACGTGACCAAATGGAAGCCTCTGATTGGCTGGTGATCAAGGGGGCGTGGCCTATTACGTAATTATGCAAATGAGGGGGCGTGGCCTATTACGTAATTATGCAAATGAGGGGGTCACGTGACCAAATGGAGGCCTCTGATTGGCTGCATGTCGATTGAGTAATAAACAGTAGTTAACTATAGTCCCGTTCCGATACATACTATACTACTCATAGCCTTACCTCCTACCCCC
Source organism: Harmothoe impar (assembly GCA_947462335.1). Taxonomy (NCBI): domain Eukaryota; kingdom Metazoa; phylum Annelida; class Polychaeta; order Phyllodocida; family Polynoidae; genus Harmothoe; species Harmothoe impar. Next base: position 5,649,228 of record OX381706.1, read on the forward strand.
TACCTGAGGACGACTCTCTCTCCCTCTGACATTCATTGTAACAAACGTCAGAGGTCAGGTGAAAATCGGATTTTTTCATGCACAGCCTTAGTTAGCTGTCACCCCTATTGAACTAGCCGGCCGCCGCCGGCCGGCCCGGTCTACTCACCACGGCAGGAGGCGGTGATTTTTTTTTGTTTTACACTTAAGTCGCTCACCACATGCACACGCCTCCACTCACAGACAGACACGCTCGTCTTAGGGGGTCCTGCTTCACGCCACATGCCTCCTGTAGTTTTTTTGTATACACACTCTAAGCTCATGACCGTTAATCCTTTATACAGCTACTGCGCGTTGAATTGCTGAACAGGGTGGTAAGTAGCTTAGCTGATGACAGTCGATCTCTCAAAAGGGGGGAAAGGGATCCAGCTGAAAACGTCATGCATTATGTCTTTTGTTTCTCTTTGTGAATGGCCGCCGGTCAGCCGGTGGCAGCAACCGCTTAATTCTTTATACAGCTAATGCGCGTTGAATTGCTGAACAGGGTGGTAAGTAGCTTAGCTCATGACAGTCGATCTCTCAAAAGGGGGGAAAGGGATCCAGCTGAAAATGTCATGCATTATGTCTTTTGTTTCTCTTTGTGAATGGCCGCCGGCACAGTAAGTAGCTTAGCTCTAGAAGCGAGAAGGCGTATATAAGGGGCCTGGAAACCCCCATTCACTCTCTGTCTCACCCTGTTGCTGCTGCTCCTCCTCCTCCTCCTCCTCCTCCTCCTCCTCCTCCTCCTCTTCTTGGTTTAGGGGCTGAGTGTCCGAATAGCTGTAACTCTCGGCGCGAGCGGCGTCAATGGCGTCGGTTGATGTAGTGGTGGAGAGGGGCTGTGCAACGTGCGGCAGGTCATCAAAATCAGCGACAGTAGTGGGGAGGTAAAAACCCGGTTGCCAGTACTGCACTGTGCCAGGAGCGTTGTCGTCAGTAGTAGTAGCGGTAGCAGCAGGTGCAGCAGCAGCAGCAGCAGCAGCAGCAGCCGCGGCAGGCGCAACAGTAGCAGGCGCAGCAGCTTCAGCAGGCGCAGCAGTAGCAGGGGCAGCAGTAGCAGGCGCAGCAGCAGCAGCAGCAGCAGCAGCACGAGGATCACCAGCACCAGCAGCAGCAGCAGCAGCAGCAGCAGGCGGGGCGGCAGTAGCAGCGGCAGCGCGCTTAGCAGCAACGTGTACCGTCGCGAGTGTAACAACGTCGCTAGCACGACGACTACTACCAGTAGTACTGCTACTACTACTACTACTACTACTACTACTACAACTACTACTACTACCACCACTACTACTGCTGCGAGCGCTCGCTACAGCGGGAGGGTGATAAGACCAAGCGGTTGCGGCCGTAGTCTCATCTTCAGTAGCAAGAGGAGGCGCTGACGCTAAACGAGCGCTGTTCCGCATACTCTTCTTGTTCTTGAACTTGCTTAGATCCTTGGACGGCACTAGGTGTTGTCTTTTGCTCATGGTGGTGACTGTAGAGAGAAGCAAAAGACTGAGTGAGTGAATGGGTGTTTCCAGACCCCTTATATACGCCTTCTCGCTTCTAGAGCTAAGCTACTTACTGCCCTGTTCAGCTGCCACCGGCTGACCGGCGGCCATTCACAAAGAGAAACAAAAGACATAATGCGTGACGTTTTCAGCTGGATCCCTTTCCCCCCCCTTTTGAGAGATCGACTGACATGAGCGGGCGGTGTACCGACTGTGCTAATTCAACGCGCATTAGCTGTATAAAGGATTAACGGTCATGAGCTTAGAGTGTGTATACAAAAAAAACTACAGGAGGCGTGTGGCGTGAAGCAGGACCCCCTAAGACGAGTGTGTCTGTTTGTGAGTAGAGTCGTGTGCATGTGGTGAGCGACTTAAGTGTAAAACAAAAAAAAATCACCGCCTCCTGCCGTGGTGAGTAGACCGGGCCGGCGGCGGCGGCCGGCTAGTTCAATAGGGGTGACAGCTGACTAAGGCTGTGCATGAAAATCCGATTTTCACCTGACCTCTGACGTTTGTTACAATGAATGTCAGAGGGAGAGAGAGTCGTCCTCAGGTAGGGGGTAGGAGGTAAGGCTATGGATAAGGAAAAAACACCATTTTCAGCTGGCCTCCACCGATGGCGATGACATACTCCTCGTCATCTAAGCTCTTAAGAAGCTCTTAAGGAGCGGAGCGGCTAAAAAGCGTCATGCTGACAGGTCGCTAGACAGCTGGGGTGCTGTTGGAAATAGGATTAAACTCCCTCTGTATAAAAGCTCTGATTTCTGTTGGAAAAAAAACCATATCGCCTCTGACCACAGTAACGTCTACTACTACCACCACCACCACCACCACCGCCGCCGCCGCCGCCAAGACGAGACGAGATGGCTCAAGCTATTCCACTTTCAATCTCGCCTTCACCCCCTTGTCCACCTGAAAAATTAATGCGGCTTCACGACGTGAGATGCGCGGTGCAGGCCGATGGGGAAAGTAGAGAGGTAGGACAGCAGCGCTTAGCATATAGCGACGCCTTGCTTCGTCAACTAGGTAAAGAGTTGAGCGGATCTTGGAGAGTGTTGGGCAGTAGCTTAAAAGTTACCGCCGCCCGTATGGATGCTCTAGTAGAGCGCAGTGTCAAGACACCGGAGGAGCTGTGTACGGCGATGTTCCGAGTTTGGTGGGGTGAAACCCAGCATCGTCATAGATGGGGAGAGCTCGGCCGCGTCTTCACCCGCATTAGACGAGTGGAACTGTTGGCTCAGTGGATGACCCTTCTCCACAGGCAGGGGTTGGATTTCGAGAACCCCGACTCGCACGCGATGCATAAGCATTTGGGCGCCCTCGGCAGACGCCTAGGTAGCAGGTGGAAAGAGGTGGGGGGTCATTTAAAAATGTCGCCTGAGAGGTTAGATAAGATCCCTGAAGAATGCGAATGTGGAGGAAGTCCCGCTGAGTGGGCCTTCCAAGTGTTGAAAATGTGGCAAGCTGAAGCTGACGGTGCCGGCAGTACACCTTTTGAACTCCTTCGAGTGTTGACTGAGGACATGGGAAAGTTTGACCTCGGCATCAGGATATTACTTGACTTTATCAAGCAAGAAACAACGAGAACAACGGACATGTGAATTGTTGTGTTTTATTTTCATATGTCTTCTTTTATTAGTAAGTAAAAAAAAAAAATTATAACAATTAAGTCGCGTGTCCTCTTAAAGTGTCACTTCCTCCGGTCGCTGCTGATCTCCTCATTAGGGCATGTGACGTCGTCACTTCTAGTCACGTGACTCATCAGGTCACTTCCGGTCACGTGATCCTAAAGACCATCACTTCCTAAACAAAAAAATTAAGAGACACACTTCTTCCTCTCAAGAGGAAGAAGTGTGTCTCTTGATTAAATTCTTTTCTTTCTTTTTTTCTTAAAAGAGACAAACTCCCCTTAGAGTGCCCCCCCCACCCCCCTAGAGTGCCCCCCTCCCCCCTCCCCTCCCCTCCCCCCCACCCACCCCATGCATCCTAAAAGTGCCCCCCTCCCCATGCATCTTAAAGGGCCCCCCTCCCCCCCCTCCCCTCCCCTCCCCTCCCCCCTTATACACTCTAAAGAACACTTCTACCTAGTTCAATAAGTCACTTCCAGTCGCTAATAAAAAATAAAATGAAAAAACAAACTTATATTGTTGTGTTTTTAATTGGTTTACAAAAAAAATAAGAGACTCGCCTCCTCCAAAAAAAAAATATATCACATTTTAAAGCGCGTGACCCCTTAAAGACGCTAATCTCTTCATTAAGTCGCGTGACGTCACTTCCGGTCACGTGATCAATCAGGTCACTTCCGGTCACGTGATCCTCAATGAGGTCACATGACGTCACTTCCGGTTGTCCATTAGGTCATGTGACGTCACTTCCGGTCATGTGACTCCTCAGGTCACTTCCGGTCACGTGATCCTAAATTAGGTCATATGACGTCACTTCTGGTCCCCTAAGTAGGTCATATGACGTCACTTCCGGTCCATAAGTAGGTCATATGACGTCACTTCCGGTCACGTGACCAAATGGCGGCCTCTGATTGGCTAACTAGGTCACGTGACGTCACCACTAATCCCCTAAGTAGGTCACTTCCGGTCACGTGACCAAATGGAGGCCTCTGATTGGCTGCATATCGATTGAGTAATAAACAGTACTTAAGCATAGTCCCGTTCCGATACATTATATACTACTTATATATTAAATATATCTCGCATATATCTATATCTATCTATCTATCTATTTATTTATTTATCTTTCTATCCATCTAACTATCTAACTCTCTATCTCTCTCTCTATATAAATATAAATATATATATTTTATATATGTATATATATATATATACATGTATATATATATATATATATATATATAAACATATATATATATATATATATATATATATATATATATATATATATATTCCCCTTACCCATGCACCATTGACTACATTGTTAAGTTCATGGAGCTTATCAGGTGGACTTACAATAACCTTTCTCGAGAGAATAGCCTGGAGGGCAAATGATTTTCTTTCACGGCTTACTTTGGAAAGATCCATTAACGGGTTACGTCTTATGACAACCGCCGTGGGATGACGAAGGAATGAGGCCTACATACGAGTAAGATGATTCATACAGGGACTGACATACTCATACGTCACTGTCACGTGACGTGCATGTCAGACTACTGGTCGTGTGTGTGGGAGGGGGGGGGGCTGATTTGTGTGTGTGTGCACTGAAAAAAGCAAACTTGTCTCCAGACTCGTCTAAGTGACTTCCCTAAAATAAACTAGTTAAAACTTGTCTAACCTATCAGGTTACCATCCCACAAATATAATCTGGAGCTGGAAAATGTTGGGTTTTGGGCTGGTACAGGTGGGTCTTCTATCTCCTACTAAAAGACCCGCTTCCTTGTCACTTAGACAAGTTTTTGACTCGTTTATTTTATGACAGTTACTTGGAAGAGTCAAGAGACAAGTTTACTTTTTGAGTGTGGAGAGTGAGGGGGGCCGATTTCACATCAGAGATTAGCTTCAGGACCTAATTTGATTAAGACACATGGGAATCCCTCAGATGACACAACCCAACGACAATCCGTTTTATATTCATGTGGTAGATATATAGTCTGAGTAGTTCACTGTACGTGTTTTATAAGCCAAGGACAGAGTGATTTTAGAGGCAAAGCCAAATGCGGTCATACGTAAATACACCCATATACACCAGAATGCAGTAACTATAGGGTAAAGGGATTCTGATATTTCTAAATATCTATGTATGATGAGACTTGTATCGATGATTTATTGCAAAAAAAATACACTTGCACTTTACTATTAATCGCAAAGAATGTGTGCACATCCCAGCTCAAAGAGAAATTAGTAGGCGCTTAGCAAGCCCTACAGAGGATATGCAGGGATTACCAAGCGCTTAATAAGTGGTCTATGCCCACTGGTAAGAGATTAGAATGTTTGAATAAGCACAATTTCAAGTATGTGTCCGAATGAAAGGGAAACCATACTGCAGAATCATTACAGCCCAGGACAATTAAAAGAAGGAAAGGTAAAAGTAACGCCCCTGGTGTGTAGGTATCATGGTGAGGTTACCTGACCACGTGTAGGCTGTGTTTGTGCACACTGCGACGTGGCAGAACCCTATGGATGTGTCCTTTGGTACCCATAGGGTCAACCTGGTGCATGAATGCAGCCCTGGGGCCTGATTCATACAGTTTGGGGATCACATGGGTTCATACGGGGGGTGTAGACCATCTAGAGGACTGAAACCACATTGTAATTCATAAAGAGATCCTCCTCTGAGGCCAATTCAAGGAGTATCTGCCTTTTGGGAATGTTCGTCAAACATGGTTATTCAAGGTTGATGCCACCAAGTGGACCAAAGGCTCATCAATGTACGCTCTCTGCCCGTTTTGTTACAGTGTTTTCTTTCATATTGATATAGTCCACCTCTATTAAATAATGCACCAAATCATCCTCAATTTATACCACAGCGCGAACGGAGAACAGAGCATTTCACACCCTTTGTATACTGCATACAGCTAGTGGTATAATGTAGTTATAGGACTAGTACCAATCTTCAGGGGTATTCAGTGAAGGAGCCTATAAGACTCCTTTGCTGTATTTCGTGTACAGATTGGTACACGTCCTATAACTACTACATACATTGCCACAGAAAATCAGAGATGAGAATAATTGATGATCATGTTCAGGATTCCCTTTCTTTGGTGTGGATTATAATTCTCACTCCTTTTATCAATTCTTGCTCCTTTCACTTTTATGAAATAGACCCCTGGCAGGTTATTCATTATGCAGCGCTGGAGAAAAATGAATATCTCTCTCTGGGTTATAGGAATCTGGAGCTATGCCCAGTGGGTCCGCCATTTTAAATTTCGCTGGTTGAGGTTAAATCCACTGATAAGACATACCATGATGGGTACACTTAGGGGACAAACAGGGTACAGGCTAGTAACAGTCTTATCAGCTCTTATCTGTGTGGGTCGCCGCAACCAGCTACAGTCCCGACTAGGCCCTATATAACTCCCCCAGGTGACTCCCCTAGGTCAGCCAGAGAGTCACCTAGGCTCCCTTGGGCGACCCGGACTCTCCTAAAGAGGGGAGTCATTCTGGAGGCAACCTGGACTCCCTTTTGACGCTGTTTCGTCTCTTTGAGAGGGCTACAAAAGGAACTGCATGGACAAGCTGTTGCTTTTACTCGTGACTTCCTGCCAGAATGTGCACAGGGACTGGTGTACAGGATTTTGATTGGTCAACTCCTGAAGACAAGTTTGCCAAACAAGGTTTTTATATGACCGGGGGGAGAGAGAGAGACAGACGGAAAGAGATAAAGAGAGACAGAGACAGGGACAGACAGAGTCCAGACAGACAGACAGACAGAGACAAAGAGAAAGAGAGAGACAGAGAGACAAACAGAGACAGAGACAGACAGAATGACAGAGCGATACAGAAAGAGAAAGACAGACAGACAGACAGAGAAAGACTATGAGAGATGGAGAGACATAGACAGAGACAGGGACAGAGACAGACAGACAGAGACAGACAGGTAGAGACAAACAGAGGGATAACGAGGGAGAGACAAAAGGATAGACAGAGAGAGACAGGGAAAGAGAGAGAGAGGAAAGGCGGTAAAGGGGCGGAGCAGTAGGCCAATATTAATCTGTGCGGACTGTGAGGGGCGGGACACGTCTTGGTGGGGGGGGGGGGGGGGGGGGGGTCAGAGGGGGGGGGGGTGAGTCGGTGCGGGGGGGGGGGGGGGGTCCGGTCAGACCTGAGTGCAGATCAGCACCCCAGTAGCCTGGTGGACGTGGCTTCCTCGACAAGTGGGGATTAAGGTTTTATCGCGGCCTACTCGAGATGATCCGCCGGATTTAGAGGCACAGTTACTGGCTATTAGTAAAGCAGGTACATTTATACACAGTGCTAGCTTGCGGCAGGTATGGGGGGGGGGGGGGAGGAACGAACAGCTGAGCAAACATTGCTCACATCTCTCTCTCTCTCTCTCTCTCTATAGGTGTTTCCTGAACGTTTACACTTTAAGGACGGCATTATGCCTTAAAGTGGCATAATCACCGAGCGTATCCCACTCACAGTTCTCGTGCTGTTTTAGTCAACTATGTAGTTAGGTGTGTATGACGACCCTATGGGGTTGATACACTCCCGAAGGGTCGGCATGATGCACCAATGCAGCACCGGCGAGTTACTCGATGTCACCTTTTAGTGACATGCGTCCTTAAAGGATCAACGTTACTTTTAATTATTACAAACTATGCTAGGGTTGTCTCATCAAACTTAATCCAGTTCGAAATGGTCAGGAGATATCTGATAAACCTGATTGAAGAACTCAATCTGTTAGAACCAACCCCCTTTAAGGGCCACATAGAGCTTCAATGCAATATACCATGCTGCAGAAATGTAGCTCTGGTTAGTACATGAATATCGCCAGTGCTGCATTCAATGATCATGCATCATGCCGATTCTACTGAGATGATACACTCCTATAGGATCAGCATGATGCGGCCCTTAACACGTTAAGGACGAAATGATGCCTTAATGCATCATGCTCTTGGTCGTCATGATGTACCAATGCAGCCCTGCTGAGTAACTCGCCACTGTTGCATTCAAGCTTCATATGTCGACCTTATGGGATTAAGGAACTCCCGATGGGTCGGCATGATGCACCAATGCAGCACCGTGCGAGATACCCGCCGCGGCCACATTGATGCATCATGACGACAAATGCCATCATTAAGGGCCAAAAAGAGCCAGCAATACAACCCCTAGAGCTGAGTAACTGAGAACTACATGTCTATCTCTCCTGTAAGAGGCAGAATCCCAGAAGGCCACAAAGAAGAAAACAAAGGAAAGCACGCTTACCTTTTATACCAAATTTTATACTCCTGTATGAGCTGCCTGCTGCGACCCTTAAAGGGTCAAAGAAAGAGCCATGAGACCCCTAGAACTGGACAGAACTGAAGGGCAGTGTGACTATGTCTATCTCTACTATCAAAAATGAAATCCAAGCTTACCTTTTTATACGCCCCCCTGTCCTTTCTTTCCCTGTACTGGGGTATCCAGTACTTTGTAGAGGACCCCCTGTCCCTGTCCCTGTCCCTGTCCCTGTCCTGAGTTCTGTCCCCGTACGGTACCATCCAGTCACTGACCAGGTGTCTGGGGTACCACCCACACCTGTACTCCAGGCCGGTCTAGTTAGGCCAAATTAAAAAAAGGTGTGTTTCAGGTTACCCGACCCTACCTAGCAAAACAGGGCAGATGCTAGCATTTTAATGCAGTTTATAATTTTTTCATAGTTTACGCCATTTTCGTCGATTTCTGGGTACTTTCCAGGCCAAAGAAAAAAAAATCTTTAAAAAAAAATCCGCCCTACCTACCCTAGATTATAAGACCATTTAACCTAAAAAAACACCTTTTATTTCTTTGGCCTTAACCCCTTTAGGGCTGCATAGGGCTTTAATGGGGTACACCATTGGTAGCCGTGATGCATGCGTAAAGCCCTGGCGAGAAACTAGTCATGCCAACACTTCAGGGGTGTATCGAAGCCTTAGGGTTGGCATAATGCTTGAAGGTAACCCTGGTGAGTTACTAGCCGCATCCAAGGGCTTACTATATTCATGCACTATGCGGCCCTTCCCAGTGGGCACAGAACATTGAATCAACATTGGTAAATTGTTGTCAATGTTGATTCAATGTTAATTCAATGTTGATTCAATGTTGAACTGAATTTTGTGCCCACTGGGTTACAGTGTTAACTGGTTGGAGTTCACCTCACCCCGCCTGTTACCCCTCCCCCCTCCCCCTATACACCCGGGGGGGGGGCACTACCTTTTCTATGTTAGCTATATGTGTGAACATCACCTCAAATTTAGGACCATTATCCTAGGAGGCAAATTAACAAAATAACAGCCCTTTTAAGAGGAAATGGAGCAAAAAGGGGAACACAATATTCCCTTCTAATGGGTGATCAATAGAAATTATAGAAAATAACCCACAAAATTAAAACTTAAACCTTGGCCCAATCTGCAACAATCATGAAACTATGTCTTTTATGTTAAGAAATGGTATATAAAATTGTCATCTGACAGTCATTCGAGTCATTGTGCCTTAAAATATTTCCCTTTTCCTCCAAATTTGCCAAAAAATCACCCAAGAGTCCACGCGGGCCCTTGCCAAGGACCCAATAACAGACCCTTTAGCTTGGAATTTCGTTCACACATAGGAACCAATGATGAGGGAGTGCCCCCCCCCCCGGGCCCATACAGCGCACGTGGTGTTTGGCTAACTTGAGGTAAGCCTACAGATAAGCGTCTACTTCACTGCAAAGACGCCAAGACTATAAGTGTAGCTGTGGTGTGGGATTTGGACACCAATTAATGGCCGATATCAGCTCCCCAACACGTCTCTAGCTTACTGGAGTAACTGAGGGACTTGTTTTATTTAGTTCATGAATTTATTTTTATTTAGACTAGGTTGTCTTCGAAAAAAATACGGTTACAGCATCAAATGCCAGGATACGTTTTGTTGTGACGTTGCACTTATTTCTCATACCGGTGTATCGGCTTGACCGAAGGCATATATCAACTATTAACATGGGGGTGGGGGGGGGGGAGGGGATTTGGAGGGGTTGTTGAAGAATATCGACCTCTTGACCAGGGGCTTAAATTACTATGTATAGAAGGTGTGGGCGCTAACGAAAAAGACACTTGAAAAAAATGTTGCCCCCTTTTAGAAATTTCACCTCCCCCCCCTGCCTGCTGTTGGGACTTTTTTTTTTTTTTTTTTTTTTTTGGTTTGAAATAGTTTTATTGTCTTCCACAATTTACAAAAGTGATTTTAGACAATCTTGTTAGGCTTCAGGTAGCAGGCATGTGTGAGCACTGGATGGGTGGGTGGGTGGGTGGGTGGGGGGGGGGGTTCACCAGGATAGACCTTGTGGTAATGGATTATACATGTGTGTAGTGGCTTTTAACAGTCAGTGCAACTATACCTCACACCAAACATAGTCTGCATTGGGTAACCATTTAGGGTCCGCGTGGTGATCTAGTGCATCATACCCTTAGGGAGTGGTCATTTTTTAACAACAGGGGGGGGTTGGTGGATCTGGGGGGGGGACCAAAAAGAATTGGACCCCTTGAAGGGGGTGGACCAAAAAAATTGCACCCCTTTTTAGCAAAAAAAAACGCGCGTTACTAAAGCTCAAAGGGGTCGGCCGCGCTCAATTTCAACTTGCCTGAGGGGGGACCAAAAAGATTTCGACCCCTCCCGTGGGGGGGACCAAAAGAATTTCGACCCTCTCGTGCAAAAATCCACCAGCCCCTCCCCCCCGTTGTTAAAAAATGACCACTCCCTTATTCACCACATCAGGGGGGGGGGTACCTTCTCTACTCCTAAAAATTCGACCCCTCCCGTGGGGGGGACCGAAAATTTTTTGACCCGCTCGCACGAAAATCCACCGACCCCCCCCTCTGTTGTTAAAAAATGACCACTCCCTTAGCCGCCATGATGCATGTATGCAGCCCTGGCGCGTCCATTCTTAGCGGCTGCGTTTAGACATGATTGCGACTGACTACAGGGTTGATACACTCCTAATGTCGGATGATGCATGTATACAAGCCTGGTGTGTTGCTCATCAGGGCTGCATTCATGCATCAAGACGACAACGAGCAGAATACATTAAAGCACTATTCGGCCTTTAAATGGTTAGAGATTTAGACGTGTAAGTATGGAAGCAGGGGGGGGGGGCACTTGAACTTTTAGTCTTACCTAGATATTGTTACAGTCATGGGAATACGTGGGAGCGTCCACGTGTAATCTCACTTACCTTTAAGGAAGGCATGATGCATAAATGCATCATGCCCTTGGTCGTCATGATGCATGAATGCAGCCCTGGCGAGTGGCTGCATTCAAGCATCATATCAACCATACAGGGTTGAGACACTCCAAAAGTGACCGTTGATGCATGAATACAGGCCTGACAGGGTTCGATCCATGGATCATGAAATCCCAGAGCACATTGATTTATTAAAGTACTGCGTGGCCCTATGTTAAAGGTTAAGACTGGCAGGCACAGAGGGGGGGGGGGCACTTGAACTCTTAGTCTTACCTAGATATTGTCACAGTGATGAAAGTAGGGTAGATTCACCATGAGTTGCACACCTACCCTGGGACGGACAGTGACATTTGAGGTTGTTCATGTACAATGCGACTTCTAGTGTTTTGTATTTTGGAAAGAATAACACTTAAACTTTACCATTATTCATAAAATAAACAAATAAAAATGCTTGAATAATTTTAGAATCAAGTGTCCGTTTCAAGGTATGTGTCCGACTCCAGGCAGACTCCCTCAACCATTACCCCTTTCCACCACAAGGGCTCCAAATGGGACTGGTGGGACTGCTATACTTAGATTGTCAGGCTGTGCACAGGAATTGGTGCACAGGATTAGATTGGTCAACTCCTGAGGAAAAGTTAGTGAAACAAGTTTTTTATATGAGTTTGCCCAGACTCTACTAAATAGTTGGGGCCTGAGACTGACTCCAGGTCAATCTGCCCTATGTGGGAGAGGACCACATACCACTTATAGCATTAACAAGGTGCGAGTCCACTGCATGTACATCAGTGACTCTGAACATGGAGGACTCTCGGACACATGCCAGCCCTAGACACAACACCTACATGTACTCCGGGGGGAGGGGGGGGGGCGGTACTCAATTTTTTTTGTCACAGGTGTGCGGCTGGCCCTTTGACAACCCTTAGCCTTGGTGAGGGCGATTTTGGTCAGAAGTGACCCTTGGTGAGGGGGATTGTGGTCAAAAGTGACCCTTGCTGAGGGAGAATTTGGACAAAAGTGCCTAGGTTTTAGCAATTTTCCCTGAGGGGTCGCCCTTGGTGTAAGAATTTAAGTCGAAAGTGACCCTTGTTGCGAATAATTTTGGCAAAATGTCACCCTTTTTGGGGGGATTTTGTTGAAATCTCCGAAAAGTGACCCTTGGTGAGGGGGATTTTGGTGAAAAGCAGACCCTTGGTGAGGGGGGCTTTGCCCAAAAAGTACCCTTCCCAGCCGCACATCTGTGTTAACAAAATATACCAAGTGCCCCCCCCCCCCCCCCGGGACAGGTACCCAGACTAATGCATGTAGTCTGCACATTAGGACGACTCTAAAGGGTGTTTGTCTAATTCTGCATCAAAGTGGTTGATTCTATATTCTGTATAGACTTATATAAAAATCACGGAACACTCTAGTATACACCATGTCTATATTATAAGGCTATTATTGCTGATGCATCTAGACTTACAGAGTTGCCTTTCTTGGCACAAGTTGTATTTTCTACAATATCTCTAGCCCTAAGTCATCACCTCTTTCATTCTCTAGTCCCAGAATTCACTCAAATTCCATCTGGAGCCCTCCCAGTTCCTATAAATTCTAACTCTAAGTTCTAACAAATTTTGGCGTAGAATATAGCCGGTATTGTGCACCTTCTCAACGGTACACGTTTGGTTTTAAAACAAATCATCTAGAAAGTGTAGCATCCATATACATATACAGAGTCAACTCTCACCCCCCCCCCCCACCCCAACACTTCCTACCTTGGGTTCCTTGTTCAATTCCCTATAGTAATCCTGGCGTTTATATGTTCCATTATATTTTGACTTAGATCCTCGATTGAATTGCTTCCTTGTATTTTCTAAATCCGTACAAGTGAGAGCTGACTACATCCAATGGGTATGTCTCCACCCTGTCATGGTTTGTGGTAAGTGATTCAGTAGTATGTAGTATGTACCAATATTTAGCTTTGCAGACCCCCTGGGGTGGTAATTTTCACAGCATGCCACCCCCCCCCCCAACACACACCACACACACACACACAACACCACCACACGCACACCATCGTTCACACGTATTCTGAGCCAAATGCAGATTGACACTTTAAGGACGGCATGATGCATTGATGCATCATGCCCTTGATCGTCATGATGCACAAATGCAGCCCTGGTGAGTAAATCACCAGTGCTGCATCTAAGCATCATGCTGACACTAGAGGGTTGAGACACTCTGGAAGGGTCGGCATGATGCATCAGTGCAGCACCGGCGAGTTATTTGTCTTTAGTGATATGTCGTCTTTAAATGGTTAACTTATTAAATGGCACACTGCACTAAAACAACATCTGTGGTCATGATGCATCAATGCAGTGCTGGCGAGTTACGCATGGGCACCGCATTGCTGCATCATGCCTACCTTCCGTAGAGTCGGTATGATGCATAAATGCAGCTCTGGCGAATTACTCTGCTCGCCAGAGCTGCATCCATGCATCATGCCGACAAAGGGCATAGCACGTTGAAGTACAATGCAGCCCTTAAAGGGTTTCACACCAAAGGCCGTCAATGCAGGAGCCGTCTAAAAAAGCTAATTCACCTGAAAAGAGCAGGACGTAATAGTACATTGCTGATCGTTTAAATCTTTAATCTTTCTTAGGGAGTGAGTATAGTATGTATCGGAACGGGACTATAGTTAAGTACTGTTTATTACTCAATCGACCTGCAGCCAATCAGAGGCCTCCATTTGGTCACGTGACCGGAAGTGACCTACTTAGGGGATTAGTGGTGACGTCACGTGACCTAGTTAGCCAATCAGAGGCCGCCATTTGGTCACGTGACCGGAAGTGAGGTCATATGACCTACTTATGGACCGGAAGTGACGTCATATGACCTACTTAGGGGACCGGAAGTGAGGTCATATGACCTACTTTAGGATCACGTGACCGGAAGTGACCTGATGAGTCACGTGACCGGAAGTGACGTCACATGACCTAATGGCCAACCGGAAGTGAGTGACCTGATTGAGGATCACGTGACCGGAAGTGACCTGATTGATCACGTGACCGGAAGAAGAAGAAGAAGTGACGTCACGCGACTTAATGAAGAGATGAGCGTCTTTAAGGGGTCACGCGCTTTAAAATGTGATATCTTTTTTTTTGGAGGAGGAGGAGGAGGAGGAGGAGGAGGAGGAGGAGGAGGAGGAGAAGGAGGCGAGTCTCTTATTTTTTTCGGTAAACTAATAAAAAACACTACGATATAAGTTGTTTTTTTTTCATTTTTTATTGTTTTACGAGCGACTGGAAGTGACTTATTGAACTAGGTAGAAGCGTTCTTTAGAGTGTATAAAGGGGGGGGGGGAGGGGAGGGGAGGGGAGGGAAGGGGAGGGGGGCCCCTTTAAGATGCATGGGGAGGGGGGCGCTTTTAGGATGCATGGGGCGAGTGGTGGGGGGGGAGGGGGGCACTCTAGGGGGGTGGGGGGGCACTCTAAGGGGCGTTTGTCTCTTTTAAGAAAAAAAGAAAAGAAAAAGATTTCAATCGAGAGACACGCTTCTTCCTCTCGAGAGGAAGAAGCGTGTCTCTTCGTTTTTTTTTGTTTATCACGTGCTTCGATGAGGCGATCAGCTGCGACTGGAGGAAGTGACACTTTAAGAGGGCGCGCGTCTTAATTGTTATGATATTTTTTTTTTTTTTTTTTTTTTACTTACTAATAAAGAAGACGTATGAAAATAAAACACAACAATTCACATGTCCGTCGTTCTCGTTGTTTCTTGCTTGATAAAGTCAAGTAATATCGCGAAGCCGATGTCAAACTTTCCCATGTCCTCAGTCAACACTCGAAGGAGTTCAAAAGGTGTACCGCCGGCACCGTCAGCTTCATCTTGCCACATTTTCAACACTCGGAAGGCCCACTCAGCGGGACTTCCTCCGTATTCGCATTCTTCAGCGATCTTATCTAACCTCTCAGGCGACAATTTTAAATGGTCCCCCACCTCTTTCCACCTGCTACCTAGACGTCTGCCGAGGGTGCCCAAGTGCTTATGCATCGCGCGCGAGTCGGGGTTTTCGAAATCCAACCCCTGTCTGTGGAGAAGGGACATCCACTGAGCCAACAGTTCCACGCGTCTAATGCGGGTGAAGACGCGACCGAGCTCTCCCCATCTATGACGATGCGGGGTTTCACCCCACCAGACTCGGAACATCGCCGTACACAGCTCCTCCGGTGTCTTGACACTGCGCTCTACTAGAGCATCCATACGGGCGGCGGTAACTTTTAAGCTACTGCCCAACTCTCTCCAACAGCCGCTCAACTCTTTACCTAGTTGACGAAGCAAGGCGTCGCTATAGGCTAACCGCCGCTGTCCTACCTCTCTGTTCTCCCCATCGGTCTGCCTCACGTCGTCAAGCCACATTAACTTTTTTTCAGGTGGACAAGGCGGTGAAGGCGAGCTTGAAAGTGGAATAGCTTGAGCCATCTCGTCTCGTCTTGGCGGCGGCGGCGGCGGCGGCGGTGGCGGCGGCGGCGGCGGCGGTGGCGGCGGCGGCGGCGGCGGCGGCGGCGGCGGTGGTGGCGGCGGTGGTGGTAGTAGACGTTACTGTGGTCAGAGGCGATATGGTTTTTTTCCAACAGAAATCAGAGCTTTTTATACAGAGGGAGTTTAATCCCATTTCCAACAGCACTCCAGCTGTGTAGCGACCTGTCCGCATGACGCTTTTTCAACCGCTCCGCTCCTTAAGAGCTTAGATGACGAGGGGTGTGTCATCGCTATCCGTGGAGACCAGCTGAAAACGGTGTTTCTTCCTCATCCATAGCCTTACCTCCTACCCCCTACCTGAGGACGTCTCCCTCCCTCTGACATTCATTGTAACAAACGTCAGAGGTCAGGTGAAAATCGGATTTTTTTCATGCACAGCCTTAGTCAGCTGTCACCCCTCCCTATTGAACTAGCCGGCCGCCGCCTGGCCGGCCCGGTCTACTCACCACGGCAGGAGGTGGTGATTTTTTTTTTTGTCTTACACTTAAGTCGCTCACCACATGCACACGCCTCTACTCACAGACAGACACGTTCGTCTTAGGGGGGTCCTGCTTCACGCCACACGCCTCCTGTAGTTTTTTTTGTATACACACTCTAAGCTCATCACCGTTAATCCTTTATACAGCTAACGCGCGCTGAATGGCTGAACAGGGTGGTAAGTGGCTTAGCTCATGACAGTGGATCCCTCAAAAAAAAAGAGGGGAAAGGGATCCAGCTGAAAACGTCATACCTTATGTCTTTGTGAATGGCCGCCGGTCAGTCGACGGCAGCAACCGCTTAATCCTTTATACAGCTAATGCGCGTTGAATTGCTGAACAGGGAGGTAAGCGGCTTAGCTCATGACAGTCGATCTCTCAAAAGGGGGGAAAGGGATCCAGCTGAAAACGTCATGCCTTATGTCTTTTGTTTCTCTTTGTGAATGGCCGCCGGCCAGCCGGCGGCAGCTGAACAGGGTCAGTAAGTAGCTTAGCTCTAGAAGCGAGAAGGCGTATATAAGGGGTCTGGAAACCTCCATTCACTCACTCATTCTTTTGCTGCTCTCTACAGTCACCACCATGAGCAAAAGACAACACCTAGCGCTGTCCAAGAACAAGAAGACTACGCGGAACAGCGCTCGTTTAGCGTCAGTGCCTCCTCTTGCTACTGAAAATGAGACTACCGCCGCAGCCGCTTGGTCTTATCACCCTCCCGCTGTAGCGAGCGCTCGCGGCAGTAGTAGTAGTAGTAGCAGTAGTAGTAGCAGTAGTAGTACTATTAGTAGTAGTAGTAGTAGTAGTACTACTGGTAGTAGTCGTCGTGCTAGCGACGTTGTTACACTCGCGACGGTACACGTTGCTGTTAAGCGCGCTGCCGCTGCTACTGCCGCCCCGCCTGCTGCGGCTGCTGCTGCTGCTGCACCTGCTACCGCTGTGCCTGCTACTGCTGCGCCTGCTGAGGCTGCTGCGCCTGCTACTGTTGCGTCTGCTGCTGCTGCTGCTGCTGCTGCTGCTGCTGCTGCTTCTGCTGCACCTGCTGCTACCGCTACTACTACTGACGACAACGCTCCTGGCACAGCGCAGTACTGGCAACCGGGTTTTTACCTCCCCACTACTGTTGATGACTTTGATGACCTGCCGCACGTTGCACAGCCCCTCTCCTCCACCACTACATCGACCGACGCCCTCGACGCCGCTCGCGCTGAGAGTGACAGCTATTCGGACACTCAGCCCCTAAACCGAGAAGAAGAGGAGGAGGAGGAGGAGCAGCAGCAACAGGGTGAGACAGAGAACGACGCTGACGACGAGGCGTACGAACAACCCGAAGGGAAAGGGGTGGGCGGTACGTTTTTCGGCTTCGACCTTTCGACCTCACTTCCTCCACTAGTAGCGTCCCGTCCGGTCCGTGGCGACTGCCCTCACCGCCACCTTACGAGGGCGGCGGCGCTTCATCTTCTACCGCTACACTCAGCACCGAAGGCGTGTGGCTGCGCTGTTCCAACAACGAGGCCTCGGATACCACCAGCGCTGACGCTGCTCCTGCTATCGGTTCTGCTGCTGATTCAGCTCACGCTGATGGTGTTACTCATCCTGCGGGTGTGAAACGTTCTAAGGTGAGTTCCAGAACAACAAGGCCTAGTAAGAAGAGAAAAATACAAGAAAAAGAACGAGATGGACGAGAAGAAGCAGAGAAAACCTTCTCCCGTCTTCTCGGGTTAGAGTTCTGCTTAGACGGAGCTTTGACGCTGGAGATCTGGGAGGACGTGGCTAGACTGTCTAGGAGGCCGCGCTACACAAAAGACGGCCAGGTGAAAGAGGCGTCTCTGACCAGAAGCAAGCGAGTGCACTTCACGGCCGACGCGCTGCGCGAGCTAATAGCACGCATCGCCGATATCCGCGCAGTGGTGCGCATACGCGACACAGCGGCCGCGCAAGGAAAACCTAATCACACCCCCTGGTTCGCAGTGCTGGATGAGGAGGGCGAAGTGTACGCAGCTGTGAGCTACTACAGCGGTAAGAACCTCGTCCACGTGCGCAAGTACGAAGGTCCTGACAAAAAACCCACACAGCAGGGAGTGACGCTGTCCGCCAGAGCGCTCAAAGAGTTGGATGACAAAACAGAGATCATTCTGAAATATCTCGGCATAGATTCGGAATGAGAGACGCTCAACGCTCACGCGCGCACACACACACACACACACACACAGCGTTTGACGTACGCTGTATGAGACAGACAGACGGATACACAGACAGCAGACAGAAAGATAAATAGATAGATAGATAGACAGATAGATTGATAGATAGATAGATAGTTAGACGGCTAAGTAGTTGGTAACTGAGTGAAAAAAAACATGACACAGTACGTATGCGAAAAGTGTTTCAAAATGTTTAAAAGACCGTACAACCACGAGAGACACGTAGAAAATTGTAGAGTAGTACCTAAGTTTTGCCCTCTATGCGGCGAAGGCGATTGCCGAAAGATCGCCTGTCGACGCGAATCTCTGGACGGAGTGACCGTCCCTCCGCGCATATGTGCTGTACCGAACGGGGAGGAAACGTTCACGGCGAATTGGCCTGCGATACAAACGGGCGTCAGGATGCACGGGACTCGCGTGAGTGTAACAAACTTCAGGCTACCAACCGGCGAGTTGAGTGACGCTGTAGATACTATGCGTCGCATTCACTTGACACAAAGATTCAGATACAAAGTGGGTTTCTCGGTAGGCTTACTCTTACAACACAGAGAAGACGAGATGTAACTGCGCTACTTTCACGCCTCCCAGAACAACGCAACTCTCATACAACCGCTCCCTACTATAACTAATTCAGAAACTTTGAAAGAGCTCCTCTCAAAGATGGAAAACACCGTCGCTTGCGAGGAAGTACGGAAACTTTGCGACGCTGACACCAAGTGGCACGTTCTTTTTCCTACCAATTTGAACATTTGCGTTTACATGGGACCGGGGGAATTCCCCATAGGCGGTAGGATCACTCAGGCCGGTCGAGTTGGAAAGAGAAGCGGCGTGTTAGATTTTCCCAACAAGGACAACCTCTGCATCTTCCGCTGCATTTCCTTTCACTTATACAACACCAGCAAGCGCGCTTCAGATTTGTTACGTCAGTTCTGTCCCGCTGCCACACCTGAATCCTTTCCGGGTCTGAACATCCGCGACTTACCCGCGTTAGAGAACTTGTTTGACGTACAGATAGCGGTTTACACCGCGTCGCGTCAAGTGCCGGGGCGGAAGTTGAGAAGACGCGTTACTCTGATCAGACCGCCTTCCAGAACTCTGGCCGCCCGAGGTAAAGTCAACCTACACCTGACGGCGAAAGGCGGTTTGCACGTCTCTCTCGTCACGGACTTCAACGCGTACGCGGGCATATACGAATGTTGCAAGTGTAAGGCGGCGTTCACCACCGAGTTCTTGCTGAAGAGACACAGGAACCAGCTTTCCTCTTGCCAACAAGTCAAGTTGCGCTACGTAGGTGGCATCTACCAAAATTCGAGAACGATTTTCGAAGCGCTAGCAGACTTCTCCATTTTTCCCCCCGACGGACATTCCGGAATCTACCCTTACAAGATCGCCTTCGATTTCGAGGCTTTCTTCAGACCGTGCAAAGAACCGTCGACGGAACACGTGTCCCTGCTGTGGGATCACGTCCCTTTGTCGGCTAGCATCGCATCCGACTTTCCGGGGTGGGAGGGGCCCGTCTGCTTCGTCAGAGAATCCGACGCAGATTCCGACCCCTTGTTGGACCGAGTTTTAAATCACATAAACGAGAACGCCAAAGTCATCGGGGAAGCTGTGCTAGAACTTTACCGACCGACCTTAGCGAAGTTAGATGCGGCGATAGGTGAAGCTCTCCTGCTGGAGGAGGCGACGTTCACCCCTTCTCCAGGCGGCTTCGCTGCGGCTCAGACCAGACACCCGTTAGTTCAACTGAAGAAGCGTCTTCTGAGATACATCCGGCAAGCTCCAGTCGTGGGCTTCAACTCGGGGCGTTACGACTTGAACCTGATCAAAATACGCCTTCACTCTTTCTTCGCCTCCGGAGACCGAAGAAACCAAGAATTCAGCGTCATAAAGAGAAGCAATCAATACTTGGCGGTTTACACACAGCACACGGTTTTCTTGGACGTAGTCAACTATTTGGCACCCGGTTACAACTACGCGACCTATTTGCGAGCTTTCACCAGGAACGAAGAGAAAGGTCACTTTCCTTACGAATGGATGACGTCTACCAGGAAACTGGCAAACAGAACGCTGCCACCGAGATCGGCTTTCGACAGCGAGCTGACGGGCGTCAAAATGTCCGAATCCGACTACGCCGCATGTCAGAAAGTTTGGTCCGACGAGAAGATGCAAACTATGGAAGACTACTTGATCCACTACAACAACAAAGACGTCAAACCTTTCATAGAAGCTCTGAAAAATCACGCTAAACTCTCACAGCGCTTTGGAGTGGTTACGCTTCGTAGAGCACGACCGCGACGTGAAACTGCGCCACGCTTTGAACGGCGGCGAGATGGTTGTAGGCTGTCGGAGAATTCGCGTGGACGGGTTTCACGCGGCCTCTAATACGGTTTTCCAGTTTCACGGGTGTTGGTTCCACGCTCACGAGTGCATACCGTCGCACCGATATCAGTGCGCTTCACTGAGAGAGGAGAGACGCGACAGAACGACCAGAGTAAGCGCTTACTTGAAAGCGCTAGGTCACAAGCTGGTCGTCGTGTGGGAGTGCGAATGGCGAGAGATGAAGCGTCGAGATGAGCGGGTCAAGGCCTCCCAACAACGCTGGAAGGTTGACGCTTTGAAAGTGTCTCGAAACGCGATGAGCGAGAGCGACATCCTTTCCGCTGTGAAAGAGGAGAAAATGTTCGGTTTAGTTCAAGTGGACATCACTACGCCGCCTCACCTACGAGACTACTTCGAAGAAATGACCCCCGTTTTCAAGAACGCGACCGTTTCAAAATCGGACATAGGACCTCACATGTCAGACTTTGCGCAGGAAGAAAAGCTGTTGAACACGCCTCAGAGATGTCTGATAGGGAGTTACCACGGAAAAAATATTCTCTTGGGAACGCCGCTTCTCAAGTGGTATTTAGAGCACGGTTTGATAGTCACCAAAGTGCAGCTGGTGGTAGAATACCTACCTAAACGCTCCTTTGCCGGTTTCGCGGACGAAGTAACGGCGGTGCGAAGACGTGGCGACGTGAACGAGAACGAGAAAATTCTGTCAGACTGTTACAAGTTAATGGGAAACGCTACGTACGGTAAAACAATCTGCAACAAAGAAAAACACACGGCGGTGAGATACACTGACAGTCGGAAGTTCGAACTATTGGCCAATTCGTGGCGCTTCAAAAAGGCGTCCGAGTTGAGTTCCGATCTGTTTGAAGTCGAACTACAACCGAAAACAGTCAACAACAACCTCCCTATTCAAATAGGGTTCATGGTATACCAGTACGCGAAGTTGAAAATGTTAGAGTTCACATACGACTTCTTGGATAGATTCGTCGATCGGCGCGATAATGCCCTTTGTCAAATGGACACCGAAAGTGGCTTCCGACAGCGGTGTGCGACGATCACTTAGAGCTTTTCGTGAAGACAAAAACGGAAAGAGTGCGAGAATGGTGTCCGCCGCCCGGCGGATGTTGTGAGAGACGGTACCTTCACGATCTGAGAACTTCGGGGCTTATGAAAGCGGAGTGGGAAGGTGACGGGATCCTAAGTCTCAACCCTAAGACTTACATTTGCTACGATCGAGTCAGCGACACCGGTGAAAGAAAATCCAAAAAATGGAGTGCAAAAGGCGTACAGAAGAAACAAAACCCTCAGGAACCAGACGACTTCTTGGATGTTCTTCGCCAACGAAAAGCTCTCATTGCTGTAAATAGAAACTTCAAAGTGGTGCGAAACAAAATGGTCACCTACACCATAGAGAAAGACGGCGTGCGCTACTTGTATTATAAGCGTCGCGTGCATTCTGACGGTGTGACAACGAGTCCTTTAGAGATATGAAAAAAAAAAAAAATAAGCGTGTGCATCTTTTCAAAAATAGAGTGTTTATCAAGATTGAAAAAAAAATTAATAAAAAAAATAAAATAAAATATTGTTGTGTTTTTATTTTCATACGTCTTCTTTTACTAGTAAGTCGCGCAGTCTCTTAAAGCGTCACTCATGTGACGACGTCGCTTCCAGTCACGTGATCCTAAAGACCCTCACTTCCTAAACAAAAAACTTCTTCTTCCGCTCACGTGATCAATCAAGTCACTTCCGGTCACGTGATCCTCAATGAGGTCACTCACTTCCGGTCGGCCATTAGGTCATGTGACGTCACTTCCGCTCACGTGACTCATCAGGTCACTTCCGGTCACGTGATCCTAAATTAAGTCATATGACGTCACTTCCGGTCCCCTAAGTAGGTCAGTAGGTTACCCAGAATGCACCACTAATCCCCTAAGTAGGTCACTTCCGGTCACGTGACCAAATGGTGGCCTCTGATTGGCTGCAGGGTTACCCAGAATGCACCACTAATCCCCTAAGTAGGTCACTTCCGGTCACGTGACCAAATGGAGGCCTCTGATTGGCTGCATGTCGATTGAGTAATAAACAGTACTTAACTATAGTCCCGTTCCGATACATACTATACTACTGGAGTGGTCATTTTTTAACAACATGGGGGGGGGGGAGTTGGTGGATTTTGGGGGGGGGACCAAAAAAAATTTGGACCCCTTGAAGGGGGGGGGACCAAAAAGGTTTGGACCCCTCTTAAGGGAGGGGACCAAAAAAAATTTGGACCCCTTGAAGGGGGGGGGACCAAAAAGGTTTGGACCCCTCTCAAGGGAGGGGACCAAAGAAAATGCACCCCTTTTTAGTGAAAAGGCCAGTGCGTTATTATAGCTCAGAGGGGTCGGCCGCACTCAATTTCAACTTGCCTGAGGGGGGGACCAAAAATATTTTGACCCCTCCCGTTGGGGGGACCAAAATTATTTCGACCCACTTGCGCAAAAATCCACCAGCCCAACCCCCCCCCGTTGTTAAAAAATGACCACTCCCTTATTCTCCACATCAGGGGGGGGGGGGGGTACCTTCTCTACTCCTTCCGTAAGGCCTGGACCCAGTGCCACTTGTTTGCTGTTAATGTGCAAGTGCAGTCGCAAAAATTAAACTTGCTGGATTCACAAGACAGTGACATTGCCCAGGGTGTCGCAACAGAAAAAACTTCGAAACGTTCAGTGAATTTTTCCGCCAAACTGAAACTCACAGGAACAAAATGCAACAGCGGACATCACAGGCATAGTATACTTGTGTGGTACAGCGTTCCCTTTATATTCTAGAGCCTTCGTCTTCATACAAATACACAAATACACAATATACCCAAATAAAGCACATCTAGTTGTGTAAAGCACCTTGAAAGCATGCCATTAATGTAAGTAGTATAGTATGTATCGGAACGGGACTATAGTTAAGTACTGTTTATTACTCAATCGACCTGCAGCCAATCAGAGGCCTCCCTTTTGGCGGGAAATTCAAAAGCAGCCAATGAGAGGCCTCCCTTTTGGCGGGAAATTCAAATAGGTCACGTGACCGGAAGTGACCTACTTCCGGTCACGTGACCTTTGGGCGGGAAATTCAAATAGGTCACGTGACCGGAAGTGACCTACTTAAGAGGGTCACGTGACCACCATGTTGGCGGGAAATTCAAATAGGTCACGTGACTGGAAGTGACCTACTTAAGAGGGTCACGTGACTACTAGGTTGGCGCGAATTTCAAAATAAGTCACTTGAGATTTTTATGGATAAATAAATTTTAAAAAAGAAAAAAAGCAAGCTGAAAGCTTGCTAAAAAATAATTTAAAAATGTGGCTCTTTTTTTTAGGGGGGGGAGGGGCACTCTGGGGGGCACTCTTTAAGATGCATGGGGGGGGAGGGGGGGAGGGGGGGAGGGGAAGGGTTTTTTAAGAGTGAGACTCGCTTCTCTGCCCTCTCTTTTAGAGGGCAGAGAGGCGAGTCTACTGGTTCGTCTACTTACAATGAAATGTATCATGATTGCGTTTATGATGATGTGCATCATGATGTGACTATCTTACAACTTTATAAGAAATAAGCAAGGTCTCTCTCCTATACATGGGCGTACTTACACTGACTATTTGTAAACTAATGAATGGGACTTCCTCGTTAAAATCAGTATCTACAACTCTTTCAATCTTAAGGCTTTTTTTGAGTTTATTCTTTTGTTCAATTTTGGGCCCACCTCAAAAGAGGAATAGGCCCTCGCTTGCTCATCAGAGCCGGGGTGTAGAAGGCCCCTGCCCTGTCGGGTACGTTCTGAGATAGATCGCCCTCTGGTACGTTTTTGGTTACTTTGGAGCTCTCAGTCGACTGTCTTATCCACCTTAAAAAAACCAGACTTTCGGTGTCTCATGATAAAACTGGTGCCTTATACTAAGTGCTGGATTACTTTCTTATTTTTTTATTGTTCTATCCGATAAAAACGGCTAGCTTGTACAAACACGCGGTCTATTTAAGCGTCAAGTGTAGAAAATGAACAGAACAGTGCACAGAAAATAGAGCTACCGACTACATTTCGCCCAGTCACTCAGCGGAGAACAAAAGAACTACTGACGTAGTGTACCCGCTATTCCGACAGTTGGCGCCACCGTTATACTTTTCCCGCGTGCGACATGAAGCCCTGGGGTGGGTACTGGCTGTTTGGTTGTAGGTACCGAAACATAAAAAACTACAGCCAGCCCATGTCATGGTGAGACAGCTCTCTTATTCCCCCTTGAGTAGCGTCCGTAGGGCCTATGACAAAACCTAGTCCCGTACACTGAGCAGCTTCAGGTCTGAAGGCTCATACAGAAAAATGTGTGGGTGTGTGGGTGTGTGGGTGTGTGGGTTGCTTTACGCCTTAGTTAACAGCTATGGTCATTTCAAGGGCGGTGATGGTGATCGAATCTATGGTCCTTTTACCGAGACAAGGGTTTCTTTTACATCCCACACTACATAGCAGAGAGACGTCTAGCAGATTCAGAGTTGATAGAATTTATCCACTGACCACGGGAGCCCCAGACAGCCGGTGACCAGTGGTGGTGGTGGAAGGGGTCAGGGGCAGTTTGTAGTAATCTGATACATCCTGGTCAGATACCACCACTAACCTTACCCCTTCTAACTGTGCCTGCAAACCCAAAATATTTGAATACCTGATTGAATTGATGTTATTCTTTAATAAGCATGACATGCATGTCATGTGCTTCACATAGGTACTTTATTTATGATTCAACTCCTACCAGAAGCCAGTATATAAGAAAATGTTTGATACAACGTTATCATGTTATACATTTTTGTATTACTGCTTCTAGAAAGAGTTGAGGCTTAATTAATTTACCTCTGTGGAACACAGAACATGAATAATATATCTATTTTAGAATTTCATCAAATTAATGAAGCCTTTTATCATCTTTGATCGTGAGGCATACGCTTTTCTTACATAAGTAGTATTGTATGTATCGGAACGGGACTATAGTTAAGTACTGTTTATTACTCAATCGACCTGCAGCCAATCAGAGGCCTCCCTTTTGGCGGGAAATTCAAAAGCAGCCAATGAGAGGTCACTTTGTAAACTAATGAATGTGACTTCTTCGTTAAAATCAGTATCTACAACTCTTTTAAGCCTAAGGCTTTTTCTTGAGTTTATTCTTTTGTTCAATTTCGGGCCCACCTCAAAAGAGGAATAGGCCCTCTGTAGCACTTGTCGCTTGCTCATCAATCAGAGCCGGGGTGTAGAAGGCCCCTGCCCTGTCGGGTACGTTCTCCCTCTGGTACGTTTTTGGTTAGTTTGGAGCTCTCAGTCGACTGTCTTATCCACCTTAAAAAAACCAGACTTTCGGTGTCTCATGATAAAACTGGTGCCTTATACTAAGTGCTGGATTACTTTCTCATTTTTTTAGTGTTCTATCCGATGCTTATTTAATTTTTGCACTGATAAAAACGGTTAGCTTGTACAAACACGCGGTCTATTTAAGTGTTAAGTGTAGAAAATGAACAGAACAGTGCACAGAAAATAGAGCTACCGACTACATTTCGCCCAGTCACTCAGCGGAGAACAAAAGAACTACTGACGTAGTGTACCCGCTATTCCGACAGTTGGCGCCACCGTTATACTTTTCCCGCGTGCGACATGAAGCCCTGGGGCGGGTACTGGCCGTTTTGGTTGTAGGTACCGAAACATAAAAAACTACAGCCAGCCCAATGTCATGGTGAGACAGCTCTCTTATTTTTACCTTGAGTAGCGTCCGTAGGGCCTATGACAAAACCTAGTCCCGTACACTGAGCAGCTTGAGGTCTGAAGGCTCATACAGAAAAATGTGTGGGTGTGTGGGTGTGTGGGTGTGTGGGTTGCTTTACGCCTTAGTTAACAGCTATGGTCATTTCAAGAGCGGTGATGGTGATCGAATCTATTGGCCCTTTTACCGAGACAAGGGTTCTTTTACATCCCACACTACATAGCAGAGAGACGTCTAGCAGCCCCTAGAGGCCCCGCAGGGGGCTCGAGAGGTGCCGTGGAGAAGAGCAGATATCCACGAGAGGCCACGCCAACAACCAAATTCTATCTTTATCCCGCGAGAAAAGGAGATAAGGGTCAAGGTTATGAACTATCAAAAGATTTTAGAGTAAATTAAGTTATGAGATATTAATATAATGTACATATCTAGGGCCCGATATAGGGCCTCTGCAGATCCCCCTTCAGGGCCCTGATCCATGAGGCCTTAGAAACGGAGCTGGGTCATGTAACCAAGGGAGATCAGCAGTTGTTGATGTCGGCGCTGCCGATAACGCTGGTAAATGACCGTTTTACTCATGTTTAGAGTCAGAATAGCTTGAGTATTACTTGAATATCGAAGAGTAGAGGTCAAATTACCCCAGACAAGGTGTTTCCATCTAGAAATTCTCGACAGTATTTCCGAAAATTGCAAATATTGGTCCCAGCCCCACGGGGCCCCATACCGAGTATTAAAAGTTTGAGATGCAACTTTCATTCATGCTGTTGACCAATCAGGGGGCTCTGTTTTTACGACCTTGACTACATAGTAAAAGTGATTGACAACGTCAGATATCACTTGACGACGTCAAATATCGATCTGATATTTGATCCCTTGATATTTGATTCAAAACCCACGTCGAGTGGGATAAAGCCTTTTATCATCTTTTGATTGTGAGGCATACACTTTTCTTACACACAACAGCTGTCATCTATCAAGGGGCTCTGGATAGGGGGTCCCCATGTCGAATGTCGATCTTAGAAAATGACCATGTCACATGACAATGTCACTTAATAATGTTCATATCCCATGTCGATTTTAAGAAATGTTCATGTCACCTGTCACTATGATTTTTTGGGCCTCATGTCACTTGTCATTAGACCTCATGTCGTTTGTCGATTATAAGAAATGGTCATGTCACCATATCGAATTTAGCGGTCCACACCCATTATCAAGTGTCAGGGCATGTTGGCTGCTTGAACACGTAGTCTGTCATCACCCTTGTTTCTGTGCCTTATCTAAACAGGCAATTAGTGGCCGCTAGCCGAGAGTACCTCCCTGGTCGCCTCTCCCGAATCTGCTAGACGTCTCACTGATAGGAGTGTGTGGGTGTGTGGGTCTGTGTGTGTCTGTTCGGTCTGTGTGTGCACGTCTCTTGCACTCTAGTCTTGCGGACCACTGTTAAGCCTGTGGTTGGAGAGCGCGACATAGCCGCTTGCTACACTCTCTAAACAGAGGTCCGCAAGACTAGGCCGGATCGCGCTCTTGCTTAAAGGTGCACCTCAACTCAGTGCGCCTTTAACAGCCGCCCCAAATAGGTGAAGTTCTTGACGCGGCACAGCGCCTCCCACCAGTAGCCAATCAGCGCGCCGAACGCCGGACACACCTCCACCGTGTGAGCCTCTAAGTAGGTCACACGAATCATACTAAGATGCCGATCTCTTCTGTCGGTTCGTCGCGGTGGCCGTGAGTGATCGCACGGTCGCCAAGATTCACTGCCTTGATTGGCAGAGGGGGGGGCTGATTACCCCCCGTCGGATGAATTGCGGCGAAACCATAATCAATTTTTCGCTGTTTTAGATAAAAGAGATCCAGAGCTATCCGCTCGTCCAAGAATTATTTTTCTATCAGCCCGGGATCACCCTCAAATTAAGGCCTAAAGTCCAAAAACCCAAAATTTTTTCCCTATGGGATTTCAGTGTCTAAGCGTTTTTTGCAGCCCCAAGGAGCAGCTCACGGGCTTGAACCCTGTAAACGCTTTGACGCGCTTTCGTCGCCTTAGGCGACGTAGACCTACCCTATTTTTTTTTGGACCATGTTACCTGAACACGGATTATTTTTTTGTTTGGCCCAATGAGCTCACAGCTAGACTAGATACCTCATGTTTTGGATTGGAGAAATCAGCAGAGCAATAAAAAGCGCGGTGAGGCTAGTGTGGCCCCTGTGAGTTGTAAAATTGGTGCTAAATGTGGTAACCAGGCGGATGCTGAGTTCATTGATATTGTCCGTTAATGATACTTAAGGTGGGTGTTGTCTAAAGTTTTAATTGATATTACCAATGTGGCCAATAATGACTTCACAGTTGGGGCCCTCGCCCGCAGGTCCCAGATTCAGGGTATTCTTTGTTTATTGTGTGGCCCCTAAAGAGGGGCCGACTAACTCTTTAGAGTTAGTTAGATGCTGCCACTGTGCTATGCAACAGCAGCTATTAATTACGCTTCATGTTGGGCGGCATGGATCACTTGATGGGTGATACCTCAAAGCTCAAACACGGCAGAGCCGTGTGTGGCATGCGAGGACCAGTGGGTCAGGGGTGATCCGTTGCAAACAGAATGCTGATCCGTGTGAGGTTCTGACTTTCTATAGTTTTTTATAAAGCCTTAGATATGGTGTGGTATTTTTCATCTCGCTATAGTTTAGTTGGTATTTAAGGAAACCGCCTCATTTCTATCAGAAATACACAATATTGAATTGTTTTTTATATTTTAATATATTAGAAGCGCGCTTTGTTGCCTATGTAGCTCATTATGCGTTGAAATGTTCGCGAGCATCGTAGGAATGTACAAAACCCCTATTGTGGCACCATCTGACGAAAGAGTGGAGAACTATACTAGCGCGTTTCGTTATTCACATCTTTTGACAGGGACTTGGTTGGTGGCTTTACGCCCTAATTAACAGCTGAAGTCATTTCAAGGGGGGTGATAGTGATCGAATCTATGGATACCTGAAGGTGGAAAGCACACACCCTACACTTTTACCGAGGCAATGGTGGTGCTGCTCAAAGGGTGTGGCGAGCTAGACTGGAGGATGTAATAACTAAGCAGCAGAAGGACCAAAAAGACAATCTCGTAGTAGTAGGTCTACTTAGATCTTGAGTAGCCGCCCTTGTGGTTATAATTACCTAGACTAGTTGGCTCTGCCAGCCTGGTCAAGTGAAAATTGGTAAGGAGACTATGAACTAAGCTAACATCTCATAAGTATTAGTTACCACCCCCTCACACCCGTTTAACAACGGATTCAGGGTCTAATTATGGAGACCCTAGAGTAAGATTAACAATATATCCCAATGTCTGTAGTAGACATTTATGACATGCAACCTGCCCCCTAGAAGGGATAGATCTGACCACAAGTCCGCAATATGGGACTCCCCCTCTGAGAGTATCAAGGTTTGCGTATAGTCTCTTGCAGGTTAATCTGTTATCTACCCCTTTGTCGACTTCGCCAAAATCCTGGGAGATTCACTTTAAACCTAAGGTCTACCCTTTTTATTCTTTGTTTATTGTGTGGCCCCAGAGAGGGGCCGCGGTGTTGATTAATTACACCACATGTTAAGCAACATGAGATCAAACCTTCCTCAAAAGCGACAAGGCTCAGAGTCCTGTTGGACGGGAACCCTGTGTGGCATTTCAAGACGAATGGTTGAGTGATCTGTTGCAGATGCCGTTCCGTGAGAAGTTCTGACTTTATATAGCTTTTATATCGCTTTAGATATGGTGTAGTATTTTCAATCTCACTATAGTTTAGTTGATATTTCAAAGAATCTGCCTCATTCTATCAGAAATACACAGCGTTGACATGTTTCTTATATTCAATATATTAGAAGTGTGCTTTGTTGCTTATTATAGGTCATTATGCGTTTAAAATGTTCGCGAGTATCGTGGAAATGTACAAAAACCCTATTGTGGCGTCATCTGACGAAAAGAGCGGAGAACTACACTAGAGCATGTAATGGCCAGACCAGCAGGCGGCAGCAGAGTGGTCAAAAGACAATCTCGTAGTAGTAGGTCTACTTGCATGTTGAGTAGCCACCCTTGTGGTTGTAATTACCTTGACCACAGGTCCGCAATATGGAGCTCCCCCTCTGAGAGTATCAAGGTTTGCGTATAGTCTCCTGCAGTTTAATCTGTTATCTCCTCCTTTGTCGACCTCGCCAAAATCCTGGGAGATTCACTTTAAACCTAAGTCCTACCCTTTTTTATTCTTTGTTTATTGTGTGGCCCCTAAAGAGGGGCCGCGGTGTTGATTAATTACACCACATGTTAAGCAGCATGAGATCAAACCTCCCTCAAAAGCGTCAAGGCTCAAAGTCCTGTTGGACGGGAACCCTGTGTTGCTTTCGAGGACGAATGGTTGAGTGATCCTACCGATCCGTCAGAGGTTCTGACTTTATATAGCTTTTATATCGCTTTAGATATGGTGTAGTATTTTCAATCTCACTATAGTTTAGTTGATATTTCAAAGAATCTGCCTCATTCTATCAGAAATACACAACGTTGACATGTTTCTTATATTCAATATATTAGAAGTGTGCTTTGTTGCTTATTATAGGTCATTATGCGTTTAAAATGTTCGCGAGTATCGTGGAAATGTACAAAAACCCTATTGTGGCGTCATCTGACGAAAAGAGCGGAGAACTATACTAGAGCATGTAATCGCCAGACCAGCAGGCGGCGGCAGAGTGGTCAAAAGACAATCTCGTAGTAGTAGGTCTACTTGCATGTTGAGTAGCCGCCCTTGTGGTTGTAATTACCTAGCCTAGTTGACCCTGCCGGCCTGGTCAAGTGAAATTAGTAAGGAGACCACCCATTAACGTGCTCCACAGTCTTTAGACAGTTAAGACTATAGTCAAGACTGGAGAATTTGGCGAGACGCCCCTCTGGGAGGTCATAATCCTCAATGTTAGGTGTTAGCTCATTAACATCAGATACCATATTAACAACCCATTTAAATGTTCATTTTAATAGCAACTCACCCTATTCTGACAAAATCCTATTAGCAGGTAACCTCTGTGTAAACCATACTGCAAACATCTGCTACTTCCAGCGTCTGCCTCGTGACTGATAGTGTACAACAAGACGAAGTGGGCAGAGATTAGAAAAAATGAAGCTCTTTATATAGCCGAGAGAGCAGCTAATCTGGATGTTCTAAGCTTGTTTTCACCTAGAGCTCCAACCCTCTTCCAGAGAGAATCAAATCGCTTTTCACCTGAACCCTTCCACCCCTAATCCATCAGCATGAAAAGAGAATTAACGAGTGTAACGTGCGCTACATGTATATGGGATTATAGCTGGTGAAGAGATAAAGCCGAGTCACCTGTGTATACAAAGACTACAGGGGGTGATTAACGACAGGTGTGACGCGCCAGCCCGTGAACGGATTAAGCCAAAAAAAAATAAAAAGGTATGTTTCAGGTAACATGGGCAGAAAGACTGGAGTCGGTAGGTCGGATTTTTATTTTATTTTATTTTATTTTTTTAACATGAAAGTACTAGCCATCCTCCGTGGAAATTCTAAAAATGACCCAAAAAGTATAAAAATATGAAATTTTCTTCAAACTTGCTTAAAAAAAAACGTAGGGTCGACCCTGTTTTGCTAGGGTTGGTCGGGTGACCTGAAACAAACCTTTTTTTTTATTTGGCCTTATCTTTCAAGCTGACGCTTAAATTCAACTAGCCAGCCGCCGTCCACACCACTCACTGCGACAAGAGGAGGTGCTGTTGTTTTACACTTGAGTCGCTTACCACATGGTCTCTACCTCACAGACAGACACGCGCCCCCTGTAGCTTTTTTTTGTTTTTTTTTGTATACACACGCTAATCTCATAACCCCCTTATCCGTTATACAGGTAACGAGTATTCTCTTTTAAAATAGCTGCCAGTCAGCTTAGCTCTAGAAGCAAGAAGGCGTGTATAGGTGCCTTATAAGTCGGCAGGGGGTAAATACTAGTGAAAAAGGAAGGCAGGTGTGCAGGTAGCTTTTCTAACAGACACGTGTGTGCACTAAGCTGCTTAAGTCTAAACCCTCCCGCAGTAGTCAGGTGGCATGTGAAAACTTACTTAACTGATCTCTTACATTGAGTAGAGTCTCTGTGCTGAGAGAGCCTTTTCAGCCGTTTAAGAGGATTAACTAGGACAGGGTACATAAGGAGTGAAACGCCGAATAGCGGCTACTCAGTCTCGTGCAGCACAAGCAGCAGCATCTAGCAGCGGCTTCAGCAGCAGCTGCACGTGCAGCACAAGCAGCTGGCAGCGACTTCAGCAGCACAAGCAGCACGAGCAGCACAAGCCGTAGCATTTGTCAGCAGCATCCGTGACATCGTCAGCAGCAGCCCCCATGACCTTGTCAGCAGCACAAGCAGCCAGCAGCTGCTGGCAGCTGCTTCAGCAGCTGCTGGCAGCTGCTGCACGAGCAGTAGCACAAGCAGTAGCATCTGTCAGCAGCAGCAGCAGCAGCACAAGCAGCCAGCAGCTGCTGCATGAGCAGCACAAGCAGCACAAGCAGCAGCACCGACAGCAGCAGCAGCAGCAGCAGCGGTGTGGACCACTAAAGTCGAGATGAAGCCTAGTGACATTTGACATGAAGCTTGAAAAACACAGTGACAGGTGACATGAGCAATTCTTAAAATCGACATGAGATATGAGCATAATTAAGCGACATCGACATGCGCCATGGCTATTTTTTAAGACAAACATCATATGTCATAGCCTCCTCATCCAAACCTCCACTAGTAGTGCTCTATAAGCGCAAGCTGTAAACCCTCTCCTCCCCTCGTGCACACAGGCGAATTATCAGAGTCAGCCAATGGTGTCAATACCCCTCTCATACAAGGGTCGGGCGCTGCTGGACTATAATAGATGAGTCAAGGACCGTTCTACTGAGGGTCAGGCAGGCTAAGTCGGACATTCAATGACAGGTAGGTCTTTGACAACCTTGCTTGAAAGTCTGGACAGCATTGACAGACTGGGGCATAAGGATCTCGCATGGTCAGACTTTCAAGCAAGTTTTGCTAAAGTCGCGTTATTGAATGTCCGACCTAGCCTGACCCACAGTAGAACGGTCCTTGACCCGTCTATTATAGTCCAGCAGTGCCCGACCCTTGGCTGAGAGCAGTTTAAGCGCCATTGGGTGTCTCTGATATTTGCCTCTGTGTAAGATGAGAAAAAAAGTCTGTTGAAAGACTATATTTCAAGCCAGAAAACTGTAATTAGCTTTCCAAGTTGTTTATTTAACAATATCTTAGCCTAGCAAGCAGCTGTCAGATGTCATCTAAGAAAAAAATGTGAGCTGTTAATAGATTCAAGAGAAATTAGTTTACAAATAGCCCGTGTAAGTACGCCCATGTCTTGCTTATTTCTCATAGGGTTGTAAGATAGTCACATCATGATGCACATCATCATAAACGCAATCATGATACCTTTCATTGTAAGTAGACTCGCCTCTCTGCCCTCTCTTTTAGAGAGGGCAGAGAAGCGAGTCTCACTCTTAAAAAACCCTTCCCCTCCCCCCCTCCCCCCCTCCCCCCCCATGCATCTTAAAGAGTGCCCCCCAGAGTGCCCCTCCCCCCCTAGAAAAAAAGAGCCGTATTTTTAAATAATTTTTTAGCAAGCTTTCAGCTTGCTTTTTTTTTCTTTTTTAAAATTTATTTATCCATCAAAATCTCAAGTGACTTATTTTGAAAGCCAACCTAGTAGTCACGTGACCCCCTTAAGTAGGTCACTTCCCGTCACGTGACCTATTTGAATTTCCCGCCAACATGGTGGTCACGTGACCCTCTTAAGTAGGTCACTTCCGGTCACGTGACCTATTTGAATTTCCCGCCCAAAGGTCACGTGACCGGAAGTAGGTCACTTCCGGTCACGTGACCTATTTGAATTTCCCGCCAAAAGGGAGGCCTCTCATTGGCTGCTTTTGAATTTCCCGCCAAAAGGGAGGCCTCTGATTGGCTGCAGGTCGATTGAGTAATAAACAGTACTTAACTATAGTCCCGTTCCGATACATACTATACTACTTACATACAACAGCTGTCATCT
Source organism: Harmothoe impar (assembly GCA_947462335.1). Taxonomy (NCBI): domain Eukaryota; kingdom Metazoa; phylum Annelida; class Polychaeta; order Phyllodocida; family Polynoidae; genus Harmothoe; species Harmothoe impar. The sequence goes on from OX381706.1 coordinate 5,683,954, forward strand.
ATCAAGGGGCTCTGGATGGGGGGTCCCCATGTCGAATGTCGATCTTAGAAAATGGCCATGTCACATGTCAATGTCACTTAATAATGCTCATATCCCATGTCGATTTTAAGAATTGCTCATGTCGCCTGTCACTATGATTTTTGGGCCTCATGTCACTTGTCATTAGGCCTCATGTCGTTTGTCGATTATAAGAAATGGCCATGTCGCCATGTCGAATTTGGTGGTCCACACCCATTATCAAGTGTCAGGGCATGTTGGCTGCTTGACCACATAGTCTGTCATCACCCTTGTTTCTGTGCCTTATCTAAACAGCTAATTAGTGGCCGCTAGTCGAGAGTACCTCCCTGGTCACCTCTCCCAAATCTGCTAGACGCCTCACTGATAGGGGTGTGTGGGTGTGTGGGTCTGTGTGTGTCTGTTCGGTCTGTGTGTGCACGCGTCTTGCACTCTAGTCTTGCGGACCACTGTTAAGACTGTGGTTGGAGAGCGCGACATAGCCGCCCGCTACACTCTCCAAACAGGGGTCCGCAAGACTAGGCCAGATCGCGCTCTTGCTTAAAGGTGCACCTCAACTCAGTGCGCCTTTAACAGCCGTCCCAAATAGGTGAAGTTCTTGACGCGGCACAGCGCCTCCCACCAGTAGCCAATCAGCGCGCCGAACGCCGGACACACCCCCACCTTGTGAGCCTCTAAGTAGGTCACACGAATCATACTAAGATGCCGAGGTCTTCAGTCGGTTCGTCGCGACGGCCGCGAGCGATTGCGCGGTCGTCTAGATTCACTGCCTTGATTGGCAGAGGGGGGGGCTGATTACCCCCCGTCGGATGAATTGCGGCAAAACCATAATCAATTTTTCGCTGTTTTAGATAAAAGAGATCCAGAGCTATCCGCTCGTCCAAGAATTATTTTTCTATCAGCCCGGGATCACCCTCAAATTAAGGCCTAAAGTCCAAAAACCCAAAATTTTTTCCCTATGGGATTTCAAGGTCTAAGCGTTTTTTGTAGCCCCAAGGAGCAGCTCACGGGTTCGAACCCTGTAAACGCCTTGACGCGCTTTCGTCGCCTTAGGCGACGTGGCTAGACGTCTTGACTAAAACTTAGTGAGGGTTCGAACCCAGAACGTCCGTATTAGACGCCTAATTTCTACTAGCCCCGAAAACGAGAGTATCACATCTATATAGGTCAACCATGTTAGCCTTGGTTTAAGTGCGTGCAGAACCGTGTATTGTGCATTTATGCAGCATACAGATATGGAGACAGGCTGCTACAGTGTCAAATTGATCGACATTGTATGTAACTGGACATGAAGAAGGATAATTTTTACTTAGTTTTCTAAAAAAGAGGGTAGTTCTCGGTACTCCTCCAGCAGCAGTGGTAGAGGGGTCGGACAGGTACTTAACCCTATTTATAGGGGCGCTAAGGTAGGGAGTTTGATAAATTTTTGAAAAATGAGTTAAAAAATACGTATTGGTTCCATTAGTATAGATCCCTATGAGAGCTTTTCAGATCTGTAAAAGATCAGGAGTTTCTATCCTGCCTAGATCCAGAAATATCATGGTGAATGCAACTGAACATATTTCCCATTTCTGTGATCTAGGCAGGAGAGGGGCACTTTCACAGCAGTTAGGGGTTCTGTAGCTCTAGCCCTCCTAGGCACCCTTCTAACTCAGACAGAACAGGTTAACTTAAAATGGCTAGGGACATCATTGGGCAGAGGCACATACATCTGGATTTCACATACGTCTTCAAGAACACAATTACCAACATCCCCATGGTAACAAGTTTTAACAACTCATATTTATTTATTACATTTTGACATGAAGAATGTCACCATAATATTGTAGGCTACAGAAAACAGAGACTCTTATCTTTCTCCACTAATGGTTCCATTCATGTTGACTGCCATGATATTGTGATTAAAATGAGGGGTTTGTGTTTTTTATAGCTCAAGAAATGAGGTCAGGGGGGCTATTTTTATGCAATGCATCAGTGGGGGTGCTATTAGGAAGGGTTCATATTGGATCACAGAAACGGGCAGACTACAGCGTTATTCACATCTTTTGACAGGGACTTGGTTGGTTGTTGGGCTGCTTTACGCCCTAATTAACAGCTGAGGTCATTTCAAGGGGGGTGATGGTGATCGAATCTATGGATGCCTGAAGGTGGAAAGCACACACCCTACACTTTTACCGAGGCAATGGTGCTGCTCAAAGGGTGTGGCGAGCTAGACTGGAGGATGTAATAACTAGGCGGCAGAGGGGCCAAAAAGACAATCACGTAGTAGTAGGTCTACTTGGATCTTGAGTAGCCGCCTTTGTGGTTATAATTACCTAGACTAGTTGGCTCTGCCAGCCTGGTCAAGTGAAAATTGGTAAGGAGACTATGAACTAAGCTAAGCTCGGATTTTAAAAATGGTCTATAAAAGTATAATAAAACTATAGCACCCTCTTAGATTTGATGATAAGACGCTGCCTACTAGGTATACGCATTTGTACAAGGGTATCATTGTGTATAAAACGCTCTTTTGGTACATCATCCCGACTCTACACGAGCACCATTTTCAACGACAGATAATGCTGTAGTTAGGGTGGCCGGAGGGTCGGCGTGAGGGCCCAGTGTGTATCTGATCCTATGTTAAATGACCCTTTTATGATATGCCATCATTTTCGATTCAAAGCAGATAGACACTTCTAGTAATTTGTTATCAACAGATCCTGAATGGGTCCATCCTATACAGGCTGGATAATGCATTATAAACTGTATTACATAATGTAATTCAGGGGCAATGTTGACAGACCTGAGGTTTTGAGTCTCCTTTAAGCTCATAACTGGGAAATCTCTTTAACCTGACCTTTGGGAGAATTTGCACTGGCTGATGGCAAATCCATGTATCAACGAGATTCCTTTTCTATTTGACGCATCTTGAATGCAGCTATCCAATGGAGGGTCCTATAACTACTTAGGATATTGTTATCTTTTTTGAGATAAGCCACCTAAATTGCGCATTTTCAGGGCTCATTTTTTTTTTATAGAAATCTTTAATTGGTAGTTTACGGTAAATTACTGAATATAGAGATAAATCAAGTTAAAATAATGCATTTTGAATGGAAATGATACAATCTACCGCCAGCCAGCGTCAGAGCATCTGCTGGGGGTCATATGAGGACCTCAGACCCCAATCTCAAGTATTAAAATCATATAAATAACACTAGAGGACACCTTCTGTCATACAGTTAGATAGAGAAATCTTAGTTCTCCCAATAGCCACTATAGCATGGCAGGGCTATAAGTAAGCCATGGGTATGGCATGTCTTCTCTATACAGATCTTCAGATCTGTCAGAAAGGTTTGAGGAGTGAGGTATATGTAATCAGCTACAGTTAGTTACCTAGTTACTCTATCAATATAACAGTGCTAATTTGTTAAATGCGAATATTGAGACATTCTAGACATACATAATACATGTGTGTCTAGTTTATTTTCAAAAATGCTCCGGCCACCCTACTGTAGTGAATTTCCCATCTCAAGGCGAGCCCCGCGCTGGGTGGTGCTTATGTCTCGTAAGAGCTCCATCTCATAAGTATTAGTTACCATCACCTCACACCCGTTTAACAACAGATTCAGGGTCTAATTATGGAGACCCTGGAGTAGGATTAACAATATATCCCAATGTCTGTGGTGGACATTTACGACATGCAGCCTGCCTCCTGGAGGTGATAGATCTGACCACAGGTCCGCAATATGGAGCTCCCCCTCTGAGAGTATCAAGGTTTGCGTATAGTCTCCTGCAGTTTAATCTGTTATCTCCTCCTTTGTCGACCTCGCCAAAATCCTGGGAGATTCACTTTAAACCTAAGTCCTACCCTTTTTTATTCTTTGTTTATTGTGTGGCCCCTAAAGAGGGGCCGCGGTGTTGATTAATTACACCACATGTTAAGCAGCATGAGATCAAACCTCCCTCAAAAGCGTCAAGGCTCAAAGTCCTGTTGGACGGGAACCCTGTGTTGCTTTCGAGGACGAATGGTTGAGTGATCCTACCGATCCGTCAGAGGTTCTGACTTTATATAGCTTTTATATCGCTTTAGATATGGTGTAGTATTTTCAATCTCACTATAGTTTAGTTGATATTTCAAAGAATCTGCCTCATTCTATCAGAAATACACAACGTTGACATGTTTCTTATATTCAATATATTAGAAGTGTGCTTTGTTGCTTATTATAGGTCATTATGCGTTTAAAATGTTCGCGAGTATCGTGGAAATGTACAAAAACCCTATTGTGGCGTCATCTGACGAAAAGAGCGGAGAACTATACTAGAGCATGTAATCGCCAGACCAGCAGGCGGCGGCAGAGTGGTCAAAAGACAATCTCGTAGTAGTAGGTCTACTTGCATGTTGAGTAGCCGCCCTTGTGGTTGTAATTACCTAGCCTAGTTGACCCTGCCGGCCTGGTCAAGTGAAATTAGTAAGGAGACCACCCATTAACGTGCTCCACAGTCTTTAGACAGTTAAGACTATAGTCAAGACTGGAGAATTTGGCGAGACGCCCCTCTGGGAGGTCATAATCCTCAATGTTAGGTGTTAGCTCATTAACATCAGATACCATATTAACAACCCATTTAAATGTTCATTTTAATAGCAACTCACCCTATTCTGACAAAATCCTATTAGCAGGTAACCTCTGTATAAACCATACTGCAAACATCTGCTACTTCCAGCGTCTGCCTCGTGACTGATAGTGTACAACAAGACGAAGTGGGCAGAGATTAGAAAAAATGAGGCTCTTTATATAGCCGAGAGAGCAGCTAATCTGGATGTTCTAAGCTTGTTTTCACCTAGAGCCCCACCCTCTTCCAGAGAGAATCAAATCGCTTTTCACCTGAACCCTTCCACCCCTAATCCATCAGCATGAAAAGAGAGATAACGAGTGTAACGTGCGCTACATGTATATGGGATTATAGCTGGTGAAGAGATAAAGCCGAGTCACCTGTGTATACAAAGACTACAGGGGGTGATTAACGCCAGGTGTGACGCGCCAGCCCGTGAACGGATTATCTTTTAAGCTGACGCTTAAATTCAACTAGCCAGCCGCCGTCCACACCACTCACTGCGGCAAGAGGAGGTGCTTTTGTTTTACACTTGAGTCGCTTACCACACGGTCTCTACCTCACAGACAGACACGCGCCCCCTGTAGCTTTTTTTTGTTTTTTTTGTATACACACGCTAATCTCATAACCCCCTTATCCGTTATACAGGTAACGGGTATTCTCTTTTAAAATAGCTGCCAGTCAGCTTAGCTCTAGAAGCAAGAAGGTGTGTATAGGTGCCTTATAAGTCGGCAGGGGGTAAATACTAGTGAAAAAGGAAGGCAGGTGTGCAGGTAGCTTTTCTAACAGACACGTGTGTGCACTAAGCTGCTTAAGTCTAAACCCTCCCGCAGTAGTCAGGCGGCATGTGAAAACTTACTTAACAGATCTCTTACATTGAGTAGAGTCTCTGTGCTGAGAGAGTCTTTTCAGCCATTTTAAGAGGATTATCTAGGACAGGGTACATAAGGAGTGAAACGCCGAATAGCGGCTACTCAGTCTCGTGCAGCACAAGCAGCAGCATCTGGCAGCGGCTTCAGCAGCAGCTGCACGTGCAGCACAAGCAGCTGGCAGCGGCTTCAGCAGCAGCTGCACGTGCAGCACAAGCAGCTGGCAGCGGCTTCAGCAGCAGCTGCACGAGCAGCACAAGCAGTAACATCTGTCAACAGCATCCGTGACATCGTCAGCAGCAGCAGCAGCAGCAGCAGCAGCAGCAACATCTGTCAACAGCAGCCCTCATGACATCGTCAGCAGCACAAGCAGCCAGCAGCTGCTGCAGCTGCTTCAGCAGCTGCTGCACGAGCAGTAGCACAAGCAGCATCCGTGACATCGTCAGCAGCAGCAGCAGCAGCAGCAGCAGCAGCAGCAGCATCTGTCAACAGTATCCATGACATCGTCAGCAGCACAAGCAGCCAGCAGCTGCTGCAGCTGCTGCATGAGCAGCACAAGCAGCAGAAGCAGCAGCACCGACAGCAGCAGCAGCAGCGGCAGTGTGGACCACTAAATTCGAGATGAAGCCTAGTGACATTTGACATGAAGCTTGAAAAACATAGTGACAGGTGACATGAACAATTCTTAAAATCGACATGAGATATGAGCATAATTAAGCGACATCGACATGCACCATGGCTATTTTTTAAGACAAACATCATATGTCATAGCCTCCTCATCCAAACCTCCACTAGTAGTGCTCTATAAGCGCAAGCTTTGCCTTAAGAGAGCTGTAGCTGTGAACCCTCTCCTCCCCCCGTGCACACAGGTGAATTATCAGAGTCAGCCAATGGTGCCAATACCACTCTCATACAAGGGTCAGGCGCTGCTGGACTATAATAGATGAGTCAAGGACTGTTCTACTGAGGGTCAAGCAGGCTAAGTCGGACATTCAATGACAGGCAGGTCTTTAGCAAACTTGCTTGAAAGTCTGGACAGCATTGACAGACTGGGGCATAAGGATCTCGCATGGTCAGACTTTTCAAGCAAGTTTGCTAAAGTCACGTTATTGAATGTCCGACCTAGCCTGACCCTCAGTAGAACGGTCCTTGACCCATCTATTATAGTCCAGCAGTGCCCGACCCTTGTCTGAGAGCGGTTTAGGTGCCATTGGGTGCCTCTGATATTTGCCTCTGTGTAAGATGAGAAAAGGAGCTGTTGAAAGACTATATTTCAAGCTAGAAAACTGTAATTGTATAGGAGAGAGACCTTGCTTATTTCTTATAAAGTTGTAAGATAGTCACATCATGATGCACATCATCATAAACGCAATCATGATACATTTCATTGTAAGTAGACGAACCAGTAGACTCGCCTCTCTGCCCTCTAAAAGAGAGGGCAGAGAAGCGAGTCTCACTCTTAAAAAACCCTTCCCCTCCCCCCCTCCCCCCCTCCCCCCCCATGCATCTTAAAGAGTGCCCCCCAGAGTGCCCCTCCCCCCCCTAAAAAAAAGAGCCACATTTTTAAATTATTTTTTAGCAAGCTTTCAGCTTGCTTTTTTTCTTTTTTAAAATTTATTTATCCATAAAAATCTCAAGTGACTTATTTTGAAATTCGCGCCAACCTAGTAGTCACGTGACCCCCTTAAGTAGGTCACTTCCAGTCACGTGACCTATTTGAATTTCCCGCCAACATGGTGGTCACGTGACCCTCTTAAGTAGGTCACTTCCGGTCACGTGACCTATTTGAATTTCCCGCCCAAAGGTCACGTGACCGGAAGTAGGTCACTTCCGGTCACGTGACCTATTTGAATTTCCCGCCAAAAGGGAGGCCTCTCATTGGCTGCTTTTGAATTTCCCGCCAAAAGGGAGGCCTCTGATTGGCTGCAGGTCGATTGAGTAATAAACAGTACTTAACTATAGTCCCGTTCCGATACATACTATACTACTAATGTACATATCGCACAAACCGTTAATGAATGATTTGAAGGGAGGGATTTTAAATTAATTAAAACATATAGATTTTAGAAATTGGACGCTTAAATTAAAGTTATCAGCACTGTGGGCAGTTGGCATCTTTATCTAGTTAGACTTATTATTGTTTCTGTTGAGTGGTTAGGCCGATGTGATCGGACATGCTACCACCTACTGACCTAAAGCTGCTGACCACAGGGGCTACTCCTGCACTAGTCCTCACAGCATGAAAGTCTGGGGTGTTATAACTCAAACTTCACACCTTGGTTATATAGGGAATGTTACATATACAGCTCTGCTACGTCACAGTGTGGGCAAACAACGGCTACACGTGGTCAGGTGACCTCGCCATGATATACCCACACACCTGGGTCATTAATCTAAACTCTATTTTTAATTCCCTGTGTCAACTTTATTCTTTTCAACATAATGCTTACGAGTAACTCCCCAGGGCTGCACTCTGGTAATAAAGGGCATAATGCATCAAAGCACGGTGTGGTGCTTAAAATGGTTAAGCTATATAATATTTTGTCATCATGTTGCATCAATGCAGTGACTTAACTCTCCTGTGCTGCATTGGTGCATCATGCCAATCAGCAGTGGTTTCAAAGTGTATCAAGCCTGTAGATTTGGCATGATACATGAATGCAGCTCTGGCGAGTAACCTGTTAGGGCTGCATTCATGTGTTATGACTATAGAAGGCACAAAACAAAACCGTGCTACCCTTAAAGGGGTTAGATCGCAACCTAATGATAACCCACTAAAAAGGCATTTAAATCCGCTCGATAGCAAATTCGAACTTTGTAGTGCAAATTTGATCAGCGGTCGATAACGTAAGATTGAAAACAATGTTTCCGCATTCATCTCCCCCATAAATAGCGCCCTCCCCAGCTATCCCAACATCATTTGAGCCCGCGTCCTATTATTCTTGTGTCGCTGGTCGACCATCAATCGGAGCGTACTTTTTTACTGCGGTTGTAGTGTTGGCGCGGATTGTGCTGACAATGTCTTGAGACGTTCCATTACTCCTCGATCCGGTCTTCACTGATCTATTGTCAGCCGTCATACCCCCCCCCCCCCCACTGTCCTGACACCCTCCTCCCCTCTCAGCTGCAGGAGGGGGGTGGGAAGGGGGAAGAGGGGAGATGGGAAGGAGGCAGATTGGGAGGCAGGAAGGAAGGAAGGGAGGCAGGGAGAGAGGGCGGAGGGAGGCAGGGAGGGAGGGGGAGGGAGGGGGGAGGCAGGGGGGAGGGAGGGAGGGAGGGAGGCAGGGAGGGAGGGGGGAGGGAGGGGGAAGGGAGGGGGGAGGCAGGGAGGGAGGGGGAGGGAGGGGGAAGGGAGGGGGAGGGAGGGAGGGGGGAATGAAGCAGGAGGGAGGCAGGCAGGGAGGGGCAGGCAGGGAGGGAGGGGGGAGGGAGGGAGGGGGGAGGGAGGGGGGAGGGAGGGAGGGAGGGAGAGAGGGAGGGGGGAGGGAGGGAGGGGGAGGGAGGGGGAAGGTAGGGATGTATGAAGGGAGGTAGGGAGAAAAGGAGGGAGGCAGTGAGAGAGGAAAGGAGGGGGAGGGAGGGAGGGAGGGGGAGGGGGGAGGGGGGGAGGGAGGGGGGAGGGAGGGAGGGAGTGAAGTTGGCAAGCAAGCAGGACATTGGGAGAAGAGGAGGGAAGCAAGGAGAAAGGGACAGGCAGGCAGGGAAGGAGGTAGACAGTTATAACTATAATGTAGCATTACTTTATAGAGAAGCTGAAGCTGGGTTGAGGTGATTCACCGTGAGTGAAGGCACTCTGCCTCATAGTGGCAGCCAGCTATATTTGGGCACGGGGAAATCAAATCTGCCCCGTTCACATCTTGGGGAATCCGGCCCGGGTTGTGTTTACAATGGGATTGGCGCTGTTCGGCAGTCGACGCACTCCGGGAACCTTGTTTACATAATACGGGCACTTTAACATGGCCGACAGTGTACTTCCTGTTGTAGTGTATTCTGGGAAGACTGCCATGCACTTATAACTTAGCCTTAATGTACCTCTCGTATGGAGCGTGGTGGCCATTTTGGTATCTCTGCCTACCCTTTAAATACGGCATGTCGCTAAAAGATGTAATCTGTCGGCATGATGCACTAATGCAGCCCTAGCGATTAAACTGCATTAGAGCATCATGCTGACCCTTCCAGAGTGTATCAACCCTGTAGGGTTGGCATGATGCATGAGTCCAGCCCTGGCAAGTTACTCACCAGGGTAGCATTCAGGGCAGCATTCAGGGCAGCTTCAGGGCACCAACGACATGATGCATTAATGCACTATGAAGTTGAGGACACCATGATGCCTTAAGGCATGATGTCAATTTGTTGTCATGATACACAAGACAGACAGAAGCAATAGTGGCCTACCCTGTGATGTCACAACCCCCGCCGGTTAGCTGCTCCACCTAGTGGCAAAGGGCCTGTACTGAAGGTTCACAACTTAGCACAAGTGGTGCTGCTATCAATGGCCAGGTGCCCTATACCAGCATGAGGCTTTGGTGACTACACAGAGAAAGGAAACAGCGTGCAAAGTGAGTCCAGGTTGCCTCTAGAATGACTCCCCTCCTTAGGGGAGCCCAGGCTGCCTAAGGTAGCCGAGGTGACTCCCTGGCTGATCCAAGGGAGTCACCTGGAGGAGTCACATAACTCCTTGACTCACCTAAGGGAGTCACATAAGTACCTGGGCTCTCCTAGTACTGTCATGATGAATGAACGAAGGCCTGGTAATCTTAATAAATGCAAGGTCAGCATGATACCCAATCGCAGTCCGAATGTGAAATCAAGAACAAATGTTTTGTAAAGCCAAAACAATTGTTGCACAACAAATGTTTTCAACCCCAAGACAGGTAGGACTGGCGTTCCAAGACAAAAATGTTTTGCAGCAAAACATTCGTCTTGACTGCCCACAACAACTGTTTTGGCTTTACAAAACATTTGTTTTGGATTTCACGACCAGTGCGACCGGGCCTTCACATAGAAGCACACCATGTGGCATCATGATGTCAAGAACCAGCCTGCTGCCTTCAGGTATAACGCTGAGGGTATCACACTGGTCAGTACAATGTTTACCATGAGTTCAATAGGGTAACGTGCCATTAGCCATTGGACTGGCCATTTGACCAATCAGGGACCGCCCACGTCTTCAGCCCATATCACGACACCACTTCCTGTTGTTAAAGGGGGACTAGCACCGTGAAGACTACCGTCTTAGCAAGTCACGTGGCCACCGATTGACCAATCAGGTAGCTGCTAAGGCTCCGATTTGTTCCCGTGCACTTTGTACAATCTGTGAGAGCAGCTGCCAGTCTTACTCTCGTTCCAAAATCCTTCCGAAGGAAGGCTCTGGTAACAGCCAAATGACCTTGAACTTTGGATTTTGCTGGGTCTGGGCAACCCCTGGTGGTAGGCTTGAACCAGCGAACAGGAACAGGAAATGGAACCAGAATGTATGATGGTAGTTTTAGGTAGTTTTACCAACAGCCTTTCTGGTTCCATTTCCTGTTCCTGTTCGCTGGTTCCAAGCTACCAGCAGGGGTTGCCCAGACCCAGCAAAATCCCAACATTTGGCAGTTACCAGAGCCTTCCTTCAGAAGGATTTTGGAACGAGAGTACTGCCAGTCTTTGCTACGCTCCGTGCTAGCCCCCTTAATGTAGACCTGCATGTGCTTTGTGTTCTCCCATTGACCTGCTTATAACCTGAGAGCTGAATACTACAGGCGGGGAGGTGTATGAACAGCTGATTGTGTAAAAGTTAAGATTCCCATTAGGCTCAAGTTTAGAGTCAAATAAACTGCAAAATGAGACTTTAGAGAGTGACAAAGTTTACTGTCCGCCCTCACCCATCCAAAGGAAAACTTTCATCAGCACAGATCAATCCATTATAGCTTATTCTTGCAGGTCGATTAGATGTGTATCAAAATCCGTAGGATTGGCATGATGCATAAACGCAGGACTAAGCTACTCATCGGTGCTGCATTAAAGCATCGTGCCAACAAAAAGTCATATGGGCTGTTAACCCTTTAAAGCCGCAAATCTCGGTTCCCCTCCAGCGATAGTCAGAGTGGACTCGGGCCAGGTACTCAGCCCTATAAATAGGGGCGGTGGGGGTTTAAGGATGCACATTGCTAAAAGATGGCATTTGCCACCATGATGCACAGATCCAGCCTCGGTGAGTAACTCGCTGGTGCTGCATTGGTGCATCACGCCGGCCCTATGAGATGTCTTGACCCCGTAAGGTCAGCATTATGCTTGAATGCAGTGCTGGCGAGTTACTTGCCAGGGCTGCATTCATGCATCATGACGACCAAGTGCACAAACACAAATACTTTCAATTGACGTAGGTTACACATAGGATTCTGGTAGAATATACGTAGATTCCTACGTAGATACAACGTTCATGCGTTAATGTAGAAAAATGTTTGTTGAACGTACACGTAGGTTTTACGTGAAATAACATAAATACAACGTAAAATTATGTTACTAATTAGATAGGGGGAGGCCATACATATATGTGGGTGGCCATTGCTTGATCTGGCACCAGCAAGATAAGGACTGATAGCAGCCATCACAATGGGTACCAGCTGTTACATAATGCACACTGAGAACTCTGCAGTGAATGCAGGGTGTTATCTGATTGGTTGATAATGCATCCAGCTACACGCCTACAAGGGCTGAAGGGTCCTTTGATGTGGATTGTGATGGCTACCCAGTCAGTACCTGTTTCTGTATACAGTCTGGGAGAGCTCTTATATACTGGGTTGTACTGGATATCACCAATCTGGACATCATGGGTTCGAGTCCTACCTTGACACAATTTGTAAGACTTTTGATAGCTGTACAATACACCTCCATTACACTATTTTCTCTATCTAAATAATTAATATGTAATATCACTATGCCAGTATAGGGGTATTTATGCTTCAAATAGGCCAAGTAAATAATGTAAAAAAATGAGCCAACTTTTTTGCCAAGGTGGGATTCGAACCCATGAGGCCAAACACAACATATCTATGTCATTCATAATCATGTGACCATGGCTAACCAATCAGTAGTTGAGCTATCTCATTAAGAAATGATCCAGGATCCTGGATCATTTTCTAAGTAGGTCACAGTTATTAGAAGTAGTATAGTATGTATCGGAACGGGACTATAGTTAACTACTGTTTATTACTCAATCGATATGCAGCCAATCAGAGGCCGCCATTTGGTCACGTGACCCGTTGCCATGGTAACGTGACCTACTTAGGGCTCTCAGCCAATCAGAAGCCAGCATTCTGGGTGACCTACTGACCTACTTAGAAGCTCTCAGCCAATCAGAGGCCGGCATTCTGGTAACCATGGTAACGTGACCTACTTACGTCACGTGACCTACTTAGGCTCAGCCAATCAGAAGCCGGCATTCTGGTAACTAGGGTAACGTGACCTACTTAGGGTTTTGTTTGTAAACAACACCACGTGGCTCTCTTGTTTGTAAACAACACCACGTGACACGTGACTGTTTGTAAACAAACAACTTATATATAGAAAATAAACACAACAAGTTCCATGTTATGTTAAAATTATATTTTCAAAAAAAAAGCACATCTGTTACAGCGTCTATGTGTAACTACGCGCGTTCTCATTCAAACACTATAACACTATCATACCGTAGCAGCAGCAGGTAGGACTGGAAGAAAAGCAAGCGCACGAGCAGAAGCGACGACACCATTTGCACCATCCGGCCGTCGCGTTGGTAGCCCTACTACTCGTCGCGCGTTCAACTGGAGGTTTAAGATTGACAAATGACGATTCTTTGTCGACGCAACTGCTAACATCAGCAGCATCAGCAGCATCGGCAGCATCGGCAGCAGCATCGGCAGCAGCGGCAGCAGCCTCGGCAGCAGCGGTAGCAGCAGCAGCAGCAGCGGTAGCAGCAGTAGCGTGAGCATTAGCAACAACAGCAGCAGCGACAGTAGCAAGGGCGGCAGAGCGGGCACTAGCAGCGTTATCAGCGGCGACATCGGCAGCCGCAACAGCATCAGCAGCAGCAGCGTCGGCATCGGTGGCATGAGTAGCTGCATCGGCGGCAGCAACAGCAGCAGTCACAGCCGCAGCGGCAACAACAACAACGTCATCACAACCAGCGTCACTAACAGCCGGAGGAAATGCAGCAGTAGCACGCTGAGCAGCACTAGCAGCAGCAGTAGCAGAGGCTACAGCATCAGCTTCACATTCGCGCGCCGCTTCGTCATTCCGCTTCATGTCACGGTAGCAACTTTCCATCATGGGGATCTGCAAATTGAGGCGCGGTGCTGGTGGTGGTAGTAGTAGTAGTAGTAGTAGTAGTAGTAGTAGCGTGAACGATGATGACGATGCCGAATACGGTTTCACTCCCCCTTATATACCCTTACTCCCCCCTTTTTTTCAAGCCACCGGCCAGCTGCCCCTTCACGGCAGGTCTTTAGATCAGCCTTAAGTCGCTTACTACGCGGCTCATCATCCCTCTAATCGCATTTTCCAGCCGCCGGCCGGCTGACTGCTGACGACAGGAGAGGGTGATTTGTTTTTCTTTAGATTTAAGCCGCTTACCACACGCGCACCCTCTAGTCACAGACAGAGTGACAGAAAGGGAGGGGGTCACTTTGTTCACGCTACCTGTAGTTGTTTTTCTATACACACGCTGAGCCCATGACCCGCTAATCCTTTATACAGGTAACACGCGTTCAACTAATTACTCTATTGTATGACAGTCAGTAATATAGTATGTATCGGAACGGGACTATAGTTAAGTACTGTTTATTACTCAATCGACATGCAGCCAATCAGAGGCCTCCATTTGGTCACGTGACCCGTTGCCATGGTAACGTGACCTACTTAGGGCTCTCAGCCAATCAGAAGCCAGCATTCTGGGTGACCTACTGACCTACTTAGAAGCTCTCAGCCAATGAGAGGCTGGCATTCTGGTAACTATGGTAACGTGACCTACTTACGTCACGTGACCTACTTAGGCTCAGCCAATCAGAAGCCGGCATTCTGGTAACTAGGGTAACGTGACCTACTTAGGGTTTGTTTGTAAACAACACCACGTGGCTCTCTTGTTTGTAAACAACACCACGTGACACGTGCCTGTTTGTAAACAAACAACGTATATATAGAAAAAAACACAACAAGTTCCATCTTATGTTAAAATTATATTTTCGAATAAAAAAGCACATCTGTAACTACGCGCGTTCTCATTCAAACACTATAACACTATCATACCGTAGCAGCAGCAGGTAGGACCGGAAGAAAAGCAAGCGCACGAGCAGAAGCGACGACACCATTTGCACCATCCGGCCGTCGCGTTGGTAGCCCTACTACCCGTCGCGCGTTCCACTGGAGCGGCTTTAAGAGTGACAAATGACGATTCTTTGTCGACGCGACTGCTAACATCAGCATCGGCAGCAGCATCGGCAGCATCGGCAGCAGCATCGGCAGCAGCGGCAGCAGCCTCGGCAGCAGCGGTAGCAGCAGTAGCAGCAGCGGCAGCAGCAGTAGCGTGAGCATTAGCAACAACAGCAGCAGCGACAGTAGCAAGGGCGGCAGAGCGGGCACTAGTAGCGTTATCAGCGGCGTCATCGGCAGCCGCAACAGCATCAGCAGCAGCAGCGTCGGCATCGGTGGCATGAGTAGCTGCATCGGCGGCAGCAACAGCAGCAGTCACAGCCGCAGCGGCAACAACAACAACGTCATCACGACCCGCGTCACTAACAGCCGCAGTAAATGCAGCAGTAGCACGCTGAGCAGCACTAGCAGCAGCAGTAGCAGAGGCTACAGCATCAGCTTCACATTCGCGCGCCGCTTCGTCATTCCGCTTCATGTCACGGTAGCAACTTTCCATCACGAGGATCTGCAAATTGAGGCGCGGTGCTGGTGGTGGTAGTAGTAGTAGTAGTAGTAGTAGTAGTAGTAGTAGTAGTAGTAGCGTGAACGATGATGACGATGCTGAATGTGGTTTCACTCCCCTTATATACCCTTACGCCCCGCCTTTTTTCAAGCCACCGGCCAGCTGCCCCTTCACGGCAGGTCTTTAGATCAGCCTTAAGTCGCTTACTACGTGGCTCATCATCCCTCTAATCGCATTTTCCAGCCGCCGGCCGGCTGTCTGCTGATGACAGGCGAGGGTGATTTGTTTTTTTCTTTAGATATAAGCCGCTTACCACACGCGCACCCTCTAGTCACAGACAGAGTGACAGAAAGGGAGGGGGTCGCTTTGTTCACGCTACCTGTAGTTGTTTTTCTATACACACGCTGAGCCCATGACCCGTTAATCCTTTATACAGGTAACACGCGTTCAACTAATTACCCTATTGTATGACAGTCGGTACACGGATTTAATTTTAAACCGCCTTCCCATCTGGGATCCATGTCTGGCGGGGTGGAAGGATCCAGCTGAAAAGTGTGATTAGGGCTTTTGTTTCTCTTATGCTAGCAGCAGGTCAGCATGCGACAGCTGAAAATGTCAGACTCGCCGCTCCTATAAAAGACTGAGATGCGTCTCTCTTTCCACACACCCTTCTACCATCGCCGCCGACACCGCCACCGCCGGCCGGCCAGCCGACCGCCGCCACCGCCTGCAGTCACCGCCATCACGCTAGCAGGGAATTTCGAGCTGAGTCTGCTTATTGCTTATTTTTTTTCTTTGAGCTTTTTGTTTTCTTAAATTTGTATTTTCACTCAGGCTTTTTTGTTTCGGAGGAAAGAAATATGGCGCTGCAGAGGGCGCGAGTTTCTAAAAGACGGTCGCGCGAACAAAGCGCTCTCCTCAACTGCCCGGCTATTTTTTTATCTCAAAGGAGAGAGCGTCACGTAGTTGAGGTTCACGCTTCTCTTGAGGCGTACCGAATTCTCGAGAAATGCAAAGCTGAGCGCCATCGTCGTTATACAAGAGCGGAAAAGGAAAACGTAGCGACATGGCCGAGAGCCGTCTTCTCAGAACAGCATTTACTCTACTATTGCATAACAGCTGCTCTCAGCGCCCCCACTCGTTGGGCGTTTCATGAAAAGAAAGAGCGCCGCTACTCTCCTCACCCTGCCTCCTCTTATAAAGTGAGAATAAGTGCTATGAAACGATTCGACAAGCCGATCGGTTTCTTGGGAGCGACTGCAGCTCCCACTCGGTGGGCGCGCGTTGTGGCCGACGTGAACACGGTCTCTAAACGTTTCGACGTCGTCACTTGTTATCCCGCATATTGCAACGCAGCCGAATTGAAGAAGATAGGGACGCACTATTTTAAACCATACGCTCCAATATGTATTTGTCACCGCCGCGCTCACACGCCTTATTGCTTTTTCGAGACGATCGTGTCACAACACAGAAATAGAAAAAAAAACGGCAAAGCGACGAGCTTTGCCTAAATGATCAAAAAAAAAAACAAAAAAAAAACAAAAAAACTAATCTCCTCCTCCTCCTCCTCCTCCTCCTCCTCCTCCTCCTCCTCCTCCTCCTCTTCTTCTTTTTTTAAAAAAAAATAAATATTTGTATCAGACTCCTCTGGAGTCTGATACAAACATTTATGACTATTGAGTGAAAATAGAATTTTATCGCAAAAAAAAAGTCACTTCTGCCGCCGCTACTGTGACACCGGCCGGAATCAATAAAAAGGTCGGCGGACTTTTCTCCACAACCATTCACCACCGACCGTTCGAGTGAGAAACACAGCAGACAGTCAGACACACAACCGCTCTCTGACGCGTCCTGAAAAGAAAAACGAAAAAAAATGTCCAGTAGTAAAAGCAAACTCTTCACAGAAATTCATTTCGACGCTCGACTACAAGGACCCTTTAGTTGTATCATTAGCGGTCCGTCGGGTTGTGGAAAATCGCGCTTGGTGGATCAATTTCTGAGCGACGTGAACAATTTGGTCACGCCGCCGGTGGAAAAGACTTTTTACCATTACGGCGAGTGGCAACCTCTGTTTGAAAAAATGGCAAATCGGTACGGTGTGGAATTCAGAGAAGGTCTTCCTAGCAAAGAGTCTATAGCGGGAGACGTGGAAGTAGCAGAAGACGCTGTACGACCCCACACTCTACTGATATTGGACGATCTGATGAGCAGTTCCAATCAGCAAGTGGTAGCCGACATCTTTACTAAATACTCGCATCACTGGAACGTGAGCGTCATATACATCACTCAGAACCTCTTCCAGAAATCACCCGACTTTCGAACTATGAGTCTGAACGCTCACTACATGATCGTTTTCAAGAACCCGCGCGACATGGGGCAAATAGCTAGTCTGTCTCGCCAGGTGTTTCCGTCCAACGCGGCGGCCCTCTCTAGTATATTTACCCATGAACTCAAGCGACCTCACTCATACCTCCTCCTGGACTTCAAGCAGTCAACACCTGACGATCTGAGAATACGCTCCTCTTTGACGACCATACACTCTCAGCTAGTGTTCGTACCGCTAGACAAAAAAAAGAACAACAGAAAGCAGTAGCAAAAAAAAAATGTCTTCTCATCTACTCGAAAGACACTTTGGTACTCTCAAGCACTTAGCTAAGTGCTCGCCAAAGGACTGCTCGCATCTAATAGACTCTGGAAGCGACGAGCTGATCGCAGCGTTGAGTGAGATCTGTCACAATTTACTGGTAGGGAACATCCCGCTCAGCGACAAACAACTGGACAAGCTTCGAGAATCGGCTG
Source organism: Harmothoe impar (assembly GCA_947462335.1). Taxonomy (NCBI): domain Eukaryota; kingdom Metazoa; phylum Annelida; class Polychaeta; order Phyllodocida; family Polynoidae; genus Harmothoe; species Harmothoe impar. The sequence continues at coordinate 5,702,119 of OX381706.1, forward strand.
ACGTGTTGAGGGAGGTCGGCAAAAAATCTACGCCCATCAAAAAAAAGAGACGCGTCTTGGTACAAGAGGGAGGTTTCCTCATTCCGGCTCTCATAGGGATGGCCTTACCGCTTATAAAGAGCATTCTCCGTATATGAGACACGTCATTCGACACCTACTCGCCGACAGCACCACCACCACCACCACCACCACCACTACCGCCACCACCAGCGTCATTGCCACCGGCGTCCCCATGACGGACTCAGAGCAGCAACAACACTACAAACGTTTAGCGCTCGTGGATCCTGAGACGCTCTACAAATCATCACGAGCAGGTCTACTTCATCATGTGCCCGCTGCTGCTGCTACTACTAGCGCTGCTACTACTGCAGTCGCTGCTGCTAGTACTTCTACTGCTCCAAACCTTCCTCCTCTTCCTGATGAGCGCACTGAAAAGAACGAGAGTTCCGCTCCTGCCACCGCCGCCCGCCTACCCGCCGACATGGCCTATTACCACAAGCAGGCAGAGCAGTCCCTTCATCCCGACGCGGCCTTGCACCAGGTGCTACAGTTTATCTACAGGGACTTGGATTTAGTGTTGAACGACCCCACTTTGGAATCGCGCGAGAAAATGTTGAAATACCGAAGGTTGTTGAATAGATTGCAATTTTTTCTCGCGAATCCCCACAACAGCAACATCTCTTCGTCCTACTCTTCTTCGCCCCCGGCTCACCTCCGTCAGTCTGCTGAAGAGGCCAGCGCGTCCCTACTCGAGCGGTTGGCGAACCAAGTTCCCAAGAGGAGTCGCCGCCGGACCGTGGAGCTGTACAAACAATTGGAGAAATCCGGAGTGATCAAGTGGAACGAGGACGGGGCGGTGCGCGAGATGTCGGGTCGGAGAATACCACCTGAGCAGCGCATCAACATAGTGGACTTACTGAACGACGCCGCCAGGTTCAGGAAGACGGCGCCCAGACCGGCGGGCTACTCGCCGTTCACGAAAGCGCTGCGCGAAGCGGTTCCCACCACAGACGCCTTGATCGGAAACCATCTGTATAAAGCGAGCGGACCTGGCCAAAGTTTGGACACACGGCTTGCTGACAGAGGTCGGAAACGACCGAGCTTCGAATCGGAAGAAGGAGAAGCAACAGCAGCAGCAGCAGCAGTAGCAGCAGCAGACTCTTCTCTGCAGGTGGTGGACGATCAATCCTCTGACGACGAGGAGGACGACCGTGAACTTTTCCAAACTCCGACTTCCTATAGGAGCGCGCCGCGTAGTAAGAAAAGGAAAGCGCGCAACCGCCTAGCGGCGAGCTCGTCTTTCACGCCCTCAAGAGACCCGCGATGGGCAAACCAGTGAAGAGACTGACCAAGAAGGAAAAAGAAAAGAAGCGCGTAGTAGCTAGATATACCGACGTCAAAGCGCCCTCCAGTTTCACTACCGTGACTAAACTCCAGAAACAGCATTTTCGCCACCTGAACCCGGCCGTCATCCGAGACGCTTTAGTGTCGCTGGACGCCTACACTAAACATAAACCCATTCGGAGAAAATTCGCAAGGAACAAGACTATAACCGGCGCAATCGATCAGCAGTGGCAGATAGATCTGATGGACATGCAAGCTTTGGCGTCTCACAACGACCGCTTCCGGTACGTGGTGACGGCGATCGACGTTTTCTCTAGGTACGCGTGGGCCGTTCCCATTAAATCCAAGAGCGGCGCTGATGTCACCGAGGCCTTCCGAGAGATGACAGGCCCTGGCGAGAGACGACCGCGCACTGTTCAGACAGACAAGGGGAAAGAGTTTTTGAACAAGATCTTTCAAGATCACTTGAAGAGCGAGGGCATAGAGTTCTTCACTGGCGAGAACGACGACATCAAAGCTAGTCTAGTGGAGCGCTTGAACCGCAGTCTGAAGGAGAAGCTGTGGCGTTATTTCACACACAAGCGCACGTATCGCTACGTAGACGTGCTGCACCATGTAGTGTCTTCTTACAATCGCACTCACCACAAGACGTTGAAAATGGCGCCGGCTCAAGTCAGCTCGGAAAACAGCGAAACAGTTTTCTACCGACAAGATCTCCCAACTAACAAACAAATCGACGAAATATGGAAAAAGAAGAAAAAAACAAAGACGTCCGCCGTCGACGTCATCGCTCCGGGTGACAGAGTGAGGATGTTGAGAACCAAAGGCGCCTTCGACAAAGGGTACGAGGGAAACTGGCGCGAGGAAGTGGTGGACGTTGCTAACACGTTGGGAAGCAGAGGGTTCGAGCTGAAAGACGACAAGGGCGAGGAGATAAAAGGCGTCTTCTACCCGGAAGAGGTTCAGAAGGTGTACAAGAGTCGTTACGACAAGAACTACCTGATAGACGAGGTGTTGCGCCGCAAGACCGTCGACGGTAAAGAGTTAGCTTTCGTACGTTGGTTAGGTTACGACGACAAGTTCAACGAGTGGATCCCCGTCAAAAAAATAACGTAACAAAATGAACATCACTCTACCTAGCAACAGCTCTATGGAGTATTATCCTGACAACAGCTTGACGTCTTTCCGAACTCACTTCGACTCGCCGCTCCTTCTGCCCGAAGCGTACGAAGCGGCTCTGACTGAGATCATCCTCCCTACAGAATGGACTAACGTGCACGACGACGACTTGATCATCGTTGTTCCTCTGCGCACCAAAGGTTCGCTAGAGGAGGCGATCCAGGTTTTAAAAGAAACTAATTTCTCCGAAGGAAAAAAACCACAGGTAGACTGGAAGAGAATGAAAAACGCGAACGGTCTGAGCAAGCTAACGTTCAGCTCAAAATTCCCGCTGAACTGGAAGGAAGCGAGCTATGTAACGGTGGAAGAGATATCAGACACGTCGGAAGAGCAGCAATTGAAACCGGAAACAAAAAGGTTCAAGAGAGAGGTTGACTTGAGACAGACGAATGCCGTATACAAGCAGTTCTTGTCCCCGGCGGTGAAGAAGAAGACGATCAGCCATCAAGCAAGACAGATGATCGAAAAGATGGAGAAGGACATGGGAGTGCGCAGTTTCATGCCAAACATATTCGAGATACCTCCTATTTTCACCGGAAGCAACCACACCCTAATCGAGCGCTTGAGTGAGACGTTGCGAGATGACAGACTAGAGGGCGACAGCTTCTTGCTCAAACCGATGCGGATCTTATCGTACGACGCCAAGACGAAACGCGTCACCATCAAACCGCCGAGACACTGTGCTGTCCTGCTGAGTCAGCATCTCGCATGCGTTCTAGGCTTCGGAGAGAAGACGTGTTTCGCGTCGCCGACTACCGGCGCCTACTCGATGGATGTTTACGGGGACGTGCACTCTGTGTACATATACACCGACATGATCCAGGAGAGACGTGTGGGCGACATGCAAGTGCCGCTGTTGCGCTGCGTGGCGGTGGACAGAGGCGGAAAGCGTCGAGGTGGCGTGCAAGCTATCAGTTTTCCCCATTTGGATTATTTCCCCTTGAAATCCAAGAGGTTTACCGAGGTCGGCATCTATTTAAGAGACCGATCCGGTCATTCCATCCCATTCGGTAGAGGCGAGGTGACCGTGACACTTCATCTGAGACCTATTGAGCGCTGAAAGAGAGAAAAATGATGCGTCAACGCGTTCCGTACTTTCCACCCAGGCGCACCGACTTCGGCAGAGGGTACAGCGATTACTACAACGCGCAGCTGGGCAACGGCGTGACCGTGTACAGCGGGCGCTCTTTCCAGAGCGGGCACGGTTTGGGCGGCGCTCTGTTAGGTCTGATGCGCTCGGCTACCCCGCTATTGAAGTCGGTGGGAAAAACGCTGCTCCGCGCCGGTGTGGGCGTAGCTAAAGATGTGCTGGCGGGTCGGACTTTAAAGAGCAGCGTGAAAGACCGAGGCGCAGGCGCTCTGAAGAGACTGGCGAGTACGGCGTTCTCGGGAGGAAAGACGCCTGTCGCGTCTAAGAAAGGGTCGAAACGTCGTCGTGGGCATTCCCCTCAGACGGGCGGTGGCTCTTGCAAGAGACGTAGAGGGGATGTATTCGACCGGTAAGCGCCTAGGCGTTCAGGTATAAATAAAAAGACTGGAGGGGGCCGGCGTCAGTCTGTCGGCCGCGTGAAGAGAGAACACAATGGCTTACGTACACGAGAGCAGTAACGAGTGCGCGCTCTCTGAGCTCGACCTGCACACCGTAGCGCCGACTCAGACTACTATCTTAAAGTCGTCTTTCCTGGGGATAGAAACAAAAAACTCTTTAGAGGATGGAGGTAACATAAATTTCACCATCAACAAGTCGCAAGAGTACACAGACCTGAACGAGAATTACCTTCATCTGGAATGTCAAGTGCTAAAGGACGGAGCGGCGATCGAGGCCACCGACGCGGTAGCTCCGGTGAACAACTTGGCTCACTCGCTCTTCAAAGACGTCCAAGTCTCCATCGGCGGTTTCAAAGTGTCTGGCAACACCGAGACCTACCCTTACCGAGCTTACTTGGAAGGGTTACTCAACTACAACAAAGACGTGAAGGACGGCGTCATGAGCGCCCAGGGGTGGCATGAAGATACGCCCGGTCAGTTTGACACGTTGACTGACGCGAATGCGGGGTACAAAGCGCGCAAGAAGCTAATCTCCAACAAGCGCTTTTCGCTGATGGCGCGACTGCACTTTGACCTGGCTCATCAACCGAAGCTCATCGTTGGAGAGACAGAAATCAATCTCACTCTGAAACAAGCGGCGCCCTCTTTCTATCTGATGTGCGCCGCTGACGGAGGCTACAGCTTGAAGGTCTACAAAGCAAAGCTCTACGTGCGACGCGTGCTGGTGGCGGACGCTGTAGCGGAAACGCACGAGAGAGCGGTGATAGAACACGGGCCCTTCGACTACCCGGTGAACAGAGTGGAGGTGACGACCTACGCCATCCCTCAAGGTAACAGAGATCACAGCTACACGCACTCCAACACAGGCCAGCTTCCCAAGTCGATGATGATTTGCTTCCTTGACCACGACGCCTTCAACGGTAGCTACACCAAGAACCCGTTCGAGATGAAGCATTACGACATCAGCTCGCTTCAAGTGATAGTGAACGATCAGAAAGTGCCGAACGACGCCTACGTGCCCGACTTTAAGACCAAAGCGGCCGTGAGAGAGTACTTGGCGCTACACACGGAAACGGGGATGTACGAGGGCGCGCGCTCCTGCGGTATTTCATACGAACAATTCCTGAACGGTTACACGGTGTTCCCCCTCGACTTAACCCCAGACAGATCGCACGACGGGTGTCGCGTGAACCTTATAAGAGCGGGTCAGCTGAGGGTGGAAGTCAGTTTCCGCTCGGCGCTACAAGCGACAACAACGGTGCTACTCTACTTGGTGTACGACAACGTCGTCGAGCTGACCCGAGATCGACACCCCGTCACCGACTACCACATGAACTGAAGACAAGACGGCGGTACTTGGCGTATCGTATGAACACGCTTGAAATAAGCAGAGTGTTGAAGGAAAACGTTCACACAAAACATCGTTTCCTGGGCGTTTTCTCTTGTGACACTATTCCGAAGCACCCTATCAAAGACACTTGTTTCGTGAGCAACACAGATCCGCAACATTTACCAGGTCAGCATTGGGTGGCGTTTTACGTGTCGAGCACGGGTGAAGTGTACTACTTTGATTCCTTCGGCTTACCGCCGCTGAGTGCGGAGTTCTTGTCTTTCGTGGAACGCTCTGCTCCGTTCAAGTGGCAAAGAAACCGCATTCAACTACAAGACACTTCTGCTGACACCTGTGGACCTCATTGCGTTCATTTCCTAATTGAAGCATGTCGAACAAGAAACCCCAAGAAGTGCGTCATGCGCATGAGCAAAATCCCAAAGCTGAGCGACCGGGTCGTGAGTCAGAAGCTATCGATGATGCTGTTGTGACGGGTTGTTGCGATGGCGGCCGTTTCATGGAGGCAAAGATTCTCTGCCTTGCCGAAATGGTGTTGGATTTATCCAAAGTCGTGCAATGTCTATTGGAGAAAAGTCGTCCGGGGTGTGGTGGTGCGAGTGACGGCGGCGTGAGACTTTGCGGCCTGTTGAGTTGCTGCAAATCGAAGAAGCGAGCTAAAAAAGCATAAACTTGTGTGTTTTTTCTGATTGAAAATGAAGAAATAAAGAATAAAATGAAAAGAAAAGAAATTATCTTGTTGTGTTTTTATTTCTATATATAAGTTACATAACTTTTTTTTTGTTTGTTTGTTTACAAACAGTCACGTGTCACGTGGTGTTGTTTACAAACAAGAAAGCCACGTGGTGTTGTTTACAAACAAACCCTAAGTAGGTCACGTTACCCTAGTTACCAGAATGCCGGCTTCTGATTGGCTGAGCCTAAGTAGGTCACGTGACGTAATTAGGTCACGTTACCATGGTTACCAGAATGCCGGCCTCTGATTGGCTGAGAGCTTCTAAGTAGGTCAGTAGGTCACCCAGAATGCTGGCTTCTGATTGGCTGAGAGCCCTAAGTAGGTCACGTTACCATGGCAACGGGTCACGTGACCAAATGGAGGCCTCTGATTGGCTGCATGTCGATTGAGTAATAAACAGTACTTAACTATAGTCCCGTTCCGATACATACTATACTACTACAGTCGGTACACGGATTTAATTTTAAACCACCTTCCCATCTGGATCCATGTCTGGCGGGGTGGAAGGATCCAGCTGAAAAGCGTGATTAGGGCTTTTGTTTCTCTTATGATAGCAGCAGGTCAGCATGCGACAGCTGAAAATGTCAGACTCGCCGCTCCTATAAAAGACTGAGATGCGTCTCTCTTTCCACACACCCTTCTACCATCGCCGCCGACACCGCCACCGCTGGCCAGCCGACCGCCGCCACCGCCTGCAGTCACCGCCATCACGCCAGCAGGGAATTTCGAGCTGAGTCTGCTTATTGCTTATTTTTTTTCTTTGAGCTTTTTGTTTTTTTAAATTTTTATTTTCACTCAGTCTTTTTTGTTTCGGAGGAAAGAAATATGGCGCTGCAGAGGGCGCGAGTTTCTAAAAGACGGTCGCGCGAACAAAGTGCCCGGCTATTTTTTTATCTCAAAGGAGAGAGCGTCACGTAGTTGAGGTTCACGCATCTCTTGAAGCGTACCGAATTCTCGAGAAATGCAAAGCTGAGCGCCATCGTCGTTATACAAGAGCGGAAAAAAAAAACGTAGCGACATGGCCGAGAGCCGTCTTCTCAGAACAGTATTTACTCTACCATTGCATAACAGCCGCTCTCAGCGCCCCCACTCGTTGGGCGTTTCATGAAAAGAAAGAGCGCCGCTACTCTCCTCACCCTGCCTCCTCTTATAAAGTGAGAATAAGTGCTATGAAACGATTCGACAAGCCGATCGGTTTCTTGGGAGCGACTGCAGCTCCCACTCGGTGGGCGCGCGTTGTGGCCGACGTGAACACGGTCTCTAAACGTTTCGACGTCGTCACTTGTTATCCCGCATATTGCAACGCAGCCGAATTGAAGAAGATAGGGACGCACTATTTTAAACCATACGCTCCAATATGTATTTGTCACCGCCGCGCTCACACGCCTTATTGCTTTTTCGAGACGATCGTGTCACAACACAGAAATAGAAAAAAAAGCGGCAAAGCGACGAGCTTTGCCTAAATGATCAAAAAAAAAAAAAAAAAAATTAATCTTCTCCTCCTCCTCCTCCTCCTCCTCCTCCTCCTCCTCCTCCTCCTCCTCCTCCTCCTCCTCCTCTCCCTCTTCTTTTTAAAAAAAAAAAAAATATTTGTATCAGACTCCTCTGGAGTCTGATACAAAACATTTATGACTATTGAGTGAAAATAGAATTTTATCGCAAAAAAAAAAAAGAAAAAAAAAGACACTTCTGCCGCCGCTACTGTGACACCGGCTGGAATCAATAAAAAGGTCGGCGGACTTTTCTCCACAACCATTCACTACCGACCGTTCGAGTGAGAAACACAGCAGACAGTCAGACACACAACCGCTCTCTCACGCGTGCTGAAAAAAAAAAAAAAAAAATGTCGAGCAGTAGAAGCAAACTTTTCACAGAAATTCATTTCGACGCTCGACTACAAGGACCCTTTAGTTGTATCATTAGCGGTCCGTCGGGTTGTGGAAAATCGCGCTTGGTGGATCAATTTCTGAGCGACGTGAACAATTTGGTCACGCCGCCGGTGGAAAAGACTTTTTACCATTACGGCGAGTGGCAACCTCTGTTTGAAAAAATGCAAAATCAGTACGGTGTGGAATTCAGAGAAGGTCTTCCTAGCAAAGAGACTATAGCGGGAGACGTGGAAGTAGCAGAAGACGCCTTACGACCCCACACTCTACTGATATTGGACGATCTGATGAGCAGTTCCAATCAGCAAGTGGTAGCCGACATCTTTACTAAATACTCGCATCACTGGAACGTGAGCGTCATATACATCACTCGATCTATGAGTCTGAACGCTCACTACATGATCGTTTTCAAGAACCCGCGCGACATGGGGCAAATAGCTAGTCTGTCTCGCCAGGTGTTTCCGTCCAACGCGGCGGCCCCCTCTAGTATATTTACCCATGAACTCAAGCGACCTCACTCATACCTCCTTCTGGACTTCAAGCAGTCAACACCTGACGATCTGAGAATACGCTCCTCTTTGACGTCCATACACTCTCAGCTAGTGTTCGTACCGCTAGACAAAAAAAAGAACAAGAGAAAGCAGTAGCAAAAATGTCTTCTCATCTACTCGAAAGACACTTTGGTACTCTCAAGCACTTAGCTAAGTGCTCGCCAAAGGACTGCTCGCATCTAATAGACTCTGGAAGCGACGATCTGATCGCAGCGTTGAGTGAGATCTGTCACAATTTACTGGTAGGGAACATCCCGCTCAGCGACAAACAACTGGACAAGCTTCGAGAATCGGCTGACGTGTTGAGGGAGGTCGGGAAAAAATCTACGCCCATCAAAAAAAAGAGACGCGTCTTGGTACAAGAGGGAGGTTTCCTCATTCCGGCTCTCATAGGGATGGCCTTACCGCTTATAAAGAGCATTCTCCGTATATGAGACACCTCATTCGACACCTACTCGCCGACAGCACCACCACCACTACCGCCACCACCAGCGTCATTGCCACCGTCGTCCCCATGACGGACTCAGAGCAGCAACAACACTACAAACGCTTAGCGCTCGTGGATCCTGAGACGCTCTACAAATCATCACGAGCAGGTCTACTTCATCATGTGCCCGCTGCTGCTACTACTAGCGCTGCTACTACTGCAGTCGCTGCTGCTAGTACTTCTACTGCTCCAAACCTTCCTCCTCTTCCTGATGAGCGCACTGAAAAGAACGAGAGTTCCGCTCCTGCCACCGCCGCCCGCCTACCTGCCGACATGGCCTATTACCACAAGCAGGCAGAACAATCCCTTCATCCCGACGCGGCCTTGCACCAGGTGCTACAATTTATCTACAGGGACTTGGACTTAGTGTTGAACGATCCCACTTTGGAATCGCGCGAGAAAATGTTGAAATACCGAAGGTTGTTGAATAGATTGCAATTTTTTCTCGTGAATCCCCACAACAGCAACATCTCTTCGTCCTACTCTTCTTCGCCCCCGGCTCACCTCCGTCAGTCTGCTGAAGAGGCCAGCGCGTCCCTACTTGAGCGGTTGGCGAACCAAGTTCCCAAGAGGAATCGCACCCGGACCGTGGCGCTGTACAAACAATTGGAGAAATCCGGTGTGATCAAGTGGAACGAGGACGGTGCGGTGCGCGAGATGTCGGGTCGGAGAATACCACCTGAGCATCGCATCAACATAGTGGACTTACTGAACGACGCCGCCAGGTTCAGGAAGACGGCGCCCAGACCGGCGGGCTACTCTCCGTTCACGAAAGCGCTGCGCGAAGCAGTTCCCACAGACTCCTTGATCGGAAACCATCTGTATAAAGCGAGCGGACCTGGCCAAAGCTTAGACACACGGCTCGCTGACAGAGGTCGGAAACGACCAAGCTTCCACTCGGAAGAAGGAGAAGCAGCAGCAGCAGCAGCAGTAGCAGCAGCAGACTCTTCTCTCCAGGTGGACGATCCATCCTCTGACGACGAGGAGGACAGTGAACTTTTCCAAACTCCGACTTCCTATAGGAGCGTGGCGAGTAAGAAAAGGAAAGGGCGCAACCGCCTAGCGGCGAGGTCGTCGTTCACGCCCTCAACAGGCCCACCATGGGCAAACCAGTGAAGAGACTGACCAAGAAGGAAAAAGAAAAGAAGCGCGTAGTAGCTAGATATACCGACGTCAAAGCGCCCTCCAGTTTCACTAGCGTGACTAAACTCCAGAAACATCATTTTCGCCACCTAAACCCGGCCGTCATCCGAGATGCTTTAGTGTCACTGGACGCCTACACTAAACATAAACCCATTCGGAGAAAATTCGCAAGGAACAAGACTATAACCGGCGCAATCGATCAGCAGTGGCAGATAGATCTGATGGACATGCAAGCTTTGGCGTCTCACAACGACCGCTTCCGGTACGTGGTGACGGCGATCGACGTTTTCTCTAGGTACGCAAGGGCCGTTCCCATTAAATCCAAGAGCGGCGCTGATGTCACCGAGGCCTTCCGAGAGATGACAGGCACTGGCGAGAGACGACCGTGCACTGTTCAGACAGACAAGGGGAAAGAGTTTTTGAACAAGATCTTTCAAGATCACTTGAAGAGCGAGGGCATAGAGTTCTTCACTGGCGAGAACGACAACATCAAAGCTAGTCTAGTGGAGCGCTTGAACCGCAGTCTGAAGGAGAAGCTGTGGCGTTATTTCACACACAAGCGCACGTATCGCTACGTAGACGTACTGCACCATGTAGTGTCTTCTTACAATCGCACTCACCACAAGACGTTGAAAATGGCGCCGGCTCAAGTCAGCTCGGAAAACAGCGAAACAGTTTTCTACCGACAAGATCTCCCAACTAACAAACAAATCGACGAAATATGGAAAAAGAAGAAAAAAACAAAGACGTCCGCCGTCGACGTCATCGCTCCGGGTGACAGAGTGAGGATGTTGAGAACTAAAGGCGCCTTCGACAAAGGGTACGAGGGAAACTGGCGCGAGGAAGTGGTCGACGTTGCTAAGACGTTGGGAAGCAGAGGGTTCGAGCTGAAAGACGACAAGGGCGAGGAGATAAAAGGCGTCTTCTACCCGGAAGAGGTTCAGAAGGTGTACAAGAGTCGTTACGACAACAACTACCTGATAGACGAGGTGTTGCGCCGCAAGACCGTCGACGGTAAAGAGTTAGCTTTCGTACGTTGGTTAGGTTACGACGACAAGTTCAACGAGTGGATCCCCGTCAAAAAAATTACGTAGAAAAAAAAAAAAAAAAAAATGAACATCACTCTACCTAGCAACAGCTCTATGGAGTATTATCCTGACAACAGCTTGACGTCTTTCCGAACTCACTTCGACTCGCCGCTCCTTCTGCCCGAAGCGTACGAAGCGGCTCTGACTGAGATCATCCTCCCTACAGAATGGACTAACGTGCACGACGACGACTTGATCATCGTTGTTCCTCTGCGCACCAAGGGTTCGCTAGAGGAGGCGATCCAGGTTTTAAAAGAAACTAAATTCGCCGAAGGAAAAAAACCACAGGTAGACTGGAGGGGAATGAAAAACGCGAACGGTCTGAGCAAGCTGACGTTCAGCTCAAAATACCCGCTGAGCTGGAAGGAAGCGAGCTATGTAACGGTGGAAGAGATATCAGACACGTCGGAAGAGCAGCGATTGAAACCGGAAACAAAAAGGTTCAAGAGAGAGGTCGACTTGAGACAGACGAATGCTGTATACAAGCAGTTCTTGTCCCCGGCGGTGAAGAAGAAGGCGATCAGCGATCAAGCAAGACAGATGATCGAAGAGATGGAGAAAGACATGGGAGTGCGCAGTTTCATGCCAAACATATTCCAGATACCTCCTATTTTCACCGGAAGCAACCACACCCTAGTCGAGCGCTTGAGTCAGACGATGCGAGATGACAGACTAGAGGGCTCCAGCTTCTTGCTCAAACCGATGCTGATCTTATCGTACGACGCCAACACGAAACGCGTCACCATCAAACCGCCGAGACACTGCGCTGTCCTGCTGACTCAGCATCTCGCATGCGTTCTAGGCTTCGGAGAGAAGACGTGTTTCGCGTCGCCGACTACCGGCGCCTACTCGATGGATGTTTACGGGGACGTACACTCTGTGTACATATACACCGACATGATCCAGGAGAGACGTGTGGGCGACATGCAAGTGCCGCTGTTGCGCTGCGTCGCGGTGGACAGAGGCGGAAAGCGTCGAGGTGGCGTGCAAGCTATCAGTTTTCCCCATTTGGATTATTTCCCCTTGAAATCCAAGAGGTTTACCGAGGTCGGCATCTATTTAAGAGACCGATCCGGTCATTCCATCCCATTCGGTAGAGGCACGGTGACCGTGACACTTCATCTGAGACCTATTGAGCGCTGAAAGAGAGAAAAATGATGCGTCAACGCGTTCCGTACTTTCCACCCAGGCGCACCGTCGGCAGAGGGTACAGCGATTACTACAACGCGCAGCTGGGCAACGGCATCAACGTGTACAGCGGGCGCTCTTTCCAGAGCGGGCACGGTTTGGGCGGCGCTCTGTTAGGTCTGATGCGCTCGGCTACCCCGCTATTGAAGTCGGTGGGAAAAACGCTGCTCCGCGCCGGTGTGGGCGTAGCTAAAGATGTGCTGGCGGGTCGGACTTTAAAGAGCAGCGTGAAAGACCGAGGCGCAGGCGCTCTGAAGAGACTGGCGAGTACGGCGTTCTCGGGAGGAAAGACGACTGTCGCGTCTAAGAAAGGGTCGAAACGTCGCCGGCATTCTCCTCAGACGGGCGGTGGCTCTTGCAAGAGACGTAGAGGGGATCACTGCATCAAAATTCATATTTAAGTATGTTTAAGTGTACCAAAATATCCAGGAAATATCCTGGAAAGGTCGTTTGGAAGTTGCCATGAAATATAATGGAACTTAAATTTACCGGAGATGTCAAATGACATTTCCAGGAAATTCTAGCTAAATTTAAAATTACTGGAAATGTCATATGACATTTCCAGGAAATATTAGGTAAACTAAAATTTGCCTGGAGGGGCAGGTAGCCATTGGGGAGGTGAGGCAGAGCTTTTGACAGTATAGAGCCGCCAGGAGGGAGCATGTGACGCCTTCTCCGCGCCCTTGGAGTGCAGGCAGCCGTGGGTGAGGTGTGGCAGAGTTTTTGACACTGTAGAGCCGCCAGGAGGGAGCATGTGACGCCTTCTCCGCCCCCTTGGAGTGCAGGCAGCCGTGGGTGAGGTGTGGCAGAGTTTTTGACACTGTAGAGCCGCCAGGAGGGAGCATGTGACGCCTTCTCTGCGCCCTGGGAGTGCAGGCAGCCGTGGGTGAGGTGTGGCGGAGTTTTTGACACTGTAGAGCCGCCAGGAGGGAGCATGTGACGCCTTCTCCGCGCCCTGGGAGTGCAGGCAGCCGTGGGTGAGGTGTGGCGGAGTTTTTGACACTGTAGAGCCGCCAGGAGGGAGCATGTGGCGCCTTCTCTGCGCCCTGGGAGGGCAGGTAGCTATGGGGGAGATGTGTGTCTCTGTAGCCTTTATTTTGCTTTATCTTATTTATTAATTTCCCTGAAGCTACAAAACATATCTGGGGCTGTAAAGTCAGAAGTACTTATAGCACAGCGAGATTTACGTTCAGGCATCTTGGGAGTCCAGGGGGCTTTACAATGACACCTCCTGGGACTCCCTATCCCCTCTAGAAGCGCTACAATGCGCACCCAATGACAGCCAAAGCTACACTGATCCGCTTCAATGCACATCAGAGGTCATGTGACCTCCTTAGCCAATCAGAGGGAGGTCTCGCGGCGGTCACGTGGCCATGGCAGCACCCCCTTTATAATGGGGGGTGCTGCTGAGGGGAGTCCTCACTTCACTCCTGCCTGGTCTACTGGATACACCTGCTGCTACACCCTGCCCCGGCCTCCCTGGAGGCTCCCCCGGCCTCCCTGGAGTTTCCCCCAGCCTCCCTGGGGGCTTCCCTGGCCTCCCTAGGGGCTTGCCTCGGCCTCCCTGGGGGCTGCCCTGGCCTCCCTAGGGGCTTGCCTCGGCCTCCTTGGGGGCTTGCCCCAGCCTCCCTGGGGGCTGCCCCGGCCTCCAGGGGGCATTAATGGATGAAATTGATGAATGAATGCCTGTCTTTGCATAAGTGTATCCCCAGTTTCTCAGGTCCCTCATGAAACATCCTAGTTCTCAATTTAGGAAAATACTGCATTCCAAAATAAAATGAATCTTTAATGACATTTAGGTAAATATTTCAGAGCATTTGATCACATTTAAGTAACTTTCTCATGGCCTTGTCATTTGGTTTCATCATCTTTAATGACATTTAGGTAAATATTTCAGAGCATTTGATCACATTTAAGTAGCTTTCTCATGGCCTTGTAATTTGGTTTAATTACCTTTAATGACATTTTGGTAATACTTTTAGACCATTTAGGTCAACTTAAATGTTGCTTAAATATACCGAAATAGTCACTTTTGGTATACAAAAATATGCTTAAATCTCAAAATTTTGACATTTAAGTTTTCCCGGCAAGGTCAATTAAATGTCATTATATGTGCTTATCAAAGACATTTAAGCATATATAATGACCTTTAGAGAAAACTTAAATCTACTTATATCGAGTTTTTCATGCAGTGGATGTATTCGACCGGTAAGCGCCTAGGCGTTCAGGTATAAATAAAAAGACTGGAGGCGGCCGGCGTCAGTCTGTCGGCCGCGTGAAGAGAGAACACAATGGCTTATGTACACGAGAGCAGTAACGAGTGCGCGCTCTCTGAGCTCGACCTGCACACCGTAGCGCCGACTCAGACTACTATCTTAAAGTCGTCTTTCCTGGGGATAGAAACAAAAAACTCTTTAGAGGATGGAGGTAACATAAATTTCACCATCAACAAGTCGCAAGAGTACACAGACCTGAACGAGAATTACCTTCATCTGGAATGTCAAGTGCTGAAAGCGAACGGAGCGGCGATCGAGGACACCGACGCGGTAGCTCCGGTGAACAACTTGGCTCACTCGCTCTTCAAAGACGTCCAAGTCTCCATCGGCGGTTTCAAAGTGTCTGGCAACACCGAGACCTACCCTTACCGAGCTTACTTGGAAGGGTTACTCAACTACAACAAAGACGTGAAGGACGGCGTCATGAGCGCCCAGGGGTGGCATGAAGATACGCCCGGTCAGTTTGACACGTTGACTGACGCGAATGCGGGGTACAAAGCGCGCAAGAAGCTAATCTCCAACAAGCGCTTTTCGCTGATGGCGCGACTGCACTTTGACCTGGCTCATCAACCGAAGCTCATCGTTGGAGAGACAGAAATCAATCTCACTCTGAAACAGGCGGCGTCCTCTTTCTATCTGATGTGCGCCGCTGACGGAGGCTACAGCTTGAAGATCTACAAAGCAAAGCTCTACGTGCGACGCGTGCTGGTGGCGGACGCTGTAGCGGAAACGCACGAGAGAGCGGTGATAGAACACGGGCCCTTCGACTACCCGGTGAACAGAGTGGAGGTGACGACGTACGCCATCCCTCAAGGTAACAGAGATCACAGCTACACGCACTCCAACACAGGCCAGCTTCCCAAGTCGATGATGATTTGCTTCCTGGACCACGACGCCTTCAACGGTAGCTACACCAAGAACCCGTTCGAGATGAAGCATTACGACATCAGCTCGCTTCAAGTGATAGTGAACGATCAGAAAGTGCCGAACGACGCCTACGTGCCCGACTTTAAGACCAAAGCGGCCGTGAGAGAGTACTTGGAGCTACACACGGAAACGGGGATGTACGAGGGCGCGCGCTCCTGCGGTGTTTCATACGATCAATTCCTGAACGGTTACATGGTGTTCCCCCTCGACTTAACCCCAGACAGATCGCACGACGGGTGTCGCGTGAACCTTATAAGAGCGGGTCAGCTGAGGGTGGAAGTCAGTTTCCGCTCGGCGCTACAAGGGACAACAACGGTGCTACTCTACTTGGTGTACGACAACGTCGTCGAGCTGACCCGAGATCGACACCCCATCACCGACTACCACATGAACTGAAGACAAGACGGCAGTACTTAGCGTATCGTATGAACACGCTTGAAATAAGCAGAGTGTTGAAGGAAAACGTTCACACAAAACATCGTTTCCTGGGCGTTTTCTCTTGTGACACTATTCCGAAGCACCCTATCAAAGACACTTGTTTCGTGAGCAACACAGATCCGCAACATTTACCAGGTCAGCATTGGGTGGCGTTTTACGTGTCGAGCACGGGTGAAGTGTACTACTTTGATTCCTTCGGCTTACCGCCGCTGAGTGCGGAGTTCTTGTCTTTCGTGGAACGCTCTGCTCCGTTCAAGTGGCAAAGAAACCGCATTCAACTACAAGACACTTCTGCTGACACCTGTGGACCTCATTGCGTTCATTTCCTAATTGAAGCATGTCGAACAAGAAACCCCAAGAAGTGCGTCATGCGCATGAGCAAAATCCCAAAGCTGAGCGACCGGGCCGTGAGTCAGAAGCTATCGATGATGCTGTTGTGACGGGTTGTTGCGATGGCGGCCGTTTCATGGAGGCAAAGATTCTCTGCCTTGCCGAAATGGTGTTGGATTTATCCAAAGTCGTGCAATGTCTATTGGAGAGAAGTCGTCCGGGGTGTGGTGGTGCGAGTGACGGCGGCGTGAGATTTTGCGGCCTGTTGAGTTGCTGCAAATCGAAGAAGCAAGCTAAAAAAGCATAAACTTGTGTGTTTTTTCTGATTGAAATGAAAATAAAGAATAAAATGAAAAGAAAAGAAATTATCTTGTTGTGTTTTTATTTCTATATATAAGTTACATAACTTTTTTTTGTTTGTTTGTTTACAAACAGTCACGTGTCACGTGGTGTTGTTTACAAACAAGAGAGCCACGTGGTGTTGTTTACAAACAAACCCTAAGTAGGTCACGTTACCCTAGTTACCAGAATGCCGGCTTCTGATTGGCTGAGCCTAAGTAGGTCACGTGACGTAAGTAGGTCACGTTACCATGGTTACCAGAATGCCAGCCTCTGATTGGCTGAGAGCTTCTAAGTAGGTCAGTAGGTCACCCAGAATGCTGGCTTCTGATTGGCTGAGAGCCCTAAGTAGGTCACATGGCAACGGGTCACGTGACCAAATGGAGGCCTCTGATTGGCTGCATGTCGATTGAGTAATAAACAGTAGTTAATCTATAGTCCCGTTCCGATACATACTATACTACTATTAGATACAAAATTGTCCAGGCCCATTACAGCCTGACGGCGGCTGTAATGGGCCTGGAGAGCTCGAGGTTGGCTTACCCTCGACACCTGTAGCTTATGGCAGGTAAGTGAGCGGTCACCGAGATCATCAGCCGGTCGGTCAATGACCCTGCGTCTATAATAGGGGAGATATTATTGGTCCAGATGTTACCTGCTTGCCTGCTATAAGATCTCTTACCTTATGGTAGGGCGAAAATAGCCTTTGAAGTTACTTGACCCTACATAGCAAAACAAGACTGGCCCTAGAAATCCAATAGTGTTTTCTAAACCTCATTTCAGGGCTATTTTCGAGTTGATTTGATGGTCGCTGAGTCAAGTCTGAGTCGCCACAGTTAGGGAGAAAATTTCTAGGTACTGATGAGGCATGAAATAAAACAATACATATATATTTGAAAAAATTATTCTGACTTACCTACCCTAGATTTTTAGTGTTTGTCAAGATACTTCTATAAAGTAGAACAATACTTGGGTGCGCTCTCAGAACAACTAACACACTCGTAGGGATATTTCGACGTGACAAAACCTGTTTAATGACCATGGCAAGGGTACTTACAAAAAGTGTTTCCAAAGATGAATAGAATTGCTGATATCTGCTGTATGCAACATGTGAGTGAGTGTTCACAGAGATCTTCAGCTGGGCGGTAAATGATTGTACTTCTGTATTAGGGGAGATATTATTAATTCAGATGTTACTTGCTTGCCTGCTATTAGATCTGTAACCTTATGGTAGGGCAAAATAGCGTTTGAGGTTACTTGAGTTGAGTTTGATTTGTGTTTAAATAGCCTTTATTTTCTCTTTTGAAAATTTAACAGTTACAGTCTGTGTTTGACAATGTATTTGAAAAATCAGGCAGGCTGCATTTAAGATTATTCATCCCATTTGTGTACTTGAGCCCACCTAGCAAAAGAAAGCTGACCCTAGAAATCCAATTGTGTTTTCTAAACCTCATTTCAGGGCTATTTTCGATTTGATAGGAATTAATATAAGTATGCCATTATATTGTAGAGGAAACCATTGAGTACATGCATGTGTAGGACTGCATAGTAGAAGCCATACATGGGGGGATACTGCAGGGGGGTGGGAGGATGTGGGGAGGCGTTACAACAGGGGGAGGACATGGGGAAGTGTTACAACAGTAGGCCTGGACCATGGAGTAAGGGAGTAGGGGGTATTACTTAAAGAAGCATAGTCCGATGATTAGGGCTCAAAAATTAATTTGGCTAAAAATGTACCAGAATGTTCAATATGGCCATACTATATATCCTACCTATTTTGTTTAACTTAATTACCCAAAATTCAGCTTAGAATTCAGTCAAATTATCAGTTTTATGCTCCATTTAAGACTTTTGGAGTGCACGCTATAATTCCCCCATTGAAAATACACTGTTAAATACTGTATCTGGGCCACATTGGAGCCTCTAAATTGGCGTCTATTGGCCATAGAAGACATTGTATTGTTTCCTATCCTCCGAACATGATATTGTACTAACATTTGCAACAAAGTTAAGTAGGATTTAAGATATGAGAAAAATCGGACCATGTCACTTTAAGCCTTCTAAAAGCCAAATAAAGCATTATGCCCATTTGTCATAATGATCAATAAAATCAGCAGCTCGAATAAATTGCATGCATTGCATTGGAGAATGTATTGGGTTTAGTCTACCAACCCAGTATGGTCAGCATGATACACAAATTCAGCAGTGGCGAGTGACTCACATGGGTTGCATTCATGAATCAACTAAATGAATCAACTAAAGCGCGTAGTCCTTAACCCTTAACCCTTAACCCTTTAAGGATAGTTGTTACTAAAAGAGGACATTTGTCGTCATGATGCGCCTATGCAGCCGCAGTGGTGAGCCGCATTCATGCCAAACCTTCCGGAGTATCCAGACCCTATAGCATGATTCTTGAATGCAGCCACCAAGGGCATAGTGCATTAAGGCATCATGCCGCTCATAAATGGTTAAAGCACTGAGAGGGTTAAGACTTGGGTGAGTTGGGAGTGTAGAGGTGCTTACCGCTCGTGGAGGGGACCACTGTAAGACATTGGGGAAGCGGGGTAAGACTTCGGGGAAGGAGTGAATTGGTTTCATCTCAGAGGAGCACGCACAGCTCCCCCGGTGTGGTTAAACCTTTAACGACAGCATGATGCATTGTTAAAGAAGTTGGCATGATGCTTGAATGAGGCCTGTTGAGTTACTCACGAGGGATGCATTCATGCATCATGGCAACTCTTCAGGAGTGTATCAACCCATAGGGTCAGCATGATGCATGAATGCAGCACCTGGGTGAGTATATTGCCATGGCTTCCTTCATTCATGTATCATGTCGCCTGAGGCATTAAACGAGTATGCGGAGGTTTCAGGCTACACTCTTCAAGCATAGGCTATGGTCATTGTATTTCTATGCTATGAGATCACACAGATCATGATCATACAACCTCCTAGGAGGGTTATACAGGATATCCTCCTAGGCCACATGTGGGAGAAAGGCAGAGCAAGGCTTGTTAGACCCTTAGTGCTCTAAGCACAGCGTGGTGCTTTAATACGCTATGGCCTTTGTTATCACAATGCATGAATGCAGTCCTGCCCAGTGACTAACCAGTGCTGCATCCAAGCACTAAGGGACGGATGCATTTCTGAAGTGTCATCATGATGCATGAATGCAGCTGCATCACGACAATGAAGGGCATAGTGTATATTATTGGACTTTGCTGCCCCTAAAGGGTTATAAATAGTTGTATCTATAAGGGTCTCATGAGGGACTCAGCCAAGGTATCTTCCCATTAACACCAGGACATTGCTTCACCTTTAAAGGGTGCAAGTCTCTGAGCAAGTCACAGAGCAAGTCACAGAGCAGGTCACTGAGCAACTCCCTTAGCAAAACACACAGCAGCACACACAGCAGCACACACAGCAGCACACACAGCAGCACACACTGCAAAACACACAGCAGCTTATAGAGCAGCATACACAGTAGCACACACAGCAACTCACACAGCAGCACACACAGCAGCACACACAGCAGCACACACAACAGCACACACAGCAGCTCATACAGCAGCTAACACTGCAGCTCACACAGCACTACACACAGCAGCACACACAGCAGCATATACAGCAAACACAGCAACACACACAGCACCACCAACAGCACCACACACAGCAGCACACACAGCACCACACACAGCAGCTCACACAGCAGCATACATTGACACACACAGCAGCATACACAGCAGCACACACAGCAACTCACACAGCAGCACACACAGCAGCTCATACAGCAGCTCACACAGCAGCTCATACAGCAGCATATATAGCACACACAGCACCACACACAGCAGCACACACAGCACCACACACAGCAGCACACACAGCAGCTCACACAGCACTACACACAGCAGCACACACAGCAGCATATACAGCACACACAGCACCACACACAGCACCACCAACAGCACCACCAACAGCACCACACACAGCACCACACACAGCACCACCAACAGCACCACACACAGCACCACACACAGCACCACCAACAGCACCACACACAGCACCACGCACAGCAGCTCACACAGCAGCTCACACAGCAGCTCATACAGCAGCTCACACAGCACTACACACAGCAGCTCACACAGCAGCATATACAGCAAACACAGCAACACACACAGCAGCACACACAGCAGCTCACACAGCACCACACACAGCAGCACACACAGCAGCTCACACAGCAGCACACACAGCAGCTCACACAGCAGCACACACAGCAGCTCACACAGCAGCTCACACAGCAGCTCACACAGCAGCTCACACAGCAGCTCACACAGCACCACACACAGCAGCACACACAGCAGCACACACAGCAGCACACACAGCACCACACATGGCAGTACACACAGCAGCACACACAGCACACACAGCAGCACATACAGCAGCACACACAGCAGCACACAGTGACACACACAGCACCCCACAATTCAACCCTTACAGTAGCTGCCACTAGGAGTGTCATTGACATCCAATTTATTTCGATGCCGATTATCACTATTTTGGTGTAGATATTTCGATTATATCGATTTATTTCAATACAAAACAACAGTTCCCCATACCCTTTAAAAATTGCAAGATTCTTGAAGAACATAATAACACCTTTGTATAAATCAAAATAAGACCAAATTCTACTTTAAGAAAACTCATTTCTAAATGTTCATGGTGACACATGCGTAGCATGTAAGGATAATTGGCAGGTCACTGACCGGGTTTGGTATATAATTAGGTCACTGTATGAATATGTATTAGTCACGTGACCTTCCTCTGGTTTTCCCGCGCCGGCTCAAATTGCTTTGTTAGGCCTACGCATTTGTCCACGGTGGACGTATATTTTTGTCTCTGCCAAATCCCAACGGATTTACATCTCTACCAGCAGTAGGATATTGGAGGGTAAGTCATGCCTCCCAAGAAGCCCAAGAAGGATAGTAAGCCCGAGCGCACCGAGGCTGAGCTAGCCCTACACAAGGCGCAGAAGAAATGGCAGAAAAAGGCAGACGCACGAATGGCGTCCACCGACTCCAAGCTGGACCGGCTCGTCGCCCTACACGGGGGTGGCATGCCAGCCGGCGGGACGTTACCAGCCCCGCCTGGACCACCAGCTGGAGGAGTGCACCCCATGCCCGGAATGCTACCCCAGGCAGGAATGCAGCAGCATCTTCCTAATATGCTACCCCCGGTAGGAGTACCTATGGACCTAACACATCAGCAGTACCACCCGGCGGCCCTATACTACCAGGGAGCTGGGGGGTACCCCCTCCCCGCAGCGGCAGGCGCTCCGGCCACCCGGCCGGGCATGCAGCCGCCCATGCAGCACCCAGCGCTGTACACTGGCCCCGCCGCGGCAGGAGGAGACGACGTGACGCAACACCTTGCCAACTTCGTGAAAGCAGGTAAAACCCATCCTATATTCCCGCATTCACATATAACTCGTGGGGAAAAAATGGAGGCCACTACTCTGGGTGACCTGGTCATGCCGGAGTATGTGTACGGTATGATGAAGGTGTACAGCGCGGCCACGACCGACCCGGCTCACAGGCCGTACCTCTTGGCACACCTCACCGACGTGGCGGAGGACGCCATCAATTATGACTGGAGGGACGTAAGGGGATGGAGTGAGAACACTCTAGCAGCCATAGCCACCCCCCAGAACCCCCTGTCATGGGATAAGACATGGGACATACGCATGTCACGCACCGAGCAATCCAAAAAAGGGTCATGCCTACCAGCCAGGGCTAACCTCTTAAGGAATGCCGGCGCGGGGTCAGGAGAGCCCGCCATGACAGCCGCCATGGCCGACAGATCAGCCCCCACTGTTGGTAAGAAGGGTGATGTCTGTGATATGCCTACAGATGTTAAGCTCGCCAAGGCAGACGCCCCCTGTGCCGATTTCAATCACAACAAGTGTGATTTTAAAAGGCATCACACCGAGGGTAATTATAGGAGACTGCACCTATGCTCCTACTGCCTCCCCAACCTGTGTAAGGCACTCTACCACTCGGAGGCTGACTGCAACGCAGCTACCACTAAGAGAGGCAAACCGAGGCAGTCAAAAAACGCCTCCCGTCCAGCTACAGCGCAGTGAGTAGCTGGACAGACGACTCAGTACAGACATACCAGTCTGACACCGGGGAAAGTGACAGCAGTGATGACACCACACCTACCGTCGAAACCACTTGGCATAGATCTACCTCCAAGGGCTGGAGGATCCAGGATCCAATTACCACAGTCAGCGACAGTGACAGTCATAATACCACCAGGAGTGACGCTGCTAGCACAGGGAATCCTGTCAATCTCAAACATGTTACTTTCTCCCCGTTTGTTGATGTATGTCCCGTCATTGAGTCTGGCATAGATTATGCCAACATATTTACTGCTTCATTGTCACGCAGCATTGTATTCCCAGAGCCACTTATTGTCTCTATGACCGGTAGTCCTAGTAGTGAAGGGGGTAGCGATTCTGAATCCTCTCCCATCTATGATGTAACTGGTATCATGAGAAATCTGTCTTTGTATGATTATGCTGACCAATATGCTCTATCTGACGATGATGATGTTGGCGGCTCTCCCCATCTCACCAGCACTCCTATAAGTACGGCTCCCATTCAATATCACCAATTCTTTGGTGAAGGGCTGGCCAAGCTCAATTCAATTCAATTCAATTCAATTCAATTCAATTCAAAGATCTTTATTTTAACTGCAACTGACAGGAACTAGTCCTGTATTTTGTCGGTTACAGCAAGTCTGAAATATCAATAAACATTTAAAGTAAACAGATAGCTATCATACAGTTATGCATCAATTTATAGACGCATGTTTTTACTCAACATAATAGACAAGAATAGACATATTCCGGGTTAATTTTAGGTGTGATTAGTCATGACTATTTCATTAAGCTTAGTACATTTTAGTATATGCTTGGGTGGGAACTAGAACCCATACAGAGCAAGGGAAACCAGTGGGAGTCGCTCGGGCCGGAGCTAAGAACTATCATACAAATTAGGACACTCAGTTAGGCATTTAGCTCATGTAAACTTACTCTTGAACACCTCAAGGGACGTTGAGTTTCTTATCTCAGCTGTAAGGGAGTTCCATCTATGCCCTAGTTTGTATGTGACACTGTGCCTAGCAGTTGCTAGCTTGTAGGTTTTCGTGACTACCAATTTGGCATCATGCTGCCTGGTTCTTATCTCTCGGCTGTCAATTACTTCCGGGTTTTGGGCAAACTTATATGAGGCTACTGTTAAGGCCATACTCCTTCTATCCTCCAGTGCCATTACTCCTGCCCCGCCCCTTATATCTTCGACACTTTCATCCTTATACATGAAAAAACATACTTTAAGCATTCTGTCCAAGGTACTCTGAATCTTTTGCAAAGCCAATTTATTACCTGAGTCATATATGAGCTGGCCATAGTCCAGGACTGGCAGCACCATTGTTTTGACTGTATCTATGGCAGCATCCAGCGTTAGTCTTGTTCTATATCTGGTCAATAAGTAGGACTTATAGGATAGACCTTTATTCAGCACTTTTAGATGTCCTTTAAAATTCAGATCACTGTCGAGCTCTATCCCAAGGTATCTATATTGGGTTGTTTGTAACAAGTTTTGACCATCAATACTTAACATAATATTACCATGGTGCTGGAGCCTGTATTTGGTGCCATAGAGGGCATACTTAGTCTTTTTTATATTCAGTGAGAGTTTGTTTTTCTTGCACCAGTTTGCCACATTGGCAAGATCCTGATTCACCTCATGTATGATGTCAGGGGTTGGTGTCGAGTAAGTACAGAAAAGGGCTGTGTCGTCAGCATACAGTTGGCTTTTCAGGGTATTCAGGGAGGTACCCAGGTCATTTATATATAACAAAAATAATAGGGGGCCTAAGATAGAGCCTTGAGGCACACCACATATAATGGTAGAGGGGGTTGACAGGACACCATTGGCTTTAGTGGTTTGTTTCCTGTCAGTGAGGTACGATTTGAACCAGTTCACAGTGGCTTCAGCAAGTCCAATTTTCTGTAATTTCCTGCATAAAAGTGAGTGATTTATGGTGTCAAATGCCTTGGCAAAGTCGAGGTAGGTGACCAATGTGATCTTGCCATGCTCTATGGCATCATACATCCCATCAGTGAGGTCGTATAAGCTTGTCATTGTAGACCTCTCTGGACGGAAACCATGTTGGTTTGGGTTGAGGATGTCATTTTGGTGTAGGTAATCTAGTAGTTGGGTGTGTATAGCCTTTTCACATAATTTTGAGATTAAGGGAAGAATGGAGATAGGTCTTAAGTTATTTACCTGAGAGGGATTGCCACCTTTCGGGATGGGTATTACCGTGGCATGTTTCCAGGCTGATGGGAAGGTACTCTTTAAAATGGATAGATTTATGACATGTTGTAGATGGGAGGAAAGGGTTTCTAATGCAGTTTTTAGAACCTGTGTGGAAATATGAGGAATTCCTGAGCCTTTTTTGGTTTTGATAGTCTTTATTAATGTGAGTGTATCTTCTAGTAAAGTAAAGTCCTGTTTTAGAAAGATGCATAGGCCACCTCCACCTTGAGTATCCCCATTATCATCCAGGGTTTGCCTATCATGCCTTAACAGATTATAGCCCTCGGTTTCCACCACAGAGTCTGGGATGGCATCATGTAACCATGACTCAGAAATAGAGAGGCAATCAATGTCACAGTTATCAAAATCTATTCTAAAAGTATGAATATTAGCAGGGAGACTCCTAACATTCATATGTGCTACAACAACTCCCCTGGTGTTCTCAAAATAAGTATTAGTCCTTTGAATCATGTAGTACACTCAAATAGCCCGGCCCAGGCATCCCTCCAGCAACCCACCCAGCAGGGGTTCCAGCCATCACCCTCCCCAGGGTCTTACATCTTGTGTATCCCATGGGGACAATATAGTTTGTTGAGGTAGAAAAAAAACAAGGAAACAGAGGCCAATAATTTTCAGAACAAAATTTATATTTTATTTATATGTACTTTAGTAATTCGGGACTATATCTAAGAAATGAAATGATAAATTTAGCAGGTACTGGAGTTTTAGAGAAGTAATTTGGAATATGTTAGGTAATATCTATTGTTCATCAAGAAATATACAAAACAATACAGGTAGGTTTTCCCTGCGGCAGCGAGTGCAGTGTTCATCCTACGTTGCGTAGGGGATTGTTCAGGGAAACATACATTCAAGTGTCAGCTATAACCAGGACAAAGTCAGCCTGATTTAAGAGAGTATTTCTATATACTACTAACAGCCAGTCAGTAGGCTATATGTAGACTCGGGCATCGGATAGTTTTCAGGACACATATATATCCAGGCAGTGTCAGGTATAAAAGAGAGTTCATCAATGCGTATTCTAGGATTACCATTAACTAGGATACATATGTATAGGTCTAGTATATTTTATATATACAGTCCAATTATGCTTGTATGACTAAAGTAAGCTGTGGGATGCTGTGGGGATGGAGAGCAGCGGCAGCAGCTCATCATCCCACGACTCTAGTGGTGCACATACCCAGCATCCCCATGTAGGTATAGTTGCTGATGGTAGCCCTAATATAGATCATGTTAGTGTCAGCCCCAACCACCACAATGTACAGTACAGCCGCAATGATACTGACAGCACCTGTGACAGTGCTGGCGGTATTGGTGTGGTCGGTATTGACCCCACAACTCAACATGTCAACAAAGTGGGAGATTGTGTTCACACCCTGTATACTAATAGTACTAGTGATGAAAGTGATTGCTCCAGCCAGAGGCATGCCGCCCATAATGACAGCCGTGCCACTGGTAACAGGGTGTTACATCACCCCCAGGTAATGAGTGACCACTCAATCATGGACACAGGTGACACAGTGACCCAGTCCCCCCATTACGAAACATGTACGGGCTCTATATCGGAGTGCAGCAGCACCAGCACACCCGCCACAAGTCGCAGCCCCACACCTACACCTATTATAGGTGGTGGTGACCCCCACTCACCTGGCGCCAACAGCACTAGCGCGGACAGTGGGGGCACACAAGGTGACCCTCCCAGAACCGCCAGCAGTAACAGTACGACCATTGACACCTACCAGGCACCTACTATTGACCCACTTAGCTCCGGGGTCAATAAAGAGGACTGTATCACCGCAGCCCCTATAGGGCCCAGGCAATATGCACCTGTGTTGGACGCAATATGGCCGTACCCCACAAAAGAGGCGTGTGACAAGGACAGCGACAACATGGCTATATACCATGCAGTAAGAGCAACGGCGGTGCCTAACTACCTCGGCGCCCGCATCCCCCTCGCCATCAAATTCAATCTCTCCGCCTGGAGGAAGCACCTGGAGGGGTACATGGACAGTGGCATTGTCCAGTTTATGGAATTTGGATGGCCCAGTTCTTATACGGGTAATAGACCCCCTGCATCCAGCGACACCAATCACAACTCAGCAGTTGATTTTGGCGAGCACATAGACCACTTCATAGAGACTGAATTGGCACACGGCACACTCCTTGGCCCTTTTGAGGCCCCCCCATTTACCCCCTGGAGCCAAGCTAGCCCCCTGTGTACCGTTGAGAAAAAACTGTCAGACAAGAGAAGAATTATTGTTGATTTGAGCTACCCCGAAGGTAGGAGCGTCAATAGTGGCATTCTCAAGAACTTTTTCCAAGGCGAGTACATAAAATACACACTTCCGGCTATCACCGACCTCCTAGACCTGGTCCGGAAGTGCGGAAGGGGCTGCTTCATCTGGGGGGCGGATTTGTCGCGCGCTTATCGCCAGCTGGCCACGGACCACCTAGACTGGGTGTTAGCAGGGATAACACACAAAGGGAAGTGGTATAATGATCTCTCACCTTCGTTCGGCTGCCGAAGCTCAAGCACTCACATGCAGCGAGTGTCATGCGCAGTCTCCCATGTCATGCAGAGAGACGGCGCGTCAATATTGGCATATATTGACGACTATGCATCAGTCAGCTGCACCAGCCACGAGGGAGAGCAGGTACTCCAGAAGTTCGAGCAACTCACTGATGAGCTCGGCCTTCAGCTCGCCCCATCAAAAACCGTACGCCCCACTACCAACATAGTCTGGTTGGGCTACCGAGTGAATACCATCGAAATGACAGTAAGCATTCCCGACGGGAAGTTACAGGAGGTCATAGACGAGGTCAATGAGTGGGAGTCCAAGATCTGGGTCACCAAAAAAGACATCCAACAGCTTGCAGGCAAGCTATTCTTTGTGGCCACATGCCTGCCCCCCGCCAGGCGATTTCTGGCCCGGGTGCTGGCGTTGCTCAGGCTGGCTAACACAAAGAGTGCAGTACGCGTCACTGATGAGTGCAGAAAGGATCTACAATGGTTCAGCCGCTATGCTGAGGCAAGCAACGGGGTTCACATGATACCAGAGGAACGCCCCAGGTGGAGGATTGAAGTGGATAGCTGCCTCAAGGGCGGCGGAGGATTCAGCCCCACCCACTACTACGGGGTGGCATACCCTGAGTGCTTCCACCAGAATCGACACATCACTCTGTTGGAAGCAATGAACGCTGTAGTCGCCATAAAGCATTTGGCACCAGAGAATCCCACAGGTTACCAAATTGACGTCATTTGTGACAACATGAGCGCAGTATCAGCCATGTCAACTGGAAAGGCAGAGGAGCCTATACTGGCATCATGCGCCAGGGAGGTGTGGCTGTTCGCCGCCACAAATGACGTCAGGATCACCATAACCCACGCCCCTGGTGTCACGATGGAGCTTGCCGACGCCCTGTCAAGACGATGCTTAGGGGTGGGGTACCGGGTGCTAGCTGACAAGTTATTGAAGGGAAAGAACTTAATTGAAATTGATCCTGACCTCACTGTGCCCACATTCTCACATGGTTTATAAACTGACATCCAACCTCTTGGTCCTTTTTCAGTGTGGCACGGGACACCCGTATACGACCAGATGCTGGAGACAAGGAGGTGTGCTGTCAGCGAGCAGACACAGAGAAACAAGGACAAGCAATATAAGGACTTCTACACCTTCTGCACGTCATATGGCGTCCCTGTGATGTCCCCGTCGATTGACGACGTATGTGTGTACATCCAGATCGCGTCAACCAGATTTAAATCACCCCAAACTGTGCGGAATTATGTGTCAGGTGCCAGACACCTCGTCCTACTCATCGGTGGTTGTGATCAGGCATTTGACTCACGCTTAGTGAAGGATATGCTCACTGGAGTGCAGAAAGCGTCGAGTCATGTCCCGCGCCCAGCGCCGCCCATCCTACCTAGCATGCTAAATAGGATATGTGATTACCTGGACACACGCGCCCTGGAAGGGGTGGTTGTAAAAGCCGCCTATCTAATTGGTTATTTCTGCTTCCTGAGAGGGTCCAACATTTGTGTGCGCTCACCATGGGATGATGGTCATGCCCTCCTGCGCGGTGATATTAGGCTAGTGCAAGGAGGCCTACATGTTGTTGTCAGGAGCTCCAAGACCACTACCGGGTCAGCTCCACCTGTGACCTTACCAGTACAGCGCCTGCAACTGGGAGCGCGCCACTGCCCGGTTACGGCATACAATGTCATGACGACCCTAGTTCCAGCACCCTATCACAGCCCTGCCTTCATATGGGCAGACTCATACAAAGTAGTAACGTCTGCCAGTCTTCAAGCCATATTGAAAACCTCCATAGCTAAGTCAGGCTACCCTGGAGCCGGAGCATACAGCTTACATGGCCTGCGCAGGGGCGCATCCTTGGCCGCCACACATGGTGGGGCCCTGGAGGCCGACGTACGCGGACATGGACTCTGGAAATCCGACGCTGTATACAGATATGTGCCTAAGCCTCTATTCTCATCGGTACAAACAGCCCTAGCTAAAAGCTTTGGACATTAAGGTCAATTTGTACCCAATCTGATTGTTTAATTAACAGTGTTCTAATAGTTGACTCATGTCGTGTTATACACTAATAATTGATTGTCATTTATTCTATAGTGATATACCAGGAGTTTTGTTGTGGGGCCTGGCCCATCTACTATAGTGAAAGGTTTAATTGCTACATGTGATAATTGTTGGTATTATGTGCATTTATTCATAACTACCGGTTACCCATCAATTTAACTTTAATAAATTCTATTCCAAACATAGTTCAGTGTTTCTCGGTCAATTGTGACACATGCGTAGCATGTAAGGATAATTGGCCGGTCACTGACCGGGTTTGGTATATAATTAGGTCACTGTATGAATATGTATTAGTCACGTGACCTTCCTCTGGTTTTCCCGCGCCGGCTCAAATTGCTTTGTTAGGCCTACGCATTTGTCCACGATGGACATATATTTTTGTCCCCGCCCGCCATCCCTTATAAAAATAGTTATATATACTACTACGTAGGGGACATTAAGGTCAATTTGTACCCAATCTGATTGTTTAATTAACAGTGTTCTAATAGTTGACTCATGTCGTGTTATACACTAATAATTGATTGTCATTTATTCTATAGTGATATACCAGGAGTTTTGTTGTGGGGCCTGGCCCATCTACTATAGTGAAAGGTTTAATTGCTACATGTGATAATTGTTGGTATTATGTGCATTTATTCATAACTACCGGTTACCCATCAATTTAACTTTAATAAATTCTATTCCAAACATAGTTCAGTGTTTCTCGGTCAATTACAGTCTACTGATGGTGATTCTTTCGGGAAAATGGACATAAAATTGGTTGCGGTGGATATATTAACAAAATATTTTCAGTTTTGGAAAGATGAGATCTGCGGCTATCTGTAAATATAAGGGTGTATCGATATAACGACTTTGTCGATACGATAATCGGAATTTCGGAAATATTGGTGTATCGATTCAAGGGGTATCGATGACACTCCTCGCTGCCACCTAGTTTCGCACTGAGCAGCTCAAACGGCAGCTCACAGAACAGCTCAATGAACGCCTCATGTAGGTGTCATTCACACCCCGCTCAATTAAATCCTATCAGAATGTCGCTAATAGATCTAAAACCTCTCCCGGCGTACAAGTGTGGGAATGCCGGAGGTGGGGATGAGGCGCTGACAGAGAGGGTGGGTGACAAGGGGGCCTATAGGGAGCTGGGGCATTGCTTGTTAACCAATCAGAGGCAGCCTTAGTGTGCACTCAAACAGCACACAAGAGAGTGCTCCTTGGGAAAAGCATAAATTGTATTACACAATAGACACGAGAGTTTCTCGGGAATAGTGAACGTATCAAAAGTTCACAGAGGGATTTTTTTATAATCACCTGTAAAAAAAGCTTTAGAATTCCAGAGTATATAACATGAGAATATGTCATGTGTAACTCTTGAGTAAAGCTAATGAGATTTTGAAGGCTACCATATATCTTGATACTTTTGTAGGGGCTAGGGTTATACGGGGTTGTTATATGACGAGTGCTGTTGGATGCTGTGTTGCGAGCTCAGTCCGAACCCTTCAGTCCGACGGTAGGTGGCGACACCTACCCCAGGCTTGGGGTATGGACAGAGGTCGCTATAGGCTTCCGGTCTGCGTGTGCGCACGCAGGCTGGCTGCCTATATATACCCGGCATCTGACGGTACTCGTCGGTTACTCTGAGCCACGCTGGCAGAGGAGACCCTGTGATCATATCGGCTGCTTAGCCTACTGACCCGTTCCGAACTCTATAGGGAGTTCGCACACTTAGTGACTGCTTGTCTAGGTTTTCTGAATAAACCTGATATTGCAACCTGTAACACTTGATCCGAACTGTGTCGACTTTGTTCTTTAATTGATACTCTACCAATATCATAAAGATACAAAGTATCGTTTATTACACTGGTGCCGTGACCAGTTCTGAGTGAAACGCAGGTTAGCCTGTGCAGTAGCACAGACCTCGGGCTCTGGACAGAGCAGCGAGGTCTCCTGATGAGGCAGCAGCCTTGTCACCGGAGGGGCTAGATGCCAGTTATGAGGCAGATACCCACAGTAGGGCGAATGTTCCATCCGGAACAGACGCAGCACGAGGACCCAGGGGTCCTACCATAATGAGCCGCTCATTAGAAGAAATGAACTTGTCCTTGTTCAACGTTGGTGGGTCAAGGTCAGCCGCGCCGACTCCGAGGAGGTTTGCCCTGTTGGAGGAGCGTCGCTTTGACGACATGAGAGAAGCCCGAGTGCAGGAACGTGTACAGATGGCTCAAATGGAATTGTTGACCATCCAGAAGCAATCCAATGAATGGAAAAGCAGTCTGATTGCATTGGAAGGTGCAGTCACACACAGAGCTTCCAAAATCAAGGAAAAGGACGCAAGGCTGTCTACCTTGTTGGAGGAGAATGAAAAGCTGGTACAATCCCTCAGCAGAGTCCGAGCGGAATACGATCAGAAAGAAGCGGACCTACGAGGGATCCGGTCCGAGTTTGCCGAGGCAAACACGGAGCTGAACCATATTTGCGCAGCTCGAGACGCTGTAATGCATGAAGCAGAAGGGGCCCGATCAGCCATTGTTCGGGACACAGAGGACTTACAGGAGGTCCGCCGAAGTCTAGTGACGGAGTGCGACATTCTGAAAGCAAAAAGAGCTGCTTTACAACAGTTTTTATCAGAGACGCGAGAAAGTATGCAAGACAGCAGTACCTCATTCGCATCTGCGGACAATGGTAGTCCGGAAGGCCTCCATTACATGAGCTTTACAGACACTCCCAATCAGCCTATGGGACGTGGAGTAACCATTGAACCTGCCTTGTCAACCTCGACACCGGGACGACCACTCCGAGTGGGACGATCCAGGGGCAGAGGCAGGGGGGGTGATTCCTCACCGAGGGTAGGGATCAGTGGTATCCGTCCGATACCAAAGCAGGTATTTGCAGCCCCGACCGGTCTAGCCTCAGTAGGCAGGGGAAGACCATTGTCGGAGTTGGTTCGGAGTCCACGATCGCAGTTGAGAGTGGACGAGCAAGAACTAGACGCGGTATGCTTGAAAAAAGCGGCCGAACAGGATAAGGCGGCGAAAACCGACCTGACTCCTTCAAGTTTGTTGCAATGGCGGGAATGCCAAGCAAACATATTGTTCCAGGAACAGAAAAACTTGGAAATGGAAAGGCGAGACGTGTATCGCAAACAGCAGGCTGCTTTAGAGCAGCAACAGAAACGAATGAAGGAGAACGCTGCTCTCGCAGAGGAGTTAGCGGAGCAGGAAGCGGCGGTTCTGAGGGCTCGAAAGGAAGGGCTCCGAGCTGCCGGAGAGGCTGCTAAAGCTAAACTGGAAAAAGCTCAGCAGGAGGAGGAGGCTGTGAAGCAGGCCAAGGAGTTGGAAAGAGAGAAGTCAGAACATCAACGATTGCTTGCTCTGGCCCAGCAGTGTCAGTATATGACTGATCAGGAGAAGAACTGGTGGTTCGGACAGGGCGTAGACCCCACTACGGACATAGTGTCGTATGGGACCTACCAGGCTTTTCTGGACAGACAGAATAGTGTGCCAACCACGGGCGCTACTCCGGGGGCGACTCCTGGTACGAAGAGTCCTAGGAAGGCTCCCAGAAGAACAATGCTGAGTACAGAATTGCAAGAATTGTACGATACGAATCCCGCAATAGCGGGGATCGGATTGCATAATGTAGGTGCGGAAAAGGACGCGTCAGCATCCATTTCTAAATGTCTGGCGATAACCTCTAAAATTAGAGGTTCGTCCAATGCTGCTAGACGCATAGCTAGCGAGCCATTTCCCTACTGGCAGAAGAATTCTTGGGAAGATTGGTTGGGAGCCACCGTTGAGGATATAAACCTCAGCGGGTGGGACCAACAGGATGCAATCCCGTACGTTTGTAAGGGATTACGCATGGGAGATGGTCTCATGGCAGTTGAGCAGTGGAAAGAGGAATGCGGACCCCGTGGAACTTTCAAACAGCTCGTTGAAATCGGAACCATCCTGTATGGAGATTCCGCACGGATCGATCCGATGGTCGCTTTTAAGAAGCGTGTGCAAGGCAAGAACGAAGCTCCAAGGGTTTTCGGACTTGCATTGATGAGACTCCTGAAGAAGGTACACCCTGCTTCAGGAATCCATGATGCCTTATTTTCTAAGGAATTGTTCTCTCAGTCCGTTGCCGGACTGAGAGACCCAGACATACAACAAACGGTGTATGACACGTGGAGAGCAGATACGTCACTAGATGACCTTTTTAAGGCCATCGACATACATGCTCTCAAAAAGTCACTGTTAGGGGACCGGATGCCTACCCGGGCCTCGGCCATTATAGAATGTTCTCCGGAACAGTCTGATGGTTCGGGCAGTGATGAGGAGGGGGCGATAGCTTCAGCGGCTCAGTTCAAGAGGAATGGAAATTCCTCTAAACCGCCGTGGAAGAGTAAGAAGCCGGAAGGGGGTGGAAACCCCCCTCCAAAAAGGGAGTCATCAGAGCCGAAGGCTCCGGTGATGGACGCAGCGTTTTTCACAGCGCTGTTTGAGAAGATGACGACTTCCATTCAGGGGGCTACACAGCCTAACAGAAGGAAGATCAATCGGAGGACCGCTAAGTGCTATAGGTGCTTAGAGATCGGTCACTTTGCCGCGGAGTGTACAGCTCCGAGTCCGAAAGTTCCCGGAAAGGAGGGAAACTAGAGGGGGTAGTCCGAGAAGGCGAGCGGACAACCCCTGGAGATGAAGTACGCCAACATACCAGAGAGGTAGAGCCTAGTGAAATTCAGAAGACAGGAAGGGAATCAGGGGTGGCTTCGAGCTTGAGGGGCTCGGATGCCGGCCTGATTAACATTCCAGTCCATCAGTTGCCCGGCAATGAGGCAGGGAGGCCCATTACGGATAGGAACGAGGAAGTTGCGGCTGTCACAGACACCGTGTGGGTAGGGAGTACCCAGCTTTCCCCGGATCATCCATGTTTCGACCATTTGAAGAAACATGGCCTTGATCTGGCTGCTCCGAAGGATTTCAAACGCTTCACTGTAAACCCGTCTCCGCTGGAGGGGAGGCGGTGGTATGTGTCTGTTACTGTGGCCGGTAGGGCGGGCGAATTTTTAGTAGATACGGGAGCCAGCCACTCCTTTATCTCCTCCAAATTCTATGCTCTTATGCCGGACAGTCGTGATAACTTCAAAACGAGGGTAAACGCCTGTTCAGCCGATGGGTCAAGTATGCAGACGTATGGGCGCGCGTTCATACCGGTCCGAATTGGAGGGAAGGAGTATGTGGCTTCTCCCACAATTGCGGATATTGCGGACGACGGTATACTGGGGTTGGATTTTTCGGCGTTGTATGACGCGGTCCTGAATCCTGGTACAGGGGTACTCCGAATAGAGCACCCGTACCGTGCGGTGGAGCAATGTGTGCTCCGACAAGTATCGACAGTGGCAACGGTGGTCCAAACTGTTAAGATTCCTCCCGGACAGACGTGTGACGTGCTGGTCCGAAGCAAGGGGCTTAGGAGAGAGGAAGAAGCAGTTGTGGAACCGGATGTGGCCATGTTGGGAAGCATCGGTCTGACAGGCATGGATACCCTGGTGGGGGATGGTGCTTGGACCGTAGTGCCGGTTTCCAACCCCGGGTTGGAACCACAGTATCTTAAGAAAGATACAGTGTTGGGGAAGGTGTTCACCAGTGAGGCCGTAGTGTCCACTGGACAGGTGAGCATGAAGGGTGACCCTACTCCGACCCCGTTGAGTGAGGGACTCGAGAAAATGATATCCGAAACGGATCTGACGGATCGGATGGATCTCGACTCTCTAAGGAGGCTGGTAGTGAAGTATCAGGATGCATGGCAAGTGGAGGGGGAGCCGTTAGGCCGAACCGACAAAGTGTTGCATTCTATCAATACTGGAGATGCACAGCCTTTCAAAATGCCTTACCGACGTTTGCCGTTGGGTAAGAAAGCTGTTGTTGAAGAACAAGTGAAAACCATGCTGGAACAGAAGGTGATAGTGCCTAGCACTAGTCCCTGGTCCAGTCCGGTTCAGATGGTTACTAAAAAGGATGGGTCTATCCGATTTTGTATCGATTATAGGCGCCTGAATGGAGTAACCAAGAAGAATGCATATCCTCTCCCCCGAATTGATGAGACTCTGGACTCGTTGGGTGGGAACCAATGGTTCTGCACCCTTGATCTGCAGTCCGGGTATTGGCAGATCGGGATGAAGGAGGAGGATAAAGAGAAAACGGCTTTTACGAGTCACATTGGACTGTATCAGTTTGAACTGATGCCTTTCGGGTTATGCAACGCCCCGGCCACATTTGAAGCTATGATGGAAACTCTGTTGAGTGATCTACTGTGGCGCAAGTGCTTGGTATACTTGGATGATGTCATTGTTTTCGGCAAGACGTTTGAAGAGTGTGCGTTGAACCTCGGAGAGGTGTTGGAACGAATTCGGTCCAATGGCTTGACATTAAAGCCAAAGAAGTGTGAACTTTTTCGGAAGTCCATGGTCTATTTGGGCCGGATCATCTCCACCGAGGGTGTGCAGGCTGATCCGACTAAACTGGAGACTGTGGAGACTTGGGAAGTTCCAAAAGGACCAAAGGATATCAGATCCTTTCTAGGGTTCTGTTCCTATTACAGGGACTTCATCCCCGGATTCTCTAGGGTGTCTCAGCCACTCCAACGGTTGAGCCATTGGACTCCGGGGAGGAAAAAGGAACCCTTCCCATGGGGGATGGAACAGAATGAAGCCTTCAAAGAGATTAAGGCGTTGTTCCGGACCACCCCAGTGCTGAGATACCCTACGGAGAAGGGGCATTTCATCCTTGACACTGATGCGAGCAATGAGAGCATCGGGGCCGCATTGTCCCAAATCCAGGACGGAGTAGAGGTCCCGTTGGCGTTCGCTAGTAACAGTATGAACAAGGCACAGAGAAATTATTGTACTACCAAGCGAGAGTTGCTCGCAGTGGTGGTATACACGAAGAAGTTTCGGCACTTCTTATATGGAGGGAATTTCACACTTCGCACTGATCATTCGGCCCTCAGGTGGCTCCTTAACTTTAAGGATGCGGAGGGAATGATTGGTCGATGGTTGAATCACCTCAGCGAGTTCGGACTGGAGAACTCTCATATCCAGCACCGAGCGGGCACAAAGCATATTAATGCTGACTGCCTGAGTAGACGTCCGGTACGCCGTTGTGTGCGTCCGGAATGTGGGGATTGTGGTGCTCACAATGCTGTGGTAGCGAGTGTGCGTTTGCCTTATGATGGGTTGTTGCAAAACCTGTTGGATTGGTCCACCGACACTATAAGGACGTACCAGATGGCCGATCCTACCATAGCACGACTGAGGGAGCTGGTCCCTACTGGGGTCTGTCCAGTGAGACCCGAAATATCGCTGGAAAACCGTGAAATGCGACGTTTCTTGGCACAGTTCCATGAACTGGAGGTCCGAGACTCGTTGTTGTGCAGGTGGAAGACTTGTCCAGGAAAGCGGAGGATATTACAAATGGTAATCCCTGCTGCTATGAGGAAAGACATCCTGTACTACTGCCACGGCCATTCCACTAGTGGGCATTTCGGAAAGAAACGCTCTTTGGAACGGCTGAGTCGGAGGTATTACTGGCCCGGAATGTCTGGCGACCTTTTGAGGTGGATCGAGACATGTCCGGCATGTTGTTTAGGCAAACCTGGTCCTGGATTAGGAAAATTGCCACTGCAGCAGGAACTATTCGGGGTGAGATTTGCTCGAATAGCCGTGGATATTATCAGTGGAGTGAAACCCACTCCTAAGGGTAATACGTGTATGATGGTGGTCTCGGACTACTATACGAAATACACCCGAGTGTACCCACTAGAGGATCATACTGCTGCTACTTGTGCGGAAGCACTAGTAAAGGGGTGGATCCTCCATCTGGGGGCTCCCTTGATGTTACATAGCGATCAAGGGAGAGAATTTGAGTCCAAGCTTTGGGCAGCTATGTGTCATCAGTTGGCTATATGCAAAACTCGGACCAATCCGTACCGACCACAGTCCGACGGGCAGGTGGAACGGTTCAATCGGACCTTGATCCAGGTTTTGAAGCCATTAGTGAACTCCCATATGGATGATTGGGATGATCAGTGCGAATTTGTGGTACATGCGTATAACAATACGGTCCACACTTCGACAAATTGCACACCAAACCTCTTGGTGTTCGGAGAGGACTTGATCATGCCGGCGGATTTAGTATTCGGGGTGGTAGGGATCAGTCCGGAAGCACCATGTACGGTGCTATTTGTAGAATCTCTACGAGAGAGGTTCAAATTTGCCTACGAAACAGTTAGGGCGCATTTGCTCAAAGCTGCGAATTGGCAGAAGGTAGGTTATGACACCGGATTGAAGTTGCGACGCTTCGTAGTAGGGGATAGAGTGATCCGCCTGCACGAACCGCTCTGCAACGTCAAGCTGGCAAATAACTGGGATGGACCACACACCGTGGTTAAATGTATCAGTCAGACGACTGTGTTGATTCAGTCCGAAGCAGGGCGCATCCGGACGAGCCATGTGGCTCGGTTGCGTGCTTGGGCTGGAAGGGAGCTCACCCCGGAAACGGAGGTGGAAAAGGGAACTTCGGAGGCTAAATTTGTACCTTTGGAAGGGGTGTCAGCGGATACCCCTAAGAGAGTGGTACGAAAGAAGCCCCAGAAGACCGTGAAAAAGAAAGTCTCGGCAGGCGAAGGAAGAAGGGCACGGAAAACTAAAATCAAGGCTGGAGTTTTAGTTAAGAACGAGAGTCCTTCGGCCAGGTTACGAGAGGTGAACGGGAAACCCGTTCGGCGAAGCCCAAGGCTGGTGGCCAGAGGGGCGGTAACCTAGCTTGTTTACACAACGAGTGTGGTGTCCTGTGTTGTTTTATATGTTATATGTGTGCTACCAACAGGGGCGCTCAGAGTCAAATAGAAAAGAATGTTGGAGTGCTCCCGAGGGTGGTGGACGGATAATCCGGTGGGGTAATCTTCGATTTCCCATATTAATCCACTAATACTCCTGACGAACTCTTTATTCGAAGTATATTTTGACTTTTGCGAGCCGCCTACGTGGCAGTGTGATCCCCAGAGCCCGAGCTGCGGGCGGGAAAGGTCGTGACCTGATTAAGCGATAATTGGGTCACACCGGGTAACGGGATCGCGTCCAATCACGCGAGACGCTGCGCATGCGCTTTGTTTTAAAAACAAAAGCGAGGGAACCGCCATATTGATTTTGGGGCTCTCCCGGATCAATCGTGCGTGTGTCGGCAGCGGAGAAGTCGGTGTTTTTGGGCAGCTAGAGGAGTAGAAGAGGCATACAAAGAGTAGGAACTGTGAGTACTCTTTGCTGGTCCGTCTAAGACAAAGAGGGAGACGGGGAACTAAGTGTTTTCCCCGTCAAACTCCCGTCGCAAGACACTTGAAGAAGTGAGGATGGCCGAGCAGCAGCTCCGCCAGTCCGAACTCTCCGGTCACTCCGAGGTGGCATCCGCCACCGAGGAGCACATGGATGCTCAGAGCCCCAGTGGTGATGAGCTTAGCCAGACTCTGTCGGAACTACGTGTGGATCCGATCGTGTCACCGATTCGGAAGTCTCCGTCACCCGAGGGCAGCGAGGACTCCGGAATGTTGCGAGGGATCGCCTACAGTGCAGTAGAGTCGAACCCCTCCGAGTCGACTGGACATCTGTCTGGGATGTGCAGTCTGAGCATTTCGCCCAGCCTCAAGAAGACAGTTACACGGAAACTGTCTATGGGAGGCGACAGCGACTCCGACACTTCACGTCCGAGGACGCGCGGTGGTAAGGGTGCTACCCGAGATCGGTCCCGGTCGGCCGATGGTAAGGTTAGTACCAAGGCTCTTAAACACGTAGGTGTTGGAAAGAAGCCTCCGGGAAAGGACGAGCCTAAAAAGCCCGATCCGAAGAAGCCTAGTACCCAGGGTACTAAGAAAGCGGATCCGAAGGTTGCCACTGCCACGGTAACCAAGGATCCGAAGACGGTCACTCCCAAGGCTCCGACTCCAAAGGTGCCAAAGGATCAAAAGAAAACTGATCCGAAGCCAGCGGCTAAGGACCAGAAGAAGAAGGGACAGACGTCCGGCAGCACTCAGGCTGTCAAGACTCCGGGCCCTACCAAGTCAAACATCCCGATCCCTAGCAAGGAAAAGGATGCCAGTAAAGCAGCTGGAACGCCAGCTGCTCCGACGTCAGCCGTGGATGTGTTGTCCTTCTCGCGAGAGTTGGACAACAGCTCTGCAGTGGCCGCTATGGCCGCAGCCATGGCTGGTACGTCCGGGCACGGGGGAGCTCGTCCGAAAACGACAACTCACCCAACTGAAACTAGGACCGAGGAGACTATGGATACATCATCCGCAGCTCATACGGTCAAAGTTGTGCAGGAGGTGCTGTCCGGCATCACCTTCCAGCTACCGGCTCCAGTGGAGCCAAGAAGAGAAGTACCCGTTCGGGTGGAGAGGCCTCCTCCAGGAGCAACCCCCGTCCGAGTGGAGACTCCTCACCAGCCTGCCGAGCCCCGTCTGGAGCCATCCCATATGGATACTTCGGATGAGGCCGGTAAACTGGACCAAGCTGCAGGCGGTGGTTCAGGTGGATCGGGGGTACCGATAATCCCCCCAGTCCAACATGAAGTATGGGATAAGGAGGACGCCGACGTCCCATCCCTGCTACGAGGAGCCATCATCGCACAGATGAGCAAGGAGGAGATCAGGTCGTTTGACTTGGTCCAGATGAGAACCTTCCGGGGCCTGGACATTCTGTCCGACCGGTTTCCGACCTGGTTCCCGGCCTACGTGACGGCTGCAATGCAAGGCCTCAGTGAATCGGCGGCTATAGCTCGCTTGGTTGCTGAGACAGAAGGACGCCCCGAACTTATCGCGGCCCTTGAATACGAAATGCTACTCGCAGACGAATTCAAGGTCGTGCATAATAGGAGGGAGAAAAGGCGACAGCTGACGCCCGCCATGAGGCTGGCCCGGAACATGGAGAAAAAGACTAACGAGTCTATTCTTAATGATACTCTGGAGGAGGAGATTGTCCAACAGAGCACAGCTGCGACTAGGTCTGCTGACACTAGTCGGATGGAGAAGGCCAGTCGTAGGCATCAATACCTACGGGAGACCATCCGGTTGACATCTCTGAATGCGGGTCAGTCCCCTGAAGAGGTAGATGAAGTTCTGAAGGGATTGGACAAGAACACAATCCCGGACAACGAACTGCAGGAATTGGTCCGGACTGCACTCCGAGCCAATGCCGCTAGTGGGTTTCAGTTCTTTAAACCCATGTGT
This sequence comes from Harmothoe impar, assembly GCA_947462335.1. Classification (NCBI taxonomy): domain Eukaryota; kingdom Metazoa; phylum Annelida; class Polychaeta; order Phyllodocida; family Polynoidae; genus Harmothoe; species Harmothoe impar. Next base: position 5,743,189 of record OX381706.1, read on the forward strand.
GTAAATGACTGTGTTAAAGATAAGCGGTCATCAAAGCTTCCGGAGGAAGTGGGTCCTGACGGTCTCTCTGACGACGAAGAATGGATCAAACCTGATCCTCTAGACAAGTCGGTACAGCTGTACCACTACGAATTGCTGGAGAAGGTCCGAACTGGTAGCACCAAATACCATTCGCTCCTTCAAAAGACGAAGTTGGCATGGGCAATGTCTAGATGGCATTCATTTAGTAAGTGCCCATTCAAAGCTTGTCGAGACATCGATGAGACCCTGGAGAAACCCCGAACTTGGCCTACCAAGGTTCGGTATGCAAGGCATGTTACCCGCCATCATGTACGTCATTTCATGCGATATGACTGCCTGAGTGTGGGTTCGAAGGGCAGCAAGGGTTGTCCGAATGGTGGTCTGTTCTACACCAGAGCAGACATCATTCGACACCTTGCCAAGTTCCATAGCTTGGCTCTGGAGACCGCAGCGGAACGCATTCAGACCGCTCACTCAGAAGTCTACTCCCATTTTGGGACCCTAGTAGACAAGAATGACAACCTCGAGGTGGATTTTGGCTCCAACGAGAAAGGGAAGGTGCGGGTCTTCTACAAGGTGAACCCGGATCGCACGTATCTCCATATTCCGGAGGGCGAACTCTACGATGAATTCGAAGAGTACCAGCAGCGTACCAGTACGCGGAAGCGGCGAGCTCCGAAACGATCCGACGGGTCCTCGGAGCCCACCTACCCGAAGAAACAGAAAACGGATGAAAGGCAATCCGTGATGGAGAAGGCAGATCCGGGGTACAAAGGACCGGCATTTACCTCTCGCACGACCGACTGGAAGTCGGGCCCCCAGGGCAGGCCACCTCGGCCTAGTCTGGAGGATCCGAACTCCAGTACGGGGGGGTCGTTCGTTGACGAATTCCCCAATCTGGATTTGGTTCCGGGAGGGGAGTCACAGACTCTCACCCAGACCGGGAAGGACAAGGCTTCGGTGAAGCAAAAGCCGAAGCCAAAACAGACTCCGGATCCCCCACAGGAGACTCCGGAGGAGGGGCACTTAGTCTTGCGACTAAGGGGCCCTCCCACGTTTCCTCCCGCCGACTTCAAGTCCTACGAAGCCGGACAGGAGGCCTTCGACCGGTGGCAGGATAACTTCCACCGATTGCTTACTGGCCTAAGTCAGGAGGTGGCGATGTTGTCCCTGGACACGGTGCATCATCTCCACCGGAGTGAAGTCGCTACTCAGAAAGCAGCGGCCATGGAGTCGGTTCAGGAGGAGCGTGAAAATGCTCGGACTGAGCGAGTTGCTGCTAAATCCGAAAGGAAAAAGCAGAAGCTGGCAGTCAAGAACGCCGAGGAAAAACTGGACCACGAACGTCGGAGGTTCAGAGACTGTTTCGCGCACGAGATGCACGAATGGGATGGGACTCGGGCTCAAATCGAGCTCTGGCTCCAGGAGCTGACTCTGGCGGAAGCTGAGTCAGACTCTGAGGACGAGGAGGCTGCGGCCAAGTCGAGCCCTAAAGACGACTCGGAATCCGGATAGGATTATCCTATCTTAGGATCCGATCAAGAAGAAGGGGGGGTATTTTAAGTATACCACCCCTACAGGCTAAAAACACCCTGCTATAGGGTGTACAAGTATCCGGACGAAAAGAAGCGGCAGGCTGGCTACGCAAGGAGGCAGTCTGCCAGGCAGAACGGACGGAGGAGGACGAGGAGATCCGGAGAGAGATCAAAGCTCGGGACAGGAGTACGCTACCACCATGGATCCGATACGAGGTGTTTTTTTATATAAACTATATATATCAGGACCGAGTGCTCCTAGTTATAAGTCCGAAGATCGCCTGGAGGCAGGACTTGGAATTTTTTTTATATACTACTATAAGCTCCCGAGCATGAGCTATGAACTTTCTCGTTCCGGTGAGTAGGAGCTGAATGAAGTAGGTTCTGAAAGCCGGGCGGAATGCAACATCATCAACAGAGGATCCGGATCTTCGCTATAAAATCACGTATGATGTCTTTTTGTAATAATACTTTAATATGTTTCTAAAACCTTAAAAGAAGTGATAGTGTTTATCACTTATAAGTATTATTTATTACGAGTGTAATTAGCTCGGGGTCCTGAAGGGACGAAATTTTTTTACTGTGATATTGTACTTTTTCAAGTGTTGTGTATACTATATGTATAGATTAACTCCATCTATCCTAGGGAATGGGGCGTAATTTTAATTACGGTCTATATATGTAGATATGTGTGTAATTAATACCTTTTTGTGTTCAACAGTAACGTCATATTGTTTGTAAGGTATAACTTTAATAAACCCCTAAGGTGGTATTTATAAGATAATGCCAGTCCGAAGTGTTTTCGGACTATAACCTTAATTATTTACCTCCCGGTTATTATCTGGTAGGGGGTAGTGTAGGGGCTAGGGTTATACGGGGTTGTTATATGACGAGTGCTGTTGGATGCTGTGTTGCGAGCTCAGTCCGAACCCTTCAGTCCGACGGTAGGTGGCGACACCTACCCCGGGCTTGGGGTATGGACAGAGGTCGCTATAGGCTTCCGGTCTGCGTGTGCGCACGCAGGCTGGCTGCCTATATATACCCGGCATCTGACGGTACTCGTCGGTTACTCTGAGCCACGCTGGCAGAGGAGACCCTGTGATCATATCGGCTGCTTAGCCTACTGACCCGTTCCGAACTCTATAGGGAGTTCGCACACTTAGTGACTGCTTGTCTAGGTTTTCTGAATAAACCTGATATTGCAACCTGTAACACTTGATCCGAACTGTGTCGACTTTGTTCTTTAATTGATACTCTACCAATATCATAAAGATACAAAGTATCGTTTATTACACTTTTATGAGAAATTTCTGAGAATATACAAGATGCACATGTATGTTTCGAAAGGGATACATCATTTTGTGATTAAAAGATATGTCTAATTGCAGTCGAAATCTTGTTTGGGATTGCTTTGCCTGTGAACGTGCTAATGGGACATGACGGTGAACAGATCATTCTCATCTGGATGCGCATGAGCCCTATAGCCCTGTTGGTTGTGTGGCAAGCATGTGGGCGGGGGGGGGGGGGGGGGGGTATGTAACCCTTCTCAGGCAGCATCGTGCTTTAATGCATTTTGTTGTTCTGATGCATGGATGCAGTTCTAAGGAGTAGCTCGCCAGGTTTACATTTTCTCCCTCCATGTGCTTTAACCCCTGAAGTGCCCGCATGATGCACCAATGCTGTGCTGACTAGTTACTTCATTGGTGCATCATGCTGAGATATAAGGAGAGGCACTGAGGCATCATGCTGACCTGAAAAGGTTTCACATTTAAAGTGCATGATAAGGCCAAAAAAAAAGGTGTGTTTCAGGCAACATGGTCCAAAAATTCAGGGTAGGTAGGTCTGATTTTTTTGATTTAAAAAAAATAATTTTTTGTTGGAGGTACCTTGAATGAGTCGCGGACTGCCATATCGACTCGCGAGTCATCAAGACGACTCACCGGTTCTTACTATAACTAGGAATATCATGAAATTATTGGACATTCTTGTTAATAAGCAATTTCCTGAAGCTGGACAGTTAATCAGGCATGTGAACTGTTCTTCCTGACCAAAAAATTGCTAAAATTTCCGAAGAAATATTTTTTTTTTGCAAAAAAAAAGAAGAAATTGTCCAAAATCGGAAAGAAATGCTAGGGTCGGCCCTTTTTTTGAAACTAGGGTGGGGTTGCCTGAAACACACCTTTAATTTTTTTGGCCTAATGCAGGATAATGCCTTAATGTGTTATATCTTTGGCATCATGATGCATGAATGCAGCTATTGGAAACAGTATTCATGCATCATGTGAACCTTTTGAGAGTGTATCAAACCCATAAGGTCAGAATGATAAATTGCCAACAAAGCAGCAGGACGGTAAATTACAATTCAAAGCACATTAAATCTCCCTTAACCCCTTGAGAACGGCATAATGAATTAATACATCATACTGCATTCAAGCATCATACCGACTCAACAGGGTCAAGACACTCCCAAAGTGTCGGCATGATGCACCAATGCAGTACCTGCAAGTTACTCCCCGGGGCTTCATTGGTGCAACATGACAACACATTTTCATCTTTTAGCGGCATGTTATAGCATGATGAGGGTGGATGGCTGGGTGAGGGGGGGGGGGGGTGGTGGTGTAGATGCAGGGAGGGAGGCGTCTTGAGGAGGAGGGGGACCTGGGAGAAGGGTCTGTAACAGGCTTTACACGAGATGTGAAATGAATACAGGAGTCTTTAATTGGACGCAGTAAAATGGTTATTGGGATGGTTATAGAGCCCCACTGTGGCCTGGGAGGTTGCTAAAGGGGATCCACAGAAAATCTAAATGCCCCGGCCCTTTGTGGGTAGTCGCTATCCCAGATTAGTCATATGGGGCATTGGTCAGGCATGACAAAGGGCTATTCAAAAATGACAAGGGGACATGATAGTTCTTCAAAGTTGAGGCAAAACAACATATTACTATTATGCTTTATGCAAAACGATTTCGCCCAATGCTAATTGAAATGATAAGACTAAGGTGAGCTGGTCAGTACCGACCACTCAGACAGTATTAACTAACCTAGGTTGGTCTTATAGGGATCCAGAAAAAGGACTTACTAGGTTAGGTACTTTTGACTGATTTGTTAGGCAGTACTGACTAAATCCTGGAGCCTAAACATTATCAGTGTTGGTACTGAAGGGTATGGATATCTATACCTGCATTATCTAGAAGTGTTAACAGCTAAGAATAACTGACACTTGAGTGAAGGCTGGCTTTGTTTTCAGACTGATTGTGAATATTGCTTCTGAGGAAAGTTATTCAGAGAACAATTTTAATAAGGAAGTGTAATTGTAAAATCTTTGTATCGAATACTTTAATAAAGCTGGAGAATTGCACAAGATCAGCCAGTCAGTGTAAAGGTGGCTTCTTCATTGCTGAGAAGTACAAAATTGCTTGTGAACGTTAACTGACCATATTATATGTATATTTGAAACATCAACCACTGAATGAACGGTCCGATATAAGTAATTTTATTTAGCACTTAAAGTCCTTTTTAAGGGCTTTAAGTCCAGTAATTTCGTTGTAAATTTTAGATGAATTTCTAAGTGACATCTACTGGCATCGTAATTCTTAAAGTGTGACTTTAAGTAGTCCAATCTTTGCTTAAATCTTCATGTAGTGAACGTTTACACCAAATTGATTGACCTGCTTCTTATCCCATATTGCCCTTGATATTCACAACCGGAAGTTCCATAAGAGGTGACCTTGACCGCCGTGACCTTGTCCTTTAATCGGGGCCTAGGCCGCACAATGTCTTTCTGAGAAAAAAGCGGTGTGTCTGACGTGCGGACAATGCGCGTCATAAACAGGACTTCGGGTCAAGCTACCGAGCAGACTGAGGTCCTGCACACTGAAAATCTTTAGGTTCCGGAATTGAGTCAATAGCGATGAACCTATTTGTTAACTTTCATGGTTAGTTAATACTATCAGGTATAGTCAGTAGTGATCAAGCCACCTTTATCATTCCATTCCTATAAGTATAAGGCGAAGTCTTTTTGGGCAAGGCCTTAGTCCTATTTTGTTTCGCCCTAGTCATTTTTGAATATCAGTTTGTCGTTCTGACCAATATCCATATGACTAACCTAGTATAGCCACGACAGACTAAAGATTAAAGCCTGGTCCTTTAAAACTATCAGTGTGTCACTCAAACAACCTAGCCTCCCTTCAGCTCTCTGCATTACTCGTGTCTCCCTGCCTTCTCTTAGCCATACACCTATGTGTGTCTGTCTGTCTGTCTGCCTGTCTGCCTGTCTGCCTGCCTGTCTGTCTGCCTGTCTGTCTGTCTGTCTGTCTGTCTGCCTGTCTGTCTGTCTGCCTGTCTGTCTGTCTGCCTGTCTGTCTGTCTGCCTGTCTGCCTGTCTGTCTGCCTGCCTGTCTGTCTGCCTGTCTGTCTGCCTGGCGGTCTGCCTGTCTGTTGGCCTGTCTGCCTGCCTGTCTGCCTGTCTGCCTGTCTGTCTGTCTGTCTGCCTGGCGGTCTGCCTGTCTGTTGGCCTGTCTGCCTGCCTGTCTGCCTGTCTGTCTGTCTGCCTGTCTGTCTGCCTGGCGGTCTGCCTGTCTGTTGGCCTGTCGGCCTGCTGTCCTGTCTGCCTAACATATCTGCCTGTCTGCCTAACGTCTACTGGTATACCCAGTGGGCACAAAGTTCAGTTGAATGTTAAATCCACATTGAATCAACAAAGTGCTATATTGCAATGTGTCATATTGCCGGAGTGTAATTTGACAACTGAGGATGGATTTGGGAAGAGTAATGGAACACCTCAAGACATTGTCAGCACAATCCGCGTTAATATTACAACAGCAATAAAAACAAAGTAAACTGTGATTGATGGCCGACCCGCAACAAATGAATAATAGGAACCAGGCTCAAAATGATGTTGGGGTAGCTGGGGAGGGGGCTATTATGGGGAGATGGAGGCGGAAATATTGTTTTCAATCTTTAGTTATCAACTGCTGATCAGATTTGAACTACAAAGTTCCAATTAGCTCTCAGTGGATTTAAATGCCTTATTAGTGGGTTATCATTAGGTGAAGTCATTCCTAATTACAAAAGGTCTATCTCACAAAGAGCCTTTGTTTATAGGGGACCAATTCACTGGAATGAGCTAGATAGTGACATAAGAAACATTAAATCATATGATGCCTTCTCTAACTTTCAGAAAAAGGGACTAAAAGACATAATTAATGTTTAAAGACTAACAACTACTCCTAAGTTTAAGTTCTCATCCTCGCCAATGTGTTTTCATCCTGCACCTCCTTAATATATTATAACTTGTATCATCACAACTGCTGTGCAGTTCTGAAACTGGGCGAAAGCTTTATGTATTGCACAGGATAATAAACAATTATCTTATCTTATCTTATCTTAAGATCTAACCCCTTTAAGGGTAACAGTTGAGAGTGGTACTATGCCGTTTGTCTGCGTAGTGTATGGATGCAACCCTAGTAAGGCCAAAAAAAAGGTGTGTTTCAGGTTACCCGACCCTACCTAGCAAAACAGGGCCAACCCTAGAAATTTTTATCCAATTTTGAAAAAATATGTATATTTTAAGGAATTTTGGGGCTATCTCAGAGTCAAGTTGATGGTCCACGAGTCGATGCCAGTGTTGGTGAGTCAGCGCTGAAGTTTGCAAGCCAATTCTTAGGTACTTTTCATGCCACGGAATCAATCTGTCCTTATAAAATAATTTTGGGGCTATTTCAGAGTCAATTTGATAGTCCACGAGTCAACGCCATTGTCGATGAGTCAGTGCTGAAGTTTGCTAGTCAGTTTTTGGGTACTTTCAGACCACTTCACAGTAGAAAAAAGAAGAAAAAAAAGAAATCCGACCTACCCTACCTAAATTTTCAGACCATGTAACCTGAAACACACCTCCTTTTTTTTGGTCTAAATAACATGTTGGCAAGGGCATAGCGCACTATGCTGAGAGGAAAGGGTTAAAGCCCTGGTATCGAGTCTCTCAGTTTCTCCTGTAAATGTCACAATTACTGCAACCACTAGGTCATCAGATAACTTAAAGCGCTGAAATAGATTTGGCACCAAGTCAGAGCTGTGAAGACTTGGCCTGTCAAAATAGTTATGGTGGGATTATAGACGCCTGCAATCATCCCAGGATCTAGCCTAGTTTAGGGTGCTCGGGGGGGGAGGGGGGGAGGGGGAGGGGAGGGAGGGGAGGGAGGGGAGGGAGGGGAGGGGAGGGAGGGGAGGGAGGGGAGGGAGGGGAGGGGGGAGGGGAGCACAGGCGTTCACTGAGCGTGCCCCGGTGGAGATGGTTTGCAGTGGGTTGGTAGTATTAGTATAAAGGCTTGACACTCTGGTGGTCCGGTCATCTAGGTGACCACGTGACCAAACACTTCATACAGGTAGTATCCACAGCAGACAGTAGATGGCTCCAGTATAGGCCTGGTGATACTTGTGGGAACTACCTGTATATATGCATCTACCCTTAAGGGTAGATGCATATAACAGTGACAAACAGTTATTTTATATCCCATTGCTGATTTGTCTTTATGTTGGGAGTAGTATAGTATGTATCGGAACGGGACTATAGTTAAGTACTGTTTATTACTCAATCGACATGCAGCCAATCAGAGGCCTCCATTTGGTCACGTGACCCGTTGCCATGGTAACGTGACCTACTTAGGGCTCTCAGCCAATCAGAAGCCAGCATTCTGGGTGACCTACTGACCTACTTAGAAGCTCTCAGCCAATCAGAGGCCGGCATTCTGGTAACCATGGTAACGTGACCTACTTACGTCACGTGACCTACTTAGGCTCAGCCAATCAGAAGCCGGCATTCTGGTAACTAGGGTAACGTGACCTACTTAGGGTTTGTTTGTAAACAACACCACGTGGCTTTCTTGTTTGTAAACAACACCACGTGACACGTGACTGTTTGTAAACAAACAAACAAAAAAAAGTTATGTAACTTATATATAGAAATAAAAACACAACAAGATAATTTCTTTTCTTTTCATTTTATTCTTTATTTTTTCATTTTCAATCAGAAAAAACACACAAGTTTATGCTTTTTTAGCTTGCTTCTTCGATTTGCAGCAACTCAACAGGCCGCAAAGTCTCACGCCGCCGTCACTCGCACCACCACACCCCGGACGACTTTTCTCCAATAGACATTGCACGACTTTGGATAAATCCAACACCATTTCGGCAAGGCAGAGAATCTTTGCCTCCATGAAACGGCCGCCATCGCAACAACCCGTCACAACAGCATCATCGATAGCTTCTGACTCACGACCCGGTCGCTCAGCTTTGGGATTTTGCTCATGCGCATGACGCACTTCTTGGGGTTTCTTGTTCGACATGCTTCAATTAGGAAATGAACGCAATGAGGTCCACAGGTGTCAGCAGAAGTGTCTTGTAGTTGAATGCGGTTTCTTTGCCACTTGAACGGAGCAGAGCGTTCCACGAAAGACAAGAACTCCGCACTCAGCGGCGGTAAGCCGAAGGAATCAAAGTAGTACACTTCACCCGTGCTCGACACGTAAAACGCCACCCAATGCTGACCTGGTAAATGTTGCGGATCTGTGTTGCTCACGAAACAAGTGTCTTTGATAGGGTGCTTCGGAATAGTGTCACAAGAGAAAACGCCCAGGAAACGATGTTTTGTGTGAACGTTTTCCTTCAACACTCTGCTTATTTCAAGCGTGTTCATACGATACGCCAAGTACCGCCGTCTTGTCTTCAGTTCATGTGGTAGTCGGTGACGGGGTGTCGATCTCGGGTCAGCTCGACGACGTTGTCGTACACCAAGTAGAGTAGCACCGTTGTTGTCGCTTGTAGCGCCGAGCGGAAACTGACTTCCACCCTCAGCTGACCCGCTCTTATAAGGTTCACGCGACACCCGTCGTGCGATCTGTCTGGGGTTAAGTCGAGGGGGAACACCTTGTAACCGTTCAGGAATTGTTCGTATGAAATACCGCAGGAGCGCGCGCCCTCGTACATCCCCGTTTCCGTGTGTAGCGCCAAGTACTCTCTCACGGCCGCTTTGGTCTTAAAGTCGGGCACGTAGGCGTCGTTCGGCACTTTCTGATCGTTCACTATCACTTGAAGCGAGCTGATGTCGTAATGCTTCATCTCGAACGGGTTCTTGGTGTAGCTACCGTTGAAGGCGTCGTGGTCAAGGAAGCAAATCATCATCGACTTGGGAAGCTGGCCTGTGTTGGAGTGCGTGTAGCTGTGATCTCTGTTACCTTGAGGGATGGCGTAGGTCGTCACCTCCACTCTGTTCACCGGGTAGTCGAAGGGCCCGTGTTCTATCACCGCTCTCTCGTGCGTTTCCGCTACAGCGTCCGCCACCAGCACGCGTCGCACGTAGAGCTTTGCTTTGTAGATCTTCAAGCTGTAGCCTCCGTCAGCGGCGCACATCAGATAGAAAGAGGGCGCCGCTTGTTTCAGAGTGAGATTGATTTCTGTCTCTCCAACGATGAGCTTCGGTTGATGAGCCAGGTCAAAGTGCAGTCGCGCCATCAGCGAAAAGCGCTTGTTGGAGATTAGCTTCTTGCGCGCTTTGTACCCCGCATTCGCGTCAGTCAACGTGTCAAACTGACCGGGCGTATCTTCATGCCACCCCTGGGCGCTCATGACGCCGTCCTTCACGTCTTTGTTGTAGTTGAGTAACCCTTCCAAGTAAGCTCGGTAAGGGTAGGTCTCGGTGTTGCCAGACACTTTGAAACCGCCGATGGAGACTTGGACGTCTTTGAAGAGCGAGTGAGCCAAGTTGTTCACCGGAGCTACCGCGTCGGTGTCCTCGATCGCCGCTCCGTCCTTTAGCACTTGACATTCCAGATGAAGGTAATTCTCGTTCAGGTCTGTGTACTCTTGCGACTTGTTGATGGTGAAATTTATGTTACCTCCATCTTCTAAAGAGTTTTTTGTTTCTATCCCCAGGAAAGACGACTTTAAGATAGTAGTCTGAGTCGGCGCTACGGTGTGCAGGTCGAGCTCAGAGAGCGCGCACTCGTTACTGCTCTCGTGTACGTAAGCCATTGTGTTCTCTCTTCATGCGGCCGACAGACTGACGCCGGCCGCCTCCAGTCTTTTTATTTATACCTGAACGCCTAGGCGCTTACCGGTCGAATACATCCCCTCTACGTCTCTTGCAAGAGCCACCGCCCGTCTGAGGAGAATGCCGGCGACGTTTCGACCCTTTCTTAGACGCGACAGGCGTCTTTCCTCCCGAGAACGCCGTACTCGCCAGTCTCTTCAGAGCGCCTGCGCCTCGGTCTTTCACGCTGCTCTTTAAAGTCCGACCCGCCAGCACATCTTTAGCTACGCCCACACCGGCGCGGAGCAGCGTTTTTCCCACCGACTTCAATAGCGGGGTAGCCGAGCGCATCAGACCTAACAGAGCGCCGCCTAAACCGTGCCCGCTCTGGAAAGAGCGCCCGCTGTACACGTTGACGCCGTTGCCCAGCTGCGCGTTGTAGTAATCGCTGTACCCTCTGCCGACGGTGCGCCTGGGTGGAAAGTACGGAACGCGTTGACGCATCATTTTTCTCTCTTTCAGCGCTCAATAGGTCTCAGATGAAGTGTCACGGTCACCTCGCCTCTACCGAATGGGATGGAATGACCGGATCGGTCTCTTAAATAGATGCCGACCTCGGTAAACCTCTTGGATTTCAAGGGGAAATAATCCAAATGGGGAAAACTGATAGCTTGCACGCCACCTCGACGCTTTCCGCCTCTGTCCACCGCCACGCAGCGCAACAGCGGCACTTGCATGTCGCCCACACGTCTCTCCTGGATCATGTCGGTGTATATGTACACAGAGTGCACGTCCCCGTAAACATCCATCGAGTAGGCGCCGGTAGTCGGCGACGCGAAACACGTCTTCTCTCCGAAGCCTAGAACGCATGCGAGATGCTGACTCAGCAGGACAGCACAGTGTCTCGGCGGTTTGATGGTGACGCGTTTCGTCTTGGCGTCGTACGATAAGATCCGCATCGGTTTGAGCAAGAAGCTGTCGCCCTCTAGTCTGTCATCTCGCAACGTCTCACTCAAGCGCTCGATTAGGGTGTGGTTGCTTCCGGTGAAAATAGGAGGTATCTCGAATATGTTTGGCATGAAACTGCGCACTCCCATGTCCTTCTCCATCTTTTCGATCATCTGTCTTGCTTGATGGCTGATCGTCTTCTTCTTCACCGCCGGGGACAAGAACTGCTTGTATACGGCATTCGTCTGTCTCAAGTCGACCTCTCTCTTGAACCTTTTTGTTTCCGGTTTCAATTGCTGCTCTTCCGACGTGTCTGATATCTCTTCCACCGTTACATAGCTCGCTTCCTTCCAGTTCAGCGGGAATTTTGAGCTGAACGTTAGCTTGCTCAGACCGTTCGCGTTTTTCATTCTCTTCCAGTCTACCTGTGGTTTTTTTCCTTCGGAGAATTTAGTTTCTTTTAAAACCTGGATCGCCTCCTCTAGCGAACCTTTGGTGCGCAGAGGAACAACGATGATCAAGTCGTCGTCGTGCACGTTAGTCCATTCTGTAGGGAGGATGATCTCAGTCAGAGCCGCTTCGTACGCTTCGGGCAGAAGGAGCGGCGAGTCGAAGTGAGTTCGGAAAGACGTCAAGCTGTTGTCAGGATAATACTCCATAGAGCTGTTGCTAGGTAGAGTGATGTTCATTTTTTTTTTTTTTTTTTTTTTCTACGTTATTTTTTTGACGGGGATCCACTCGTTGAACTTGTCGTCGTAACCTAACCAACGTACGAAAGCTAACTCTTTACCGTCGACGGTCTTGCGGCGCAACACCTCGTCTATCAGGTAGTTGTTGTCGTAACGACTCTTGTACACCTTCTGAACCTCTTCCGGGTAGAAGACGCCTTTTATCTCCTCGCCCTTGTCGTCTTTCAGCTCGAACCCTCTGCTTCCCAACGTCTTAGCAACGTCGACCACTTCCTCGCGCCAGTTTCCCTCGTACCCTTTGTCGAAGGCGCCTTTAGTTCTCAACATCCTCACTCTGTCACCCGGAGCGATGACGTCGACGGCGGACGTCTTTGTTTTTTTCTTCTTTTTCCATATTTCGTCGATTTGTTTGTTAGTTGGGAGATCTTGTCGGTAGAAAACTGTTTCGCTGTTTTCCGAGCTGACTTGAGCCGGCGCCATTTTCAACGTCTTGTGGTGAGTGCGATTGTAAGAAGACACTACATGGTGCAGTACGTCTACGTAGCGATACGTGCGCTTGTGTGTGAAATAACGCCACAGCTTCTCCTTCAGACTGCGGTTCAAGCGCTCCACTAGACTAGCTTTGATGTCGTCGTTCTCGCCAGTGAAGAACTCTATGCCCTCGCTCTTCAAGTGATCTTGAAAGATCTTGTTCAAAAACTCTTTCCCCTTGTCTGTCTGAACAGTGCGCGGTCGTCTCTCGCCAGTGCCTGTCATCTCTCGGAAGGCCTCGGTGACATCAGCGCCGCTCTTGGATTTAATGGGAACGGCCCACGCGTACCTAGAGAAAACGTCGATCGCCGTCACCACGTACCGGAAGCGGTCGTTGTGAGACGCCAAAGCTTGCATGTCCATCAGATCTATCTGCCACTGCTGATCGATTGCGCCGGTTATAGTCTTGTTCCTTGCGAATTTTCTCCGAATGGGTTTATGTTTAGTGTAGGCGTCCAGCGACACTAAAGCATCTCGGATGACGGCCGGGTTCAGGTGGCGAAAATGATGTTTCTGGAGTTTAGTCACGCTAGTGAAACTGGAGGGCGCTTTGACGTCGGTATATCTAGCTACTACGCGCTTCTTTTCTTTTTCCTTCTTGGTCAGTCTCTTCACTGGTTTGCCCATGGTGGGCTTGTTGAGGGCGTGAACGACGAGCTCGCCGCTAGGCGGTTGCGCCCTTTCCTTTTCTTACGCGGCACGCTCCTATAGGAAGTCGGAGTTTGGAAAAGTTCACGGTCGTCCTCCTCGTCTTCAGAGGATTGATCGTCCACCACCTGGAGAGAAGAGTCTGCTGCTGCTACTGCTGCTGCTGCTGCTGCTGCTTCTCCTTCTTCCGAGTCGAAGCTCGGTCGTTTCCGACCTCTGTCAGCAAGCCGTGTGTCCAAACTTTGGCCAGGTCCGCTCGCTTTATACAGATGGTTTCCGATCAAGGAGTCTGTGGGAACTGCTTCGCGCAGCGCTTTCGTGAACGGCGAGTAGCCCGCCGGTCTGGGCGCCGTCTTCCTGAACCTGGCGGCGTCGTTCAGTAAGTCCACTATGTTGATGCGACGCTCAGGTGGTATTCTCCGACCCGACATCTCGCGCACCGCACCGTCCTCGTTCCACTTGATCACACCGGATTTCTCCAATTGTTTGTACAGCGCCACGGTCCGAGTGCGATTCCTCTTGGGAACTTGGTTCACCAACCGCTCGAGTAGGGACGCGCTGGCCTCTTCAGCAGACTGACGGAGGTGAGCCGGGGGCGAAGAAGAGTAGGACGAAGAGATGTTGCTGTTGTGGGGATTCGCGAGAAAAAATTGCAATCTATTCAACAACCTTCGGTATTTCAACATTTTCTCGCGCGATTCCAAAGTGGGGTCGTTCAACACTAAATCCAAGTCCCTGTAGATAAACTGTAGCACCTGGTGCAAGGCCGCGTCGGGATGAAGGGACTGTTCTGCCTGCTTGTGGTAATAGGCCATGTCGGCAGGTAGGCGGGCGGCGGTGGCAGGAGCGGAACTCTCGTTCTTTTCAGTGCGCTCATCAGGAAGAGGAGGAAGGTTTGGAGCAGTAGAAGTACTAGCAGCAGCGACTGCAGTAGTAGCAGCGCTAGTAGTAGCAGCAGCAGCGGGCACATGATGAAGTAGACCTGCTCGTGATGATTTGTAGAGCGTCTCAGGATCCACGAGCGCTAAACGTTTGTAGTGTTGTTGCTGCTCTGAGTCCGTCATGGGGACGACGGTGGCAATGACGCTGGTGGTGGCGGTAGTGGTGGTGGTGGTGGTGGTGGTGGTGCTGTCGGCGAGTAGGTGTCGAATGAGGTGTCTCATATACGGAGAATGCTCTTTATAAGCGGTAAGGCCATCCCTATGAGAGCCGGAATGAGGAAACCTCCCTCTTGTACCAAGACGCGTCTCTTTTTTTTGATGGGCGTAGATTTTTTGCCGACCTCCCTCAACACGTCAGCCGATTCTCGAAGCTTGTCCAGTTGTTTGTCGCTGAGCGGGATGTTCCCTACCAGTAAATTGTGACAGATCTCACTTAACGCTGCGATCAGATCGTCGCTTCCAGAGTCTATTAGATGCGAGCAGTCCTTTGGCGAGCACTTAGCTAAGTGCTTGAGAGTACCAAAGTGTCTTTCGAGTAGATGAGAAGACATTTTTTTTTGCTACTGCTTTCTCTTGTTCTTTTTTTTGTCTAGCGGTACGAACACTAGCTGAGAGTGTATGGACGTCAAAGAGGAGCGTATTCTCAGATCGTCAGGTGTTGACTGCTTGAAGTCCAGAAGGAGGTATGAGTGAGGTCGCTTGAGTTCATGGGTAAATATACTAGAGAGGGCCGCCGCGTTGGACGGAAACACCTGGTGAGACAGACTAGCTATTTGCCCCATGTCGCGCGGGTTCTTGAAAACGATCATGTAGTGAGCGTTCAGACTCATAGTTCGAAAGTCGGGTGATTTCTGGAATAGGTTCTGAGTGATGTATATGACGCTCACGTTCCAGTGATGCGAGTATTTAGTAAAGATGTCGGCTACCACTTGCTGATTGGAACTGCTCATCAGATCGTCCAATATCAGTAGAGTGTGGGGTCGTAAAGCGTCTTCTGCTACTTCCACGTCTCCCGCTATAGACTCTTTGCTAGGAAGACCTTCTCTGAATTCCACACCGTACTGATTTTGCATTTTTTCAAACAGAGGTTGCCACTCGCCGTAATGGTAAAAAGTCTTTTCCACCGGCGGCGTGACCAAATTGTTCACGTCGCTCAGAAATTGATCCACCAAGCGCGATTTTCCACAACCCGACGGACCGCTAATGATACAACTAAAGGGTCCTTGTAGTCGAGCGTCGAAATGAATTTCTGTGAAGAGTTTGCTTTTACTACTGGACATTTTTTTTTGTTTTTTTTTCAGGACGCGTCAGAGAGCGGTTGTGTGTCTGACTGTCTGCTGTGTTTCTCACTCGAACGGTCGGTAGTGAATGGTTGTGGAGAAAAGTCAGCCGACCTTTTTATTGATACCGGCCGGTGTCACAGTAGCGGCGGCAGAAGTGACTTTTTTTTGCGATAAAATTCTATTTTCACTCAATAGTCATAAATGTTTGTATCAGACTCCAGAGGAGTCTGATACAAATATTTATTTTTTTTTAAAAAAAGAAGAAGAGGAGGAAGAGGAAGAGGAGGAGGAGGAGGAGGAGGAGGAGGAGGAGGAGATTAATTTTTTTTTTTTTTTTTTTTTTTTTTTTTTTGATCATTTAGGCAAAGCTCGTCGCTTTGCCGTTTTTTTTTCTATTTCTGTGTTGTGACGCGATCGTCTCGAAAAAGCAATAAGGCGTGTGAGCGCGGCGGTGACAAATACATATTGGAGCGTATGGTTTAAAATAGTGCGTCCCTATCTTCTTCAATTCGGCTGCGTTGCAATATGCGGGATAACAAGTGACGACGTCGAAACGTTTAGAGACCGTGTTCACGTCGGCCACAACGCGCGCCCACCGAGTGGGAGCTGCAGTCGCTCCCAAGAAACCGATCGGCTTGTCGAATCGTTTCATAGCACTTATTCTCACTTTATAAGAGGAGGCAGGGTGAGGAGAGTAGCGGCGCTCTTTCTTTTCATGAAACGCCCAACGAGTGGGGGCGCTGAGAGCAGCTGTTATGCAATAGTAGAGTAAATGCTGTTCTGAGAAGACGGCTCTCGGCCATGTCGCTACGTTTTCCTTTTCCGCTCTTGTATAACGACGATGGCGCTCAGCTTTGCATTTCTCGAGAATTCGGTACGCCTCAAGAGAAGCGTGAACCTCAACTACGTGACGCTCTCTCCTTTGAGATAAAAAAATAGCCGGGCAGTTGAGGAGAGCGCTTTGTTCGCGCGACCGTCTTTTAGAAACTCGCGCCCTCTGCAGCGCCATATTTCTTTCCTCCGAAACAAAAAAGACTGAGTGAAAATAAAAATTTAAGAAAACAAAAAGCTCAAAGAAAAAAAATAAGCAATAAGCAGACTCAGCTCGAAATTCCCTGCTGGCGTGATGGCGGTGACTGCAGGCGGTGGCGGCGGTCGGCTGGCCGGCGGTGGCGGTGTCGGCGGCGATGGTAGAAGGGTGTGTGGAAAGAGAGACGCATCTCAGTCTTTTATAGGAGCGGCGAGTCTGACATTTTCAGCTGTCGCATGCTGACCTGCTGCTATCATAAGAGAAACAAAAGCCCTAATCACACTTTTCAGCTGGATCCTTCCACCCCGCCAGACATGGATCCCAGATGGGAAGGCGGTTTAAAATTAAATCCGTGTACCGACTGTCATACAATAGGGTAATTAGTTGAACGCGTGTTACCTGTATAAAGGATTAACGGGTCATGGGCTCAGCGTGTGTATAGAAAAACAACTACAGGTAGCGTGAACAAAGCGACCCCCTCCCTTTCTGTCACTCTGTCTGTGACTAGAGGGTGCGCGTGTGGTAAGCGGCTTATATCTAAAGAAAAAAACAAATCACCCTCGCCTGTCATCAGCAGACAGCCGGCTGGCGGCTGGAAAATGCGATTAGAGGGATGATGAGCCACGTAGTAAGCGACTTAAGGCTGATCTAAAGACCTGCCGTGAAGGGGCAGCTGGCCGGTGGCTTGAAAAAAGGCGGGGCGTAAGGGTATATAAGGGGAGTGAAACCACATTCAGCATCGTCATCATCGTTCACGCTACTACTACTACTACTACTACTACTACTACTACTACCACCACCAGCACCGCGCCTCAATTTGCAGATCCTCGTGATGGAAAGTTGCTACCGTGACATGAAGCGGAATGACGAAGCGGCGCGCGAATGTGAAGCTGATGCTGTAGCCTCTGCTACTGCTGCTGCTAGTGCTGCTCAGCGTGCTACTGCTGCATTTACTGCGGCTGTTAGTGACGCGGGTCGTGATGACGTTGTTGTTGTTGCCGCTGCGGCTGTGACTGCTGCTGTTGCTGCCGCCGATGCAGCTACTCATGCCACCGATGCCGACGCTGCTGCTGCTGATGCTGTTGCGGCTGCCGATGACGCCGCTGATAACGCTACTAGTGCCCGCTCTGCCGCCCTTGCTACTGTCGCTGCTGCTGTTGTTGCTAATGCTCACGCTACTGCTGCTGCCGCTGCTGCTACTGCTGCTACCGCTGCTGCCGAGGCTGCTGCCGCTGCTGCCGATGCTGCTGCCGATGCTGCCGATGCTGCTGCCGATGCTGATGTTAGCAGTCGCGTCGACAAAGAATCGTCATTTGTCACTCTTAAAGCCGCTCCAGTGGAACGCGCGACGGGTAGTAGGGCTACCAACGCGACGGCCGGATGGTGCAAATGGTGTCGTCGCTTCTGCTCGTGCGCTTGCTTTTCTTCCGGTCCTACCTGCTGCTGCTACGGTATGATAGTGTTATAGTGTTTGAATGAGAACGCGCGTAGTTACACATAGACGCTGTTACAGATGTGCTTTTTTATTCGAAAATATAATTTTAACATAAGATGGAACTTGTTGTGTTTTTTTCTATATATACGTTGTTTGTTTACAAACAGTCACGTGTCACGTGGTGTTGTTTACAAACAAGAGAGCCACGTGGTGTTGTTTACAAACAAACCCTAAGTAGGTCGCGTTACCCTAGTTACCAGAATGCCGGCTTCTGATTGGCTGAGCCTAAGTAGGTCACATGACGTAAGTAGGTCACGTTACCATAGTTACCAGAATGCCAGCCTCTCATTGGCTGAGAGCTTCTAAGTAGGTCAGTAGGTCACCCAGAATGCTGGCTTCTGATTGGCTGAGAGCCCTAAGTAGGTCACGTTACCATGGCAACGGGTCACGTGACCAAATGGAGGCCTCTGATTGGCTGCATGTCGATTGAGTAATAAACAGTACTTAACTATAGTCCCGTTCCGATACATACTATACTACTGTTGGGGGATCACTCTCGCTCCCATATACGTCCAAAGGAAGGCTCTGGTGACAACCACTTTGACCTTGAACTTTGATTTTTCTGGGTTTGGGCAGTCCCTGTGGTTTTAACCCAGTCAGCATTGGTCCCTGGGCCCATATGGGTTTTACTTGGGTCAGCTGGGCTTGCCCATGTCTGGGTTGTGAGACCAAGACCCAGGGTGGGCAAATCAGCTTGCCCAGGTTAAAACATATATGGGCCCCACTAAGCAATGTTATGGTAAAGCTTGGGTATGTTTTACCCTTGTTCCACGCACCAGTGGCAATTGTAAATATCACTGTGACCTTGAACTTGAATTTTTCTCGGTTTAAGTAATTCCTGCTGTTAGCTGGGAACAGGTGAGCAGGAACCAGAAAGCATGGTCGGTTTCGGGTTCCAGTTCCAATTCCGGTTCCTATCCCAGTAAGAGTTCAAATCCAAGGTCATACTGGTGGTTACCAGAGCCTTCTTGTGGGTCCATGAGTCCAAAACTAAAAGTTCATCTAGTTTTATGATGTTGGCTTGAATCCAACTTACATTTCCAGATTACTGCTACTCAGTGTCAACCAAACGAGCACAGGTGCCCAGTGTAAGACCAGTTACCAGAGGTAGTGTATGACAACCAGAAACCAGTGTAAGACCAGTAGACCAGTAGATGAAGTAGTTACCAGTAGTACACACTCAGAAAAGTGAGAGTCATTGTTGCTAAAACTACCCTCACCTGAGGGTCAGACACTGCCTGACCCTCAGGTGAGGGTAGTTTTAGCGACAATGACTCTCACTTTTCTGAGGGTGTACTGTTCGATCATGTTTTATTGTTCGTGTGTGTGTGTGGGTGGGGGGGTAGTCTCCATAGCAAACACTGCCTTATCCATACGTTTTGCTTCTCGCCACTGCTGGGAGCCAGAGTCTGCCGCATAGTAAATCCCCACAAGTACGATTTTATACGTCTGGGGGGCACTGGCCAATCATGGCGCCCGTACGTCCCACGGTGGCCAATGGCGGCCTACGTGACAACGGTATGCGGCAGACGCTGGCTTCTAGTAACATAGCGTAGCGACGTGGATAGATTTGCCATCGTTTGCTCTGGAGACTAGGTGGGGGGGGGGGGGGGGTGTAAAGAGGCACTGAGTAGAGGCGGAGTACAGGTATTCAGCTGTGGATTAACGTCTAGCAGTAAGCCGTCACAAGGACCCCACCCTCCACCTACCGGCCTATTGTCAGGTGTCATGTTGGGTCAACTTCACCTAGAACAACCCACAACCCCCTTATCACAGTTAGAGACTGTTATCAAATCCATCATGGCCAACAGTGAGTAAACAATGCATTTACTGTAGTTGCGGTAGAAATATTTGGCTTATTTACACAAAAAGACGCCTAATCATAGTTCGTGCAGGCAAGAGCTGACCCCTGCGGTTCTTCTTCCCAGTTAGGGTGCAGCGGGCAGTTAGGAAGAGACTGACTAACCATGATGCATGAATGCAGCCTGGCTCAAAAAAAAATTGTTTCTCATCACCAAGCAATGAAAAATATGACGAGGGCGGTTTTTATTAATTTTTTTTTTCTTTTTACTCGGGCAATTTACATAAGGAAATTTGGACATTTCGCGATCAATTTTCACATTTTAGTAATTTGGAGTTTATTGATCAGCAAAAGTTGTAACAATGCAAGTTACACCTAGCTGATTGCATTGCTGACAGCATAAGCTTTAATTTGATACCAAATTTTAGCAAAATGTAAAAAAAAAAAATAAATAAATTCCCCCCAAATCATGTGGCCTTACCAGTGTCGCATTATGTCGACCCTACTCGGTTAATGCAGCCCCAAAGGCCATTGTGAGGAAGGGGACTATGGTAACTGCAGTTACCAGATCCAACATGGCCGCCAGGGAGTAAACAATGCCAACACTTGTACTGTAGTTGTGGTAGAAATACATGACTTATTGACACAACAAGCTGTATACACTGAAAGTCCATAGATTGAAAGGGTTAGTCAGTACAGACTATCCTATGTTGGTCATATGAGTGTTAGTCATAATGGCAAAGTTATTTTCAAAAATGACCGAGGGGTCAGTCAGTAGTGGCTAACCTAGGTTCATCATTGGTGTGTTGTATTTGTATACTACTAGTTGGGGCCACCTGCCATGACCACTCAGTGGCTCCTACTGGGAATAAAAAGACTAAGGTGGGTTGGTCAGTAGATCAACCTGACAATGATAACTGACCTAGTTTGGTTGTATAGGGAGCCAAAAAATGACTAACTAGGCTCTACTGACTGAGAGGTTGGGCGTCTAGGGAGCCTAGGAATATCAGTGTAGTCATAGTTCATATATGATATATATATATATTCTATGCTACAGTGGGGACCCCACAAAGGTGATCTGCTAACTGCAGTTACAATAGTCTCCTTCCTCACACAGCATATACAGGCACAACGTCTCAAGTGCGTGTTTGGATATTGGGATTAATCCTACACTAAGTAAAAGTACTGCTGCTTTGTAGGACCCCCCCAACAACACACACACACACACCACCAACCATTGACTCTGTCTGCTCTGGTACTGGAGGTACGCTGGTTTCCTGTGGGCATGCATTACCACTGGACAATGAGTGGGCTTCAGTGTAGGGGCGTGTTGGGGGGGGGGAGTTTTGTTGATAAACCTTAAAATTGTGAGGGACACAGTTTCTACGAAAATTACGCTTCTTGCAAGAAGCGTAATTTTCATGGAGACACCGGGACTTGAACCCAGGGCCTCCTACATCCCCTGTCAAAATCAGATAGACCGTGTCTCATGTTACTGGATTGGTGCAAAGCTGAGAGGCTACCTGAGTGATACCTCCCTACCAAGGCACGAGTAATCCAAGCCCACTATGTGCAAAGGTATACCAAAAATCATACTGAGCGTTAGCATTACAACTATAGGTTTCTACGCTTCTCATGAAAGAATATCAATTACCCTGATTAGGCCAAATAAAAAAAAGTTTTTTTTCAGGTAACATGGGGTTGGTAGGTCGGAATTTATTTTTTTTTTACTTTTTTTTTTTTACCTCCCCTCTAAAATTGACCCGAAAAAGTGAAAAAATGGAGATTTTTTTTCCCTAAATTTTTGTAAACTTAAAATTGACCCCAAAAAAGTCTAAAAATATAAAAAATTCTTCAAAATATCATAAAAAAATGTACGGTCGGCCCTGTTTAGATAGGGTCCGTCGGGTGACCTGAAACAAACCTTCTTTTTTTTTTGCCCTATGCGCAAAATTTCACAACCTCTCCCCCTAATGGCCACTCCCTAAGTATGCTATAAAAGATTGAGTATAAAATCCTACTTATCCACCCACCGCCCAGGACAAAACCATATATGGCGTTACCCGAGGATATGTAAATGAGTGGCATTTATAAATACAAAAGTTGCGGCAGCTGAGACGGTGTATACCATTAAGTTTTAGCAGGCTGAACGTAGACGTTAGCATACACGTAGACGTAGCTTTAAAGAACGTGTTATGTAGCAACCATTAGTGACGTCATCAATATGTGTGCTCTCTGCGACGTTCAGGGAGGGCTACACACGTCAAATACGTGGGAAAGCGGTTTGCTACGTTCACCACCACGTATCTATATTACACAAAATTGATTCAACCGATTATATTCAAAATGATTCACAGTCATCTTCACATATCAATGCCTATGCTCAGTGAAAATGACATAGATTGGGAGAGCAGAACATGATTTAATCCATGTTTAAACAAGAAACCCTTTCTCAATGCACCACCATCACCCACGACAGGGTGTTTATGCTAAAACTCATTGTACTCCCGTGCGTACGGTGTCACGTAGCTCCCTGTACGTCGACGTGTACGTCTACGTTCTGGCTGCTAATCCTCCCTAATGTCATGCTGGAGCACTCGATATGCTCCAGCATTTTGAGCAGTCATTTTAGACCTATTATCATTGTTATCCTATATTACCAGTCTATACGAAAACCTGCTGGACACCGGCTATAGCCGGCTAAAAGCCTGCTTGTCCGGCAGAAAGTCTGCTATCATCCTGGGCTACATGTGGGTTTTTACGGCTTGTAAATCGGACTATTATTAAGGTTTCTAGAGAGTAAACTAGAAAGCCTAAATATTTTGTTGAAAAAACACAAAATGATGTCTATTGAAATGATTCAAATATACCAGTAACCTCTACATAAATCCTCTTTTAATACTACATTTCTAGATTCAAACATTTTATTCTCCCAGGTATTCAGGCCTGCAGATATTAAGCCGGGCCTGCTAAATGAAACATCTTCAGGACCGAATGTCCTGCAAGGGGAAAAAGTTTTCATATAGACTGTATTACTCCATTACTCACCAAGAAGTTGATGATAACACCTTTATATTCCCCTCTATGTATCATTTAGCTTTAGGGGTTGCTTTCTTTATTTCATACTATAATCTGTTTGTTTATTGTTCACTCTTTCATTAACTTCAATATGTACATCTGTATTTTGCATTTCATTTTTTTATCTACATCTTTAAATATTGTGTAAGCTATGTATTACTTGTTATTACTGTACTTAACTAGACAGCCTTACTAAAATGTACACACGGTACAGCACCGGTTATTCTAATAGAAACTTGGGTAATATTTATGAAGTTATAACGGATTTCCGAAGATTGTGTATCATCACTTTGTAAAATTGTGGAAGACAATAAACTATTTCTCAAACCAAAATGAACCAGAAACTTCCATTGACTACTGTTAAGTGACTGACCATCATTTAACCAGGACCATAACATCAGTCCAACCCAAGGGAAATAACATCCTCCATGTGGCAATAACATCAGCCACTACTATACTGCAAATCCAAACTAACATCTGTACTATTATACTAAGTCACGGTTCTAAGCTTATGTGTCCCTTATTCTTTATTGTTATTTTATTTTATTCTATATGAAAACGGAGAACGTTCCCTCGACTGGAATAAGGGGAATTACAGATCGTTGACCTTCCTATTTTTCAGTATAAATAAAAGAATTTACAATACAATACAATAAAATACAGTACAACTGTTTCTCAGGTTTCAGCTGTGACGCAATAAAAGTTATATGTACCCCCCCCCCCCCCCGACCCAGTGTAAGACATTACTAGATTCATCACAAACAACCTAAGTAAAACTAGATTAAATTGGAAAAGAATGTCGTCGCCATTTTGCTCAATTTGTATTAATTTTTATATTCGTGTAACATTTAAATGTTATTTTGTATAGCGTTGAAATGGGGGAGCCAGAAGATTACCAAGGTATAAGGCTCCACCCATAACTTTTATTGCCAATATTAATTGTAATTTATCAGCAAAATGTATGTCATGTTAGTCGAGTTGAAGCATTGAAATAGCTCTAGTTTAATGTCACCGGTACATACAAGGTTAATATAAGCTATTGAGATTAGTCACTGAATTCTCCTTACATGTATAAAATGAGAGAAAACACGAAGCAAACCAACGTTGGATGTTGACTCACATGTATGTCATACATTGTAAACTTTATTAGTTGAAATAGACCGGCAATAAAAGTTAAAGTTGTTCAAAAAAAAACCTGCAGGAGGCTGTTTACCAAGTTTCACGATGCGTCACGACATTCCTGATTTCTAGGTTTATTGTGGTGGATTACGATTTGAGGTTAATGGAGAATAGTGTTGTCAGGAAGCTGAATAATGGCTTACCGTAAAACCTCGCGTATAAGCCGCGGCTAGTACGCGAATCAGATCGCTGGTGTGGCTTATAGGATCAGCCCAGGGTCCAGGTGCGGCTTATACGCGAGTTTTTGCTCCTATAGTACAATACTAAAGTCACCATATTCAGATCGCTGGTACGGCTTATAGGATCGGTCCAAAGTCGAGGTGCAGCTTATACGCGAGTTAGGCTTATACGCGAGGTTTTACGGTAATTCTTAAGGCGCAGTTACCTCGGTATCAATGAAGTGCGCTCGAGTTACTCAGCTACGCTGTGTTGCTTTATTATGAGGAGAATCATGAAGCTTTTGTGCATCCTGCTTTAACCTTTAGTTAGCCCTCGAGGGGCTGTATAGTGCATCAAGCCCGTGGTCGTGTTGATGTTACTTTGCAGATACGGCGAGTTACCCAGTAAACACAATTACGTTGGTCAGACGTAAATTAACGTTGTTTTTTAGTCTGAACTACGTAATTTTAGAAGGTTTATCAACATTAGAACGTTAAGGTTTATTTACCAATTTCAAACCTGCAGATCTGATTTACGTAGCTCAGACGTAAATCTACGTCCAACTTTGTAAATACATTGAATATAATATTACCAGGTAGGGGACGGTAATATGTTCCTGGTACGTCCTACTATATTGGTACAGTCCATGCAACCAGGCTGTACCAATATACTAGTACTGTGCATGGTTCTGGGGCGTACCAGTTATTTGGTACATTTTGTGTGATCATTAGACCATGAACAGCTGGCTGTACTAGGCTACTGACCCCCATGGGTTGGTTTGCAGAACTCATAGAACAATGGGTGTTAGCTATACCAACAATGGAGGTATGGGTGGGGGTAAAAAACACCCACCTTTTTTCAAGATTTTACCTATTTATGACCTTACCCTTCCATTAGGGGATAAAACCAAAACGTGAATTGATAGATTAGTATCTATTCTACTAACCTGTGTATTTAGATTTATCAGCAAATCTAACACAAAATTCGGAAATGGATTATACTGAGTCTATATAGTATCATTTTATGCCTGGGTTATGTTCAATGCATTGTATTTGAATAAATATAAATGGTTGTAGTTTGTAAATCGGGCAGTTTATAGATTGAGGTGTTTTCTTTCCAATGGTACCAAACATGGTAGAAAGTTCATTATGAATTTGGGGTAAATAACATTTAAATTCATAGATGTACTGATGCTGGTGGGAAGGCCATTATCCTAGTACGGTCTAGATGGTGAGTACATGGACAGCTCCTTTAGGGCGTACTAGAATAGTGGGTATGTCCTCAACCTGATTACATAGTGGGATTCAGACAAAGATATCACAGACAAATTTACATTAACAGACAATATTTATACAAACTAACTACTATCATTCTTAATCACATTTCTTTCTATATAGTACATCTTTATAGTTTAACTGAACAGCCTGACAGTATAGATCTCTTGCATGGTTTTGGCTGCAGAGAGGCTTTGTATTTCTTCCATTACCACCAATGTGGTGTCTGCCCAGTAAAGTGCTGTAATGTGCATATCAATGCACAATTCTTTAACCTGCTGTCCATAATATATAATTATCAAATCATATATGGTTCATTTGCATAACACTTAATTCATAATTAATGAGAAATTACTGCTTGAATGTGTTAGATTCATTAAAGAGCTGTCATATTCTCTCCACAGTTGAAAGCGCTGCCACCTAGTGTGATACTGAGAAGTTATATACCCAATTGAAGTTGAAAAATTACGTAGTTTAACGTAGATCTACATAGATTTGTTACGTAAATTTACGTCCGAATGAGGTAGATAAACTTAAATCAGACTTCTACATCTGTTGAACGTAAATAAACCTTCATGTTTTGACGTCTACAAACCTTACAAATTTACCAATCTCAAACCTTTAGTTGGAAAACTACTTAGAGAAACCTCACAGCTACGTTGGAATTACGTAGGGTGTTTACTGGGTACTCACCGGGGCTACACTGTAAATAGTTAGTCTAGGTACACAGTAGAATCTACAGTAGATCTATGGTAGAATCTACTGTATGATGGATTTACAGTAGATTCTACTGTTTTCCCACAATAAACTGTACATCTACAGTAGAATCTACTGTACACCTACAAAAATGGCATCCAACTTTCTACAGCGTACATATGGTCATTAAAGGGTAAAGGGCTGCATAGTGCTTTAATGCATTATGCCTATTGTTGTAACAATGATGCATGAATGCATTCCTGATGAGTCTGCTTCTTGCATCATGCCCACCCTACGGAGCTGATACACCTCAGAAGGGGTCGGCATGATACATGATGCATGACACGGGGAATTGCCCATTAAACCACTACCGTATTTCCCCGTTTATAAGCCGGGTCTCGAATATGAGCCTGCCCCGTTTATAAGCCAGGTCAATGCCCCATTTGAAATCAGTATAAGCCTGGCCCGAATATAAGCCTGGTCAATAAAGGAAACTCCAATATAATTTCTTCAGAGGGGCATAATTTCACTTCTAATTTTCACATTTCTTTCATGAACATGATGCTAACGTATCACCCCTTAAGCTGAGTCGAATTTAGAGAAAGAAACCTTTGGATTTGCCATGATGTTATTAAAAATGTCTCAAAAAAATGTGTAAAGATGATGAATATATCTGAGAATTTTAGACAGACTACTAGAGTAGCTCTTTAAATCTAAAAATTTGAGTAGATGAAAATAATATAAGCCTGCCTCGAATATAAGCCTGCCCCGTTTATAAGCCAGGTCAATACCCCATTTGAAATCAATAGAAGCCTGGGCTTATAAACGGGGGTATGTGGATACATTATTACTGAGGAGGTGGGCGTTGGAATATGTAATTCACATTGCTGCAGTCAACCACATAGGGCCAAAAAAAGGCGTGTTTCAGGTTACTCAACCCTAGCTAACAAAACAGGGCCAACATTTTTTATCCAATTTTGAAATTATTCATATTTAAAGTAATTTTGGCACCTTTTGACTATGAGTCAATTTGATGGTCTACGAGTCAGGCAAAAGTAAAAAAGAGAGCAAAAAGGCTTGATACTCTTAGATAGTTATTATGGTACATTGAATAATGTGCTCACAAGTTACTCACCTGCGCTGCCCTGGTTTAATCACCCTTAACCCTTTAAGGTCGACAGTGCATACATACATCATGCTATTGGTTTGCCAGCGCTGTGTTTGTGCATTATGCCGGCAAAGGGCACGGTGCCTTAAAGCATCTCAAAACTTACAGTTATTTCATACTATAAAGCATTCTTATTGGGCAATTATCTCGCTATATATGTATTTCTTCACATAAGTCAATTTCACAATATCCGTCAATTGGCTCATTTGATAAAAATAGACAAATATCACAACAAATTAAATCGAAGCTGTTGTCGAGGATAGAGAGATAAATACACCGTTAGTTGACCTTATCCGCGGTAAATACAACGATAGTTTTCTATACAAACAGGAAGTAGGCTGAGGTGTGGTTTCCTGCCTGTGTACCTGTGGGTGTATGTTACCATGGTTACCTGTCACCACCTCCCTCCTGTAAGGGGCGCCATTATTCATGGTAATACTATAATATATCTTAGTGAATACTAAAGAAGTTATTTCTGTTATATAAACATATAGACCTTTTCAAAGGAAATTGACACATTCACTGTGTCTATAAAGAATGTGCTAATTTAAGCCTGTTTTGAAGCAAATGTTTGTCTGGTGCATTAATGAAAGAGCGCAGGTGTCGTTTAAGCGCAGGTGTAAAACCCCCTGAATCCTAAAATCTTCTTAAAAGGACTCAATTAGGATCAGGTCCCTGCCCACTCGCAGTTATAAATAGGGTAGTAAGGGTTTGAAATTTACAAGCATAGGACCGCTTAGATGGGCAATTATGGTAATGCCAGATTCAAGTGTTTGTTGTGGGAAGCACCACTGAGGCGGATCAGGGGAAGGATGCAGGAACTATAGAGGTATGACAGGGGCCCTGGAATTCACGAGGTCTTCATTTGTAGTCACCAACAGTTTTTCATGGAGCTCTGGTTCTGGGTTGTACCAGGTGGGGCCTGGTCCCGCGGCCCTCCTGGATGTGGGCCCTTGGCTTCTCAGTATCAAAGCCTTCAGCACTAAGGCCCTCAGCATTAAGGCCCTCAGCATTAAGGCCCTCAGCATTAAGGCCCTCAGCATTAAGGCCCTCAGCATTAAGGCCCTCAGCATTAAGGCCCTCAGCATTAAGGTCCTCAGCATTAAGGCCCTCAGCATTAAGGCCCTCAGCATTAAGGCCCTCAGCATTAAGGCCCTCAGCATTAAGGCCCTCAGCATTAAGGCCCTCAGCATTAAGGTCCTCAGCATTAAGGCCCTCAGCATTAAGGCCCTCAGCAATAAGACCCTCAGTATTAAGGCCCTCAGCGTTAAGGCCCTTAGTATCAATGCCCTCAGCATAAGGCCCTCAGCATAAGGCCCTCAGTGTTATGGCCCTCAGCACTATGGCCCTCAGCAATAAAGCCCTCAGCATTAAGGCCCTTAGCATTAAGACTCTCAGCATTAAGGCCCTCAGTATTAAGGCCCTCAGCATTAAGGCCCTCAGCATTAAGGCCCTCAGCACTACGCCCTCAGCATTAAGGCTCTAAGCATTAAGGCCCTCAGCATTAAGGCCCTCAGCATTAAGGCCCTACGCACTAAGGCCCTCAGCATTAAGGCCCTCAGCATTAAGGCTCTAAGCATTAAGGCCCTCAGTATTAAGGCCCTCAGCATTAAGGCCCTCAGCATTAAGGCCCTACGCACTAAGGCCCTCAGCATTAAGGCCCTCAGCATTAAGGCTCTAAGCATTAAGGCCCTCAGCATTAAGGCCCTCAGCATTAAGGCCCTACGCACTAAGGCCCTCAGCATTAAGGCCCTCAGCATTAAGGCCCTCAGCATTAAGGCCCTCAGCTTTAAGCCCCTCTCACCTTTACCCAAGCACCTAGTGTGAGGTGTGAGGCAGCCGCATTGGCAGAGTGTATATTGATTATATGATAAGCCGCAGAGGATAACCACTACAGATCCACCCAGTCAGCAATTACACAATTATTACCCACAATTCCTGCTAAATCCTGTTTGCGGCATGCTCCCGCCGCACGGTGGGTGTGTGACCGTCATCCAGACTCGATTTGCTGCTGATTGGTCGGCGCCCATGTATCCCATCATACCTCTTGATGAGATGGGACAGGAAGGCGGCCATGTTGACAACTGGGTGACGAAACTGGCATGTGGAAGGGACACGACGGTATGGTCGCCATTTTGTTTAAGGAGTCACAGAGTTGAGTAATACCATGAGTTCAGTAATGCCATATGAAAATCACAAAAAAAAAGGTTACAACAGTATTTAGTTGCATTCAGTAGTATTAACCCGAATCAATTATGCTGAAAGTATTCTTTAAAGCACATTTAATATACTTAGATGCAAACAATCATCCTCCTGAAGAGAAGGGACTGATTTCCAGTAAATCAGCCAACGAAGATTGAAATCAACATGACGACACGGCACTTTTCAAAAAACAACATGGAAACCCTGCACTTTTCTGAAAACCAACAGGACGACATGGTCAGAAAAACAGGTACCCATGTATAGTCAAACCAATCCTTGCAATCCTTGGGTCAAAACTCAAGATTTTTGGAATGTTTCTGGAACCTTTTTTGGAAATTTTCTTGTGTCATATTCCCAATCATTTCTTGTAGGGAAACTCCAGAGGTACACCTTTACATTCTAATTGTGAAATTTCTGGTTATTTTGCACCAGCAAATTTGGGAAATACACATCACCATTCAACATGTCATTAGGTATGTTAACTATTCTCGAGAATCTTCCGTGTCTATTTTGTGTATACAGCTTCTCAGAGGAAATACACTCAGTTTCTAACTTGTCACATTCTTGAGTTCTGTTTGGAGGGACGTCTATAGGTGGTAGCAGTGACCAGTTGGCGGACTAGACCAGTGATACAGCCTGGCCCGTTTTTCAGGCAGCCTGTTTATGCAGCCGGCCCAGGCAGGTTTAACAGGCCGGGAGTCTTTACAGGCAGGGTGTTTGGTCAGGTTGTTCACACTCTCCCAGCACATGGCCCTGGTACAGCAGGCTCAGGCTCAGGCTTTCACACCTTTTCCAAGCAGAGGCAACTGTTATGCCTGCTCTTATGCTTGTCCCATCAGATAAAATACCAATTTAAACATGTAATTATTGAAAAAATGCAGTGGACCAGGCACATACTGCATCCATAAGTTGAAAGGTGATGTACTGATCTACATCCTCTATATGAGTTTATTCTTAGCAAATATCACATAAATATCGCAAATATGATTATATAAAAGCTATTGGGAAAACACAGTCGTCCTAATGAACAGCCCTGTATTCCAGGCTGAGTGACCTGTAAAAACGGGCTGGGTGTGTTATGCAGGCTGTACTGTAAATCCAGGCAGTCTTCCACTTGGTGACACCACTAGCCGTGCTACCGGCGGGACCCTCCCCTGGTTGTGGCAGGACCCCACCCGGACCCCATGATGAGATGAGGCCCGGTGTATGAGTGTTACTTATAACGCCATGTAGCCCTATATTGATACTGCGAGGACGCCCAACTCTTGTAGGCACACCTAGCGCTTTAATGCATCATGCCCCTTGTTGCTGCATGATGCATGAATGCAGGCCTGGGAAGTGCTGCTTTTATGAATGCATCATGCCAACCAGATTGGGTTAGTAGTGCACACTGATGCAGTCCGGCTAGTTACTCGCGGATGCTGCACTGGTGCATCATAATGACAAATGAATGTGACAACTTGGAGCAGGATACCATCCTAACAGGGCTTGGTAACCCTGTAAGGATGGTATGTTGTTAAAAGATGTCATTTCATCATTGGTGCATCATGCCCAACCTTCGGGAGAGTTTCAATCCCTGTAGGGTCGGCATGATGCATGAATGCAGCCCTGGTGAGTGACTGGTGAGTGACTCTCCAGGGCTGCATTCATGCATCATAAATACCAAGTGCATGATGCAATAATTCATTATGCCATCCTTAAAGGGTTACCAAGATACATAATATAGCATTGTGCTGTCATACAGGCCGCAGGTGGCGTAGACCGAGCTGCACCGGGCGGTCAATGACTGCAGAATGGGTGTGGTAATACTCCAGGTAACTGTCCATCACGCAGTAATGGACGTCTCATCCGTCAAATGAAGCGGAAAGTCACTTTCTGTCCTGCCAGATATGAGAGTGCCCCTACATGGATGAAATTCGACATGGGTGACACAGCGACACGGCAATACGGCCCTTTAAAAGATCAACATGGCAACACGGCCCTTTAAAGCATTTGAGACATTTCTATAAAGCCCTGGTATATTCTTTATATTCATAAAAATCTACACGACGACACAGCCCTTTGGCTGAAAACTGACATGGTGACAAAGTCAAAAAGGTGGGTATCCAAGTAGAGGCACATGAGAGCCTATTATGCTTAGGCATTGAAACTCTCATGTCTCAAGCCCTTGTGAAATACTGAATACTTCATTCCCTCTGATGTCACCTTTTCATAAATATTTCTCTTTAAAATCAAAATTTCAGTGGAATTCTCCAAACTAAGTTCCCTTATCATAAAATGAGGAAAAATTCTCCAAAAATTCTCCAAAAATGGCTGTTATTCCACATATTGCAGCTCGAACTTAGTGTGATATGTGTGACTGTTGGTCAAGTAAGTTAACCGTCACACAGAGAAAAGAAACAGCGTCAAAAGGGAGTCCAGGTTGCCTCCAGAATGACTCTCCTCTCTGGGGGAGTTCAGGTCGTCTAAGGGAGCCCAGGTGACTCTCTGACTGACATAAGGGAGTCCCCTAGGGGAGTCATACAGCTCTCTGGGTCATATTATGCCCTCAGGTGACTCCCAGAGGTCAGCCAGAGTCACCTAGGCTCCCTTATGCGACCTGGACTCCCCTGAACAGGGGAGTCGCTCTGGAGGCAACCTGGACTCCCTTTAGTCGCTGTTTCTTCTCTCTGTGCAGTTCTGAATATGGTCTCTGTCTCTGTATCAGAATGACGTAAAACCTTGGTTATAATCCGACCTTGGTTATAGGCCAAATGTGAGTTTAGGAGAAAAATTCAGCTTATAACTAAAGCGCCTTCAAAAATTCCCAATATTATTGAAACTCCACCAATAAACCGAATGAGAGTTTGGGGCTTATGGCAACTAAAAACACCAAATAAAATTTGGCCTATAACCGAGGTTTTACAGTATGTAAATTGTTTGCCAAATGTCTCAACGGACTGGGTAGCTCAACTAAGACCATAGTGATAATTGTTTAGAAATTCAGCTACATAGTAAATAAACACTCATAACCTGATGATATGGATAGTGTGGCGGGAGGACAGTCATCAGCTTTTAAGCAGGGTCACCCGGCAATCTCATAACGGTTAAAAAAGTTAAATTTATAAGAAATGCAAAGTGGGTCGATTTAATAATTAGCGACACAAGACTGGAGACTTAAGGACGGCCCCAGGAGGATCGCGCAGGGGCTAGAGGAGGGGGGAGGGGGAGAGGGGAAGGGAGGCAGGGAGGGAGGGAGGGAGGGAGGGAGAGAGGGAGAGAGGGAGAGAGGGAGGGGGAGAGAGGGAGGGAGGCAAGCAGGCAGGCGGGGAACAAAGGAGGGAGGGAGGGCGGGAGGGAGGGAGAGAGGGAGAGAGGGAGAGAGGGAGGGGGGAAAGAGGGAGGAAGGCAGGCAGGCAGACAGGGAATAAAGAAGCGAGGGAGGGAAGGAGGAGAAGAGGGAGGGAGGGAGGGAGGGGGGAGGGAGGGAGAGGGGGAGGGAGGGAGGGAGGAAGGGAGGGAGGGAATATGCATGGGAGTAAGATATGCATGAACAGAGGGAGCAGGACGATGGAAGAGAGATGAGCGAGAGGTGGGGAGGAGGGGCTATGCATGTGAGTGAGATGTAAAAGGGGGCTATCAAAGAATTGAATGTCCGGATGATTTATAGATTAAGATGAGGGAAAGGAGAGATGAGGGATGGGAGTGGGGAGAAAGAAGTAGTGAATAGTGTAATGTATGATGAAGGAAATAGACCCGGGGGCCACTCTCAATCTTTTCTTTAGTAACTATGTGTGAACATCATCTCAAATTAGGACCCTTATCATGGGAGGTAATTCAACAAAAAAGCACCCTTTTCACGGGAAACTGGGCAAAAAAACATACCTTAATCAAGGGAGAACGATAAAGAATAGGCCTACCATTATCAAGAGTAGGCTAATAAAAGAAGAAAATAGCCCATAAAAGGTAGCCCTAATCCTTAGACTATAGATAAATATGTGCCTTTAATGTTGAAAAGGGTGGTTTACTGTGTCATTAAAAAGAATTCCCACTCATTCAGGACTAAAATGTACCCCTTTTTCTACAAATTTACCAAAAATGCACCCCTTATAAAGAGCCCTCGCGGGCCTTTGACCGGGGTCTAAAAACATACCATTTCCATGCCATATAGAGAGAAAGAGAATGAGGGGAAAGGTATATATTCAGAAGGCAGAAGGGCTGCAGTAGTTTGGTAGTGATGATATGCATGCATGTGTGGGAGAGAGGATTGAGAAGATTCCTTAACTGAAGGTGTATGCGTGCGTGTTTGTTTGCTTGCATCTGCGGGTGTGCGTGTGGATTGGTGTGCGTGTGTGGGTAGGGGGGGGGAGGGGGGGGGGAGTTATTGAGGAGGCAGTATGGGAGGAGTGGGGATAAGATGATGATATAGTTTTAAAACCAACACAGCCGAAAGCTGGTCAGCAGGTCCACAGGGCCCATACGGACCGAGCCTGGGGAGGGGGGATCCCGCTCCTCATGGGATCAGCCAAACAAGGTTAAGTCACCACTCAGACGGAATTAGGTCACCTGGAATTAGGTCAAGTGGAATTGGGTCAGCGCACATCCTCTTATTGTGGAGTGCCTCTTGGTGATTCAATTAGGGTTACCTTGGTAATCCCAGGTGTCCCGCCTAATAATGTCAGAGTAACCCTTTAAGGATTGCACGATGTCTTAATTTACATTTTTATTTGTCGCACCTATGCACCAATGCAGCCCTGGTGAGTAACTCGCGGGTGATACATTGGTGCATCATGCCGACATTTGGAAGCGTATCAACTCAAAAAGATTAGCACTATGAAGGCACTCTGTTCTGGTTCCTCGCAAGAGTTTCTTTTATGCATCATCGGCATGGTGTTTAAAGCAATTTGCTGTCCTTGAATGGCTTAAGCCTTTGACCCTAATTGCCAGCTCCCTGGAACAAATTAGTCTGATAAGTACTGTAAAGTAAGTGAGTTAACTAGTTAACCCAAATTGGCAGGGGAACTGTTCATAAAATAATTAGCATTGTGAGACCTTAGTCTGATAAATGGTGTGAGCCAGCCCTTAGACCAATAACTGCTGTAATTATATCTTTTAATAACATGATGTAAGTTCCTTTCCCAATTGATTTCAATTTTAATCTTAGCTTGCCCAAAATGTGTAGTTAAACTTGAATAAAATATTTTCCTATTAATTCCTTGTCACGATATCTAATATGGGATATCATAGATACATATGTTACCTGGTCCCATCATCTTTATATAAGAAATCAAATTTCATTTTGTTTATCAGCAGGGGTCAAGGTCTGGATAAATATGGTTTATGAAAGACCAAAATCGCTATCCTTAACAGCTGTTTTCATTTTAAGATATCCTAAAGACGCTCTCCTTTTTCCTTATGAAATACTCTCAATTTAACTGTTTTATGATGGTGAACCCATTTTAGGAGAGCGAAATTAAGGATACCGTTAAGGATAGCTAAAATAAGGATAGCGCCTTATGAAACACACAAAGTTTGTGATATCATAAACTGGCCTTATGAAAAGACTCTCTGAGGGTACTGCAGGGATCATTGCCCTCTGTGTGTTTGACGTACTACAAACTCAATATTGCAGACTACGGTAGCTGTATCAAGAATAAAGATATTGCTGTACTAAACTGATAATCTTTATGCTCCGGGCTTAATCGCTCCGGGCTTAATCGCTCCGGGCTTAATCGCTCCCGGCTTAATCGCTCCCGGCTTAATCGCTCCCGGCTTAATCGCTATCCCAAATTAGTCATAGGGATATTTGTCAGAATGACGAGCTAATATTCAAACATCAGTGAGGCAAAAGAAAATGCCTTACTCAAAAAGACGTTACCTTAGACACATAGCTATGGAAGGACTTAGGTTGGTTTGCCAGTACTGACCAACCTGACAGTATTAAGTAACCCAGGTTGGCCTTGTGGAGAGCTACAAATTAACTAACTGTAGGTTAATCACTAGTGATGGAGTTGTTAGCCAGCACGGACTGAGGTCAGAATATTAAGGACTCTCAGCACCCATATTGCACTAAAACGGTTTTGAGGGTATAATTCCAAGTACATGTGTTACACCTGTACATATTATACATCATTTGTACCACCTATAATACTTTTATCAAATTCCTTCCATTATTTGGAATGTTTGTCACTGTGGAGGCTGAAAATGGAACGTTTTTGTTCCATCCACATTCCATGGGTACTAAAATGAGAAATAATCAAAGGAATTTGATAAAGCTATTATAGACGGTTCAATTGGTGTATAATATGTACAGGTTTAACACATTTCCTTGGAAGTATACCCTCCAAACTGTTTTAGTGCAATTTGGGTGCTGAGAGTCCTTAAGGGAATAATACATGGACGAGTCCTTTAGCTATGGATGACCAGCCCAAGTGCTGGCTTATCCATGTATTAATCCGTCCATACCATGTTTGTTAAATTTAAAAGATTGCAGTTTGATTTCACCATGAAAACTTGATGAAAAGTCTTCTTTATAATGTGTGACGTCATAGCAGTGCGGTTATCCGCTGCTAATGTGCGCTAGTAATCCACTTTTTGAGTGCCTGAACTGGATAACAGTGTACAGCTTTACTAACGGTTAGGCAAAAAAAAAAAAAAAAGGTGTGTTTCAGGTTACCCGACCCTACCTAGCAAAACAGGGCCGACCCTAGAAATTTTTATGCAATTTTGAAAAATATTTAAATTTTGGGTCATTTTGGGGCTATTTAAGGGTACATGATGAAGTTGAAGTTGAAGTTTGAAGTTGAAGTTTTAAATTTATCTTTATTGGCAATAATGGTTAATAACTAGAGTACAAAAGTCATCGTAGAGTCAATATAATAATATATTAGTGAAGTCAATATCTGTGATCTTGAACATTTGCAATATTTCAACAATATGGTTGGGTAACAACAATATGTCAACAGCGATCATGTTTATAATCACAATGGCGAACTCTACGAATACAATAGGAATTAAAGTTTTAAACTTGGCCAATAAAAAAGGGATAGGCAATCAGCAAGCTGATAATTCTTTGCTTACCCCCAAGTTCTCTCTTAATTAAAGTAAAATATACCAGAATAGGTCAATTGATGGACCGAACCAACAGGACTTTACAGGACGTGTACAGTATGTCTTAGCAATATGTTGGACATTTTAATGTTAAGCCGATTACATATATTTCCAGAAATTCGATAGTACCTCAAGGATGTTGATTTACAGGGATTGTGTTAACTAGTAGAATTTTCATTAAACTTTTAAATTGAGATAAACTCTCGGAATTTCTAACTGTATGATGTAATTCATTCCAGATTCTACCTACGGAGACCTCTATGCTGCGCTCATATGAGGTAGCATGAACCAGACTATAGAATAACACAGGAGCTTGAGCAGCACGAGTTACCCTTTGTCTATTATCAGTAAATTGACGACATTGGGCTCTTTTATAACCATATATTCTTTGGTGGTATAGACGTCTGTCACTGAGCTTGGGCATAAATGCCTCTTGGTGTACATAATCTGTATGAGTTAGCCTTGGCAATTTTAAGCAATATTTAAGACACCTATTTTGCACGCGCTGTAGCACTTCAAGCATATCTCCATTTGAATGTGCATAAAGTATATCACCATAGTCAAACAGGGGCAGTGTGTATACCTTGTAAATAAACAACAAAGTATTAGTTGGGAGATAACCTCTCAACTTGTTTAATAAATATGATTTATAACCTACAGTCTTTTTTAATTCCTTTAAATGCGCCATCATATTTAATTCACAGTCCAACGTGACCCCCAAATATCTAAAGCTGTCCACAAACTTTAGACGCTGGCCATTTGCCTGGATGTTTATGTGGTTAGTATGTAACAAAGGCAATTTCCTAGATGAGGCAAAAATCATTAATTTAGTCTTTGATTCATTTAATGTTAGTTTATTTTTTACGGTCCAATTTATAAAGTTTGTCATTGAATTTTGCAATTTGTTTTCCAATTCAGGCAAATAGCGTCCAGAAACATATAAAACCGAATCATCTGCTTATAATAAAGTTTTCACACCATCATCCAGGGTATTTATATCGTTTATGTAGATTAAGAAAAATAGGGGGCCTAAAATAGAACCTTGGGGGACACCGCAAGTAAGGCTAGCAGATTGTGAAATTTGATTATTTGCTTTAGTTTTTTGAGTTCTCGAGTCCAAATAATTTTTTATCCAATTTCAAATGTTTCCTCGAATTCCAGCTAATTTTAATTTTTCAAATAATATTAAGTAATTTACAGAATCAAAAGCCTTCTTTATATCAATGAAGGCTGCTAAAGTTATATTTCCTATATTTCTATTTCTTAAAATATCATTAGTTAATTTTGAAATGGTGTCGATAGTCGAGCATGATTTGCGGTAGCCCCCTTGCTCATCCAATAAAATATGGTTTAAATCTAAGTGTTCAGTTAATTTAGTATGGACTATTCTCTCTAATATTTTCCCAGGTACTGGCAATTGGCTAATAGGTCTTAAGTATGTGACATTGCTAGAGTCTCCACCTTTAGGTAGGGGGGTGACCAATGCAGATTTCCATGACAAAGGAATTTCATTAGTTTCCAAAGACAAGTTTAACATTTTTAGAAAGCGATCGGGTTTGCATAAAATACCATGTTGGAACACCTTAGTAGACACATGTTCAATAGAAGATGATTTAGTGCAATCCAAACTTTGTACCACCTTTACAAGAGTAGGAGTGTCGACTCTAAAATCCGGCATTTCATTTTGACATTCTACACCATCAAAAGACCAAGGAGCATTTTGGTTTTCGGCTAATTTAGGGCCTATTTCAGCAAAATATGAATTAATGAAAGTAGCTGTGTCATCAGTATTCACAGACTCTCCAGCAGCATCGACTAAATTTATCTGTTTTGAGGCCAAACCATTTGAAGGTACCAATTCCTTCATGGCAGACCAGAATTTTTTTGAATTAGAACTATCAGATTGGAGTTGGTCTAAAATATATGCACGTTTGGCTTCTCTTACTTCGAGACAAACTGCATTCTTTAGATCAGATACCGCTAGCCAATCTCCAATCCTATTTGTCCTTTTTGCCCTTTTCATGGCATAATTCTTATCTCTAATTCTACTTAGCAAATCAGGATTCATCCAGGGTTCCTCTCTACCCTTAATTTTAAATGTTTTCACTGGACACATAATATTTAATACCTCAATCATGTAGCTTAAGTAGATATCCCAACATCTATGTACACTCATACAATCGTCAAATTCTGACCAGTCTTTGTCATTAAACATTTGTTCAAATAATAAACGATCATAGTTTTTATAAGATCTACCTGTAAAAAATCTTGCAGGGATCTTATAACTTTTGTGTTTCAACACTATGTATATCGGCATGTGGTCACTTACATTTAAGCAACCAACCCCTGATTTTTAAACACGAGTGCTATTTGTAAACATTAAGTCAATACATGTTGAACTCAAGGTTCTTCTACCAGTTTCTTGATTAACTCTGACGGCAGTACGAGTAGGTTTCTTAATTAACTGTTTCAAATGATAATCATCCATAGCATTATACAAATTATCCTTATCAGTACTATTTATTAAAGCATCAATATTAAAATCTCCAACAACAATTACTTCGTAGTCGTCGAGTTGATGCACACTAGTTAATTTGTCACTCAGGGCAGTTATGAAACCATTTACAGTGCCATCAGGAGGTCTATACACATTTGCTATTAAGCATTTTTTGTTTTTACCCTTTTCAATCTGTAACCACTGAATTTCAATGTCTGCATTACTTAAATTTAAATGCATAAATAAATTTGACGAGTACGTTATGTGTTCTGCTGTATAAGCACATATGCCTCCTCCCACCTTGTCGATTTGGCGGTCAAGGCGTGTTAAATTGTACCCATGTATTTGATAATCAGATTCCATATCCTTATCTTCAAGCCATGTCTCCGAGAATATTACATCTATTAATTTTGAACCTAAATCAGCTTTTAATGTTTCAAATTTATTTCTCACACTATTTGCGTTAAGGTGGACTACACTGAGTCCCTGTCCATGAAACTTCAAATTTATATCATCCATTTGATATTGTATGAACAGTTTTCACAACCACGGCCATTTCAATATGGCTCGTTCTATGTACACAAAGTGGGTCGGCGAACCCAAGACCATTTATCATACACATAATAAACATAAAACACAAAACACTGAGAAGCAGAGGGGATCTGCACTTATGGCACCCCTGACTGCTTGGGCTTGAGACGACCATTTTTGGGGTAGTGGGGGGGGGGGGGTTGGGGACTTATCCGAGTCTAGAAGATTAATAGTTATTATTAAATATTATTACAAAATTCGGTCCATTTGCTAAAGGCCTTTAAAATTTACATTATTTCATTAAATTGAGTACCGGTAGGATTTTAAGTGAAGTTCAAGTGGAATTTTTTATATTTACAGCAGGGGGCATATATATATACTGGCTATCACAGTGTTCAATACTAAGGATTCTTCACAGAACCTATAAATCGAATATCAGTTTACTCGTTTGTTATACAATGATAAACCGTATCCTGAACCTTATTGATCAAATGAGAATTATATAGTTTGGCGTTCTTCACAGAGCCCTTAAGCCGAGCATCAATGTACACAATCATTATGCAACATTGTACCGTATCACAATTCTTATCTACAGTCTAAGAGTTTTTTGTCAGACTTTAAACACCCAATTAAATATCAACAGTAATGCCATTGTGTTGGATGCTCACAAAATATCCACAAACATTCACATTTACATTTGTCACTCGTTCAAGCCATTGAGTACCGGTAGAACCTTTGAGCATTGAGCATACACCAAGACTTATGATTCAACATCAATAACACGGCTGCTATCAAAATACACTCAAATAGTTAGTATGCTTTATCAAAAATATAATCATGACCAATAAATACCGGTAAAACATAATCTAATTTTGCAAGGCCGCTATCAAAATACACATAAGTATCATATCTGTTCAGGAAAAATATAAACCTGACCCTTAAATACCAGTTATAAAATAGCTTTTATCACACACTTGTCGATCGACAAAACTTTTGTCACATTTGAAACACATTAAAGTACTTGGACTATATTTACAAGGCCGCGTTTGGCAATGTGCTACCTATAAGGTTAGCTGTATGGAGCTCAAGGAATCAAAAACCGCTATCAAAATACATATAAATAATAGTATAATCTCAAAATGTGATCCTAGTTTGGGGATGTACTACCGGTAAGGGTACTACCGGTAAGGTTGGCAGCATGGAGCTCAAGGGTTCAAAACCCGCCATCAAAATACATATGAATAATATTATAATAATCTCAGAATGTGATCCTAATCAATAGATAGCACAAGGATATCAAAATACTTATTGACATTAATGTACAAAACGACTTCTGGTTTCAAACTGAGACTCAACACAAAACTTTTTGTCTCATTTTTGAATAAGCCAGAGTACCGGTATTATTGGTAACGAGTACATGTGGTGAATGGATCCATCCAATATATGTTATACAAGATTGGCTGGGGTATTGACGGAAGAACTCACCAGGTGGCTCCACTCCCACCACCTGCCTGGGCCACCTGGCCCTTACCCCAGCCAGTGCCTCATGTCCACCCACCTGGGTGCCAGGACAGACTCAGTTTTTTTTGTAAGTTTATAATAAGCACGTCAAGTTGAGATTATTTTCATGTCATTAAATTTATAGGCTGGTTTATACAATATACTTCTAGACATTTAGTTACACATTTTTTCTGACCCTGAGTACCGGTAAGGACAAACATTTCTTCTCCTTTCAAGTTTAAAGACTCCACAATTCCATTATTATATCACAGTAGAAGTATACGGTAGAGAACATGAATTCTGGTTCAGCAATGTACCGTAGGCATCTAGTATAATGAATTAAATTAAATTAAACTATATGTGGTAGATAGATTTATCACACAATTTAAAGCAAAATGTTAGGCATCTAGTATAATAAATTAAATTAAATTAAATTATAAGTGGTAGACAGATTTTTCACACAGTTTGAAGCAAAAATGGTAGGCTATACAGGTAGATGTTCAGACTATACATCTAGACCTAGACTGCCGCTGCAGCTATGTCATTTTGAGCTCTTTGTGCTGCAGCTTCAGCAGCGAAGACCAACGCAGGGTCGGCATCACCCATAGCAGCCTGGGCCTGCATCATCTGTTGTATAGGATTGCCCTGTTGTTGGGCTTGTTGGACTTGTTGTTGCTGTTGTTGGGCTGGTTGAGGGGGTGGAACTTGTTGTGGTGGTAACACTGGTTGCTGTGGAGCTGGTTGTTGAGGTATTTGTTGCTGCGGTTGAGCTGGTTGTTGTTCTTGTTGACCATCTTCTGTTGGTGGCTCTCCCTGAGGAAGGGGTTGAGGAGGCTGTTCGATTTGTCCCTCTAGGTCTGGCATAGAGGCTGCTGTGGAGGCGTTGTCGTCGGTATCAGTGTCCCATTCGTTCCTTGGTTGGTGGTCACCATCTCCACCAGTATCATCAGACATGATATCATCACGTAGCTTCTCTAGGAGTCGTCCCATCACATTGTGGCCTTTTACATTTGCTTGAGAGACTGTATGGACATTTCCCAAATGATAGCCACAGCCAAACTCTGGATGAAGGGTACTCTCATATAGATGACGACCTGCTGTCCTGGTTAGGTGAAGACGTATATCTGGATCATTGAACTTGATTTTCAGCAGTTTATAGAGCAGCTTAGGAGCATTGTGATACCATTCACCTGCGGGTCGGAGTTTGTTGCCTATCCTCATGATTTCATACGGATCTTTGGCCAGCATTATTCGTGTGGCAGCATCTATATCTCCACATGTGCGGGCTTTCAGATACTGGAAGGCTCTCTCGACGCTGTCATATTCCTCATCATCATTTTCATTCAACACGATCTTGCAAGGAAATAGATTAGACAGGGGATTAAATTCGGATCTAAATCCCAGGCCATCTACAGTCTTTATCGTTGTTGCAGCGTGCATGTTGAGCCCCAGTGGCAACTGATTGATTTGACTGTGTGTATAACTAACACCATTTATCAGAAGAGATCTTTGCCTTAGTTTTACATTCGGAATTTTACGTCTCTTCGCCAAGAAGAAGATGGAGCGCAAATTGTTAAATTCCCTCCTCTCTTCGTCTGTGAGTTCGTCAACAATGGATACACCAAACCAGTAATCATTGCCTTTTAAGTACCTGACGTTCCTATATATTTCTGCTTTTGTTGATTTATTTGCAAGCTTAACCATTATAGGTCGGGGACGTCTGTTGTTGGTTTCTTGCCACTTACCAAGACGATAAACAAATTCGACTCGTTCATTGCCATAATTGAGGTCAAGGTCACTGAATAGATCGTCAACGATTTTCCTGGGATCCTCCTCTCTCTGTTCGGGAACACCTTCTAGTACTACTGTTTTATCCTTCTCGACCTGATCTGACTTTTTAAATCTGTCTGAATGATTTTCCACTTGCTGCGTAAGCACAACAATAGAGCGGTGGTTCTTCCTTACCATAGTGTCAAGGCTCTCGATATCACTGTCAAGCGCTGTCACCTTTTCCTCGGCAACTGTCATCCTTTGTTCAATGGCGTTTAATACATTTACTACACGCTCGTTTGAATCCTCACTTTTTTTGAGACGTTCCTCCGCGGCCTCAAACCGTTTGTCGATCCGTTCTAAGGTTCCAATTAGCTGTGCGGACTCATTTTCCTCCTGAACGAGAAGTCTGTCGAGTGCATTTATAGCATCAACAATGTCGGCGGTTGCGCCCGTCTGTAGTAGTCTACGTGTTTGCCGGGTGCCACGTCCGCTTCTTCCTGCCGCTGTAGCCATGGTGGTTGAATTTCGGGGGTCTGTACCAGGTCAGTCGATAGTTAGTAGGCCTATGTTGACTTTTGTCGCGAGTTGTTGTGTCTTATACTGCGTTTGATCTCAAAATCATAGGAAAATACCGGAGCCCCGGGTCCACGCGTCTACCTGGTGGTAGCCATCGTCCTGCTGACATTTCACGAGTCGAGGCGGTCGTCGGCGAGTCAGCATTGTAGTTCGTGAGTTGATTTCTTGGTACATTTCAGGCTTAAGTAAAAAAAAAAAATTTAAAAAAAAAAAAAAATCCGACCTACCTACCCTAGATTTTCAGACCATGTAACCTGTAACACACCTTAGGGGGGGGGGGAGTGTCTGGATCATTCTCAGACAGAAGTTGACTTTAGGAATTCCCTCTCTTACGGGTCCAAATCTATAACAGAGGCCTCAATCTCCAAACACTTTCTTGGTCTAGACTCTATACCAGCTCCATGAATGAACCATTATGATACATTAGCCATATAAGGTGGATGTCACTAAAAATGGCATTTGTCGTCTCGATGCACCAATTCAGCACCAGCCAGTAACTCGCTGGTGCTGCGTTGAGCATTATTCCAACCCTTCAGGAGTGTATCAAACCTGTAGGTTTGGCATAATACTTGAATGCAGCACTGGCGAGTTAATCGCCAGGGCTGCATTCATGAATCAGGACGACCAAGGGCATGATGCATTAATGCATCATGCTGTCCTTCCAAAGTTATCTAGTGATGGTTTTAGGTGGTTGTCAGAGTACATAGACAGAGCTGCACGCTAAAATGTCTGAGTCAGTGGTTACTGCACGAGAGCTGTCTGCCCCATACTGCACGCTGGCCCCAGGCCTAGTGCAGTACGGGGCAGGCATCTCGAGTGCAGTAACCACTGAAGAGGGCACTTTTAAGTGCTGCTCTGTATTTATTTCAGGGTTTATTAATCTAAAATAGCTATTCAGTCTATGTTTGATTACTTCCACGATGTTT
This sequence comes from Harmothoe impar, assembly GCA_947462335.1. Lineage (NCBI taxonomy): Eukaryota > Metazoa > Annelida > Polychaeta > Phyllodocida > Polynoidae > Harmothoe > Harmothoe impar. Next base: position 5,787,783 of record OX381706.1, read on the forward strand.
TTTTACTTCCGCAGTGTTTGTTTACGTCCGTGGTGCCGCCATTTCTAATTCCACGCAGGTCACGTGATCCTCGTAGCCTAGCGACGCTATGGCGACCCCATGGCGACCCCATGGCGACCCCATGGCGACCCCATGGCGACCCCTGGTGACCCCTGAGAGCGTGCAATACAACCAGAGCATGCAATGCAACCTAGGGTTATTGCACGCTTCACTTGCATATGGCACTCCCATAGAATTAACCTTGATAGATCGTATTCACCATGAAATAAAGAGAGGTACCCAGCAAAGTTGGCGCCATCTTTCTGTACAGAATATGTCTTAGTGGGGTCAGGGGTTGGCTGTCCAGGAGTGTGCGGTGGGGGGGGATGCATAAATCGATACGGAGCCGTGTAGTGCCCATAGGTAAACACCATTTAGGGTGCTCAGACTACATCAAGCTGCCTCTACAGGGCCCATCCCAGCCAGCCAGAGCCACCTAGACGCTACTATCTCAGACGGGCGGCCAAATGGGACTAAAATTTTCTCGAAAATTAAGCCTAAACTCCCCCAAACATACCAATAGAAAAGTACACATGGACGATCCTATCTCACAGAGTCAAGTCACTTAAACGCTCCTATCTCACAAAGGCGGCCAAATGGGACAAAAATATTCTCGAAAATCAAGCCCAAATTCCCCTAGAACACACTAATTCAAAGGTCAAATTTCACAGTCAAGTCATCTTGACACCCCTATCTCACAGCGTTAGGTCACTTGGACTCTCCTCTCTCACAAAGTTAGGTCACCTGGACTCTCTTATTGCACAGAGTCAGGTCACCTAGACACACTTATCTCACAGGGTTGAGTCACCTGGACTGTCTTATGTCGTGGAGTTAGGTCACCAGGACTCTCATATCTCACACAGAGCCACCTCCAAGCCCCTATCTCACACAGAGCCACCTCCAAGCCCCTATCTCACATACAGCCACCTCCAAGCCCCTATCTCACACAGAGCCACCTGGACACTCCTTTCTCACACAGAGCCACCTCCAAGCCCCTATCTCACATACAGCCACCTCCAAGCCCCTATCTCACATAGAGCCACCTCCAAGCCCCTATCTCACACAGAGCCACCTCCAAGCCCCTATCTCACATACAGCCACCTCCAAGCCCCTATCTCATATAGAGCCACCCCCAAGCCCCTATCTCACACAGAGCCACCTCCAAGCCCCTATCTCACAAAGAGCCACCTGGCTGCCCCTATCTCACACAGAGCCACCTCCAAGCCCCTATCTCACACAGAGCCACCTCCAAGCCCCTATCTCACACAGAGCCACCTCCAAGCCCCTATCTCACACAGAGCCACCTCCAAGCCCCTATCTCACACAGAGCCACCTCCATGCCCCTATCTCACACAGAGCCACCCCTAAGCCCCTATCTCACATACAGCCACCTCCAAGCCCCTATCTCACACAGAGCCACCTCCAAGCCCCTATCTCACATAGAGCCACCTCCAAGCCCCTATCTCACACAGAGCCACCTCCAAGCCCCTATCTCACACAGAGCCACCTCCAAGCCCCTATCTCACACAGAGCCACCTCCAAGCCCCTATCTCACAAAGAGCCACCTGGCTGCCCCTATCTCACACAGAGCCACCTCCAAGCCCCTATCTCACATAGAGCCACCTCCAAGCCCCTATCTCACACAGAGCCACCTCCAAGCCCCTATCTCACATAGAGCCACCTCCAAGCCCCTATCACACAGAGCCACCTCCAAGCCCCTATCTCATATAGAGCCACCCCCAAGCTCCTATCTCACACAGAGCCACCTCCAAGCCCCTATCTCATATAGAGCCACCCCCAAGCTCCTATCTCACACAGAGCCACCCCCAAGCTCCTATCTCATACAGAGCCACCTCCAAGCCCCTATCTCACATAGAGCCACCTGGACACTCCTTTCTCACACAGAGCCATCTCCACCTCCATGCCCCTATCTCACACAGAGCCACCTCCAAGCCCCTATCTCACAAAGAGCCACCTGGACACTCCTTTCTCACACAGAGCCATCTCCACCTCCATGCCCCTATCTCACACAGAGCCACCTCCAAGCCCCTATCTCACAAAGAGCCACCTGGACACTCCTTTCTCACACAGAGCCATCTCCACCTCCATGCCCCTATCTCACACAGAGCTACCTCCAAGTCCCTATCTCATATAAAGCCACCCCCAAGCTCCTATCTCACACAGAGCCACCTCCAAGCCCCTATCTCACACAGAGCCACCTCCAAGCCCCTATCTAACACAGAGCCACCTCCAAGCCCCTATCTCACACAGAGCCACCTCCAAGCCCCTATCTAACACAGAGCCACCTCCAAGCCCCTATCTCACATACAGCTACCTCCAAGCCCCTATCTCACACAGAGCCACCCCTAAGCCCCTATCTCACATACAGCCACCTCCAAGCCCCTATCTCACACAGAGCCACCTCCAAGCCCCTATCTCACATACAGCTACCTCCAAGCCCCTATCTCACACAGAGCCACCTCCAAGCCCCTATCTCACAAAGAGCCACCTCCAAACCCCTATCTCACACAGAGCCACCTCCAAGCCCCTATCTCACACAGAGCCACCTCCAAACCCCTATCTCACATACAGCTACCTCCAAGCCCCTATCTCACACAGAGCCACCTCCAAGCCCCTATCTCATATAGAGCCACCCCCAAGCTCCTATCTCATACAGAGCCACCTCCAAGCCCCTATCTCACACAGAGCCACCTCCAAGCCCCTATCTCACAAAGAGCCACCTGGCTGCCCCTATCTCACACAGAGCCACCTCCAAGCCCCTATCTCACACAGAGCCACCTCCAAGCCCCTATCTCACACAGAGCCACCCCCAAGCTCCTATCTCATACAGAGCCACCTCCATGCCCCTATCTCACACAGAGCCACCTCCAAGCCCCTATCTCAGACACAGCCACCTGGACGCTCCTATCTCACACATGTGGCCAAAAAGGCAAAAATTGTTCTCGAAAATTAACCCCCATTTCCCCCAGAACAACCCAATTCAAAGGTCAAATTTCAGTCAAGTCACCTGGACACCCCTATCTCAATCAGGCTGCCAAATGGGCCGAAAATATTCTTGAAAATTATAAACGCAAACTCCCCCAGAACACACCAATTCAAAAGTAGGATTTTACATTATAAAGTCACCTGGACTCTCTTATCTCACAGAGTCAGGTCACGTGGACTCTCGTGTCTTACAGAGTTAGGTGAGGCAACCTGGACTCTTTTATGTCACAGAGTTAGGTCACCTTGACTCTTTAATCTCACAGAGTCAGGTCACCTGGACTCTTCTATCTCACAGAGTTAGGTCACCTGGACTCTCTTATCTCACAGAGTTAGGTCATCTGGACTCTCTTATTTCACAGAGGCAGGTCGCCTGGACTCTCTTATCCCACAGAGGCAGGTCGCCTGGACTCTCTTATCTCACAGAGGCAGGTCGCCTGGACTCTCTTATCTCACAGGGTCGAGTCACCTGGACTCTCTTATCTCACAGAGTCAGGTCACCTGGACTCTCTTATCTCACATAGTTAGGTCACCTGGACTCTTTTATCTCAGAGTTAGGTCACCTGGACTCTCATATCTCACAGAGTCAGGTCACCTGGATTCTCTTATCTCACAGATTTAACTCCCTCCAACGGACACCACTCTGCCATTTGGTAGCTGACCCCCCCATCCTATTTTTTTTAAAGCATTTTTTGTTTGTTTTAAATTAAGATAATGATCTTAATCATTGGATTCAGCGCATTGTCGTTCTGCCTCATCTAAACACATGTACACATATAAAGGTTTTGGTTTATACAACATGACCAACATAACTGGTTGTGCCCCGTGCACTACATGGTACGGGCGGTATACAGAGATGATGTGACATGTATACGTCTAGCTGTATCGGCATACACAGAGAAAATCTAAATGCCCTGGCCCTTAGTCTGTATTGGCTATCCCATGTTATTCATAGGAACTTTGGTCAGGCATGACCAAGTGCTATTCAAGAATGACTGAGGCAAAAGAGCTTATGACTCATGCCTTACCTAAAGGGACATAGCCTAAAACTAATTGAAATGGAGAAGACTAAGGTGAGTTGGTCAGTACTGACCAAGCTGACACTATTAACTAACCTAGGTTGGCCGTATAGGGTGCCAAAAATTGACTAACTTGGTTAGGCACTATAGTGACTGAGAGATATAGGGAGCCTAAGAATATCAGCGCAAACACAGACATCGAGGAGTCTGATTTATGGTGTGTTATTTATAAAGTCCATACATGGTGCAGGATTTTCTAACTTTAAACACATATAAATATATAAAGGTTTTGGTTTAAACACCAACAACTTGACCAACATACACCTTTGCAGTAACCGGTAGCCCCAACTACATAGTATGTGGGTGTACGGGTGGTATACAGAGATAACGTGACATGTATAAGTGTGTATCGGCACACACACAGGGGTCTGAGTTATGGTGTGTTATTTACACATGGTGTAGAATGACAAAGGGACAGCATGGCAGGAAGTACCCACTGTTTGTACTCCCCCCGGCCCATGCTAACCTGGTAAGGCCAAAAAAAGGTTTGTTTCAGGTCACCCAACCGACCCTATCAAAATAGGGCCGACCCTGCTTTTTGTGTTTGTAGCTTTGTATGGCATTGACGATTCACATGATACCTCGAAGTATCATATTAATTTGTCATCATGATGCACTGATCCAGATACAGTGGGTAACGTGCTGATTCTTGCCAAGTCTGTGAGTAACTCACCAGATCATTCTCAGTCCATGAGTAACTTGCCAGCTCATGCTGAGTCAGCGAGGAACTCGCCAGCTCATGTTGAAGCAGCGAGTAACTCGCCAATTCATGTTGAGGCAGCGAGTTACTTGCCAGCTCATATTGAGGCATGGAGTTACTTGCCAGCTCATGTTGAGTCAGTGAGTAACTCGCCACCTCATGTTGAGGCGGTGAGTATCTCGCCAGCTTATGTTGAGGCGGCGAGTAACTCACCAGCTCATGTTCAGGCAGCGATTAACTCACCAGCTCATGTTCAGGCAGCAAGTCACTTGCAAGCTCATGTTGGGGTGGCGAGTCAATCACCAGCTCATGTTGAGGCAGTCAGTAACTCTTCAGCTCATGTTGAGGCAGCGAGTTACTTGCCAGCTCATGTTCAGGCAGCGAGTAACTCGCCAGCTCATGTTGGGGTGGCGAGTAAATCACCAGCTCATCTTGAGGCAGTCAGTAACTCGTCAGCTCATGTTGAGGCAGCGAGTTACTTGCCAGCTCATGTTGAGGCAGCGAGTAACTCGCCAGCTCATGTTGAGGCAGCGAGTAGCTCACCACCTCATGTTGAGGCAGCGAGTAACTCGCCACCTCATGTTATACACCATTTTATAACGTTATATAACGTTTCTCTAAGGCTCCTTACTATGGTATAACATTATATAAGGTTTTGAAACGTTATTTTGACGTAAAATAACGTTTTTTTGTTAGCTGGCATTTCAGCACCGGCGAGTGACTGAATAGGTACATCATGCCAACCCTTCAGGAGCAAATCTATTCTATTTGAATATCAATCAGTGGCTTTCAAATGTGGAATGGCTTTTAAATATAGACAAGAAATATTGGGTCAACTATTACCGGGAACATCCATCATTCTGGTCTATAGCTAGACCGCATGGTACTCTGTCTCATACACAACCCAGACTACCATTCAGACCATGCGCACCAACTTGCCTTTGTCTCCAAGTCCTAGTCCTGCCATAAGGTAGGACAGTGTGGGCCACTCTGGCTGCTACACATGCTACATGTGCTACCTGTGTACAGACCCCTGTCCTTTCCTAGCTCCCCAAAGTGTTGTAGGTATGCAGGCCATGTGCTCTGAGGACCGCAGCAATGTTGACACAAAGCAGAGGGGGGACTTTGCTAAATGTGGGTATATCTCCAGTTTAATGCAAAGTTGTGTGTTCTGCATTCCAGTAATATTATTTATTATGCAAATCCATGAGATTATGCCAATTTAATGCATCCAAATACATGCCCTGTTTCTGTAAACAGAAACACCTGACCTCCTCCCTAAGGTTTAGCTCAGTGGTGGCCCGTGATTCAGACAGATTCAGTAATCCCACATGCGGTGTTGTACTGTAGGATATCTTCCTGATGTCAACATCCAGTCTCCATGTACACTGAAAATCCATAGGTTGAAAGGGTTAGTCAGTACAGACTATCCTAGGTTGGTCATATGAGTATTAGTCATAATGGCAAAGTTATATTCTAAAATGACCGAGGGGTCAGTCAGTAGTGGCTAACCTAGGTTCATCATTGGGGTGTTGTTTTTGTATACCACTAGTTGGGACCACCTGTCATGACCACTGGGTGGCTCCCCCTGGAAATTAAAAGACTAAGATGGGTTGGTCAGTACTGACCAACCTGACAATGATAACTTACCGAGGTTGGTCATTGAGGGAGCCAAAAAATGACTAATTAGGTTAGGCACTAGTGACTGAGAGGTTGGGCATATAGGGAGCCTAGGAATATCAGTGTACTTACATCAGGAATAGGGCATGACTATGTATGAGGGGCGAGATGCGGAGACGCTGCAGGAACGCCAGCTGACTCACTACTAACCCTTTAGACCCTTTAAGGACGGCATAATGCCTTACTGCATCATGCCCTTGGTCATGGTGATGCACCAATGCAGCCCTGGCGAGTAACTGGCTTGTGCTGCATTGGTGCATCATGCCGACCCTAGGTGTGTCTCAACCCGGTAGGGTCGGCATGATGCTTGAATGCAGCACTGGCAAGTTACTTTCCAGGGCTGCATTCATGCATCATGATGACCAAGGGCATAATGCATTACGGTATCGTGTCGTCCTTAAAGGGTTAAGGGCCGTAAACTGCTCTGATGTGTTGTGCTAATTGATGATTGCAGCCCTGCTGAATAGTTTGGTGTATTCATGCATCATCCTTGGTAGTGAAAAAATCAGGCTGGGTCAATGTGATGCTGCCTGAATGCAGCATTGGCAAGTGAACTGGCCAGGACTGCATCCATGCATCATGGCTACAAGGGGCATGCTGCATTATAGCACTATGAGGCCTTAATCAGGCTAAGTGCATTATGGTAACGACTCTGTCCCAATCTGGATTACTATATTGCATATCAAATATGATGAGGAATTAGATATGGAAAAAATGATGCAACTGTTCACTTGAGTACATGCTATACTATAGGCAAAAAGTAGCAGCCTTTTCTATATACATGTATCTAGTGTGAGTAGTGTACCTGTAACATGGTATAGAAGTTGTGAGTAGTACATGGCATGGTGCATTAGATTCAGGGCACTACTAAACTAATCTGGCTGGATAATGCAACCATCATATCATTTACATCTCTGAATCACTATAGAATTACACTTAGGAGAGATACTCAAGGCATTCCCTTACAACATGAGAGTCGTTGAATATTCACACAGTTACACAGAAGAGATGCCCTATGCCATGCAGCACAGGCCATTTCTTCTGCTCAGCTGCTAACACTGAAAGCTGGAGGGGAGGGGTACAATACTAGAACAGTGTTGATTGATTGAAAAATGTCTGTCAGGGTAAAAGATTTTTCATATTTGTGATAAACTGAGTGGAATGGATCCTCCCTACAGCCCTGTATGAAGCATCTGTCCTGCTTGTCTACTTTACATAGCAGCATTCCTCTTATTACCACACAGATTGAAGTCTGTCATTCTTTTCTTCTTATCGAGTGATGTTCTTTAAGGACAGCATAATGCCTCAATGCATCATTGCCCTTGGTTGTCATGATGCATCAATGCAGCACTGGTGAGTAACTCACCAGTGCTGCATTCATACATCATGCCGATCCTACAGGGTTGAGACAGTCCCAAAAGGCTGGCATGATGCACCAATGCAGCACTGGCGAGATAATCACCAGTGATGCATTGGTGCATCCTGACCACCAATGCCATCTTTAGGCAACACCCACCCTCAAATGGTTAACATGGCACCAGAATGCCCTACAGATACCAGATTACATATTACAGTAATTGCTTATTGATTGCTTTGTTAATTTGTCCTCACGGGAACAAAGCGCTGACCTACATTCTAAACTAATCGCTATTCATAGAATTGTACTTCTGATATAAGGCGGTGACACTCTCCTTGTGTTTACTGATTTAGTATCTGGTTTCTCAAGACAATACTATCTTATATACCCTTTTGTGAAAAAAAAGGGAAACAGAAGGTATGATCATTTCAAATAATAAACTTGAAAGCGTCTAGCATTGTATCTTGCTGATTCCTTTATAAAGTCATCAGAGCTATGTATGTAACAGTTAAATTGGATTAATCAAATTGAGATGAAGGCTAATTCTATTTGCATACTAAAACCTACACTCAAGCTACACTTGTGAGACACAACTGACAAATCAATTAACAGTGTACATACTTCATGCACAATGGCTCTCAGTATGTTCACTTATTACTAGCTAATGAATGCGATAAACTCAGAGGTCCGCCATCCTTTTATAACCCAGTAATGGTCATGTCAACCTCACATCAGATACCACTTCAAGGTTGTCTCTCTAAGGAGGGATCCTTGCTGTATGAACCTAATATAAGGGGTACCTTATATTAGGTTCATACAGCAAGGATTATGGGATTGCTGACACCCTGCCCTGTGAATGCTCATATCTCACTCCTCCATCAAGTTATACCTCAGTGCTGTATTCATTTATTATGATGACAAATGGCACAGCACATTAAAGCACTATGCATCCCTCAAAGGGTTAGTGTGGCCAGGTTTATTGTCTATAGCACTGCACCAGAAACCATCCTTTACAACCATGCCTCATCTGTCTCCCCTTTAACCCTTTGAGGGCCAAAAAGTGTTTAAATGCATTACATTCTTTGTCATTACAATGCCAGAATGGAGCCCTGGTGGGTCTAATCACCAGGGGTGCATTCAGGTATCATTCCTTTGCTTTGGGAGTGTATCAACCCTTAGGTTTTGCATAGCAAGTACTGCATTCATGAAGATACATCATAGCAAGGGCATCATGTAACAACCAACTTATCAAACTTAATGAGACATAGTCATATAACACGATACGTGCCCATCGCTTACACTTTGAGGACAACATGATGCCTTAATGCATCATGCCCTTGGTTGTGATGATGCATGAATGCAGCACCGGCGAGTGACTCACCAGGGATCTATTCAAGCATCATGCCGACCTATGGGTCAAGATACTCCTGTAGGATGCACTGATGCAGCCCCGGCGAGTTACTCACCAGGGCTGCATTGGTGCATCATGACAACAAATGTCATCTTTTAGCGACACACCATCCTTAAAGGGTTAAAAGGGTTAATCTGCTTCCACGAGTCCTATACAGCAGAACATGGCCAACTTATCACACTGAATGAGACAGAGTCATATAACGAGATACGCGCCTGTCGTTAAGTGCCATCAGAAACCCCGCACACCTCATTGAGGTTGTCACTGTGTGACCGGCAGTATAAAGCATTGGTTGTGATTAGTCGTTGTTAGAACAGTCCCCACCCCTCTCCCTGGCTGCAATTTCATTCACCATGAAGGGAACTACACTGCTAGAACTTACCGTAGCTGAGTTGTAATTTTACCATATATACTTTGGTATTAGTGTACAAGGGCAGTGGAATCTACTGTTGGTTTACCTTATGAAAAGACATATATTTGGTTTCACTTTTTGTATACAGAGTCATATAATGAGATATCCAACCATCGTTAACTCTTTAAAGACGGATGTTGCTAAAAGATGACATTTGTGTTGTTGTCGTGATGCACCAATGCAGCCCCTGTGATTAATTCTGCAATGATACATTGGTGCATCATGCAGACCATATGGGGGTGTCTCAACCCCGTAGGGTCGGCATGATGCATGAATGCAGCACTGGCGAGTCACTGGCCAGGGCTGCATTTATGCATCATAACGACCAAGAGCATGATGCATTTAGGTATCATGCCGTCCTTAAAGGGTTCAGTGCCATCAGAAACCCCCCACACCTCATTGAGGTTGTCACTGTATGCCGGCAGTATAAAGCATTGGTTGTGATTAGCTCTTGTTAGAACAATCCCCATCACTCTCCAAGCAGGGTCTCAAATACAACTCTGCTAAGAGGTACACTCTCCCAGCACAGTCTCAAATACAACTCTGCTAAGAGGTACACTCTCCCAGCACAGTCTCAAATACGACTCTGCTAAGAGGTACACTCTCTCAGCAGTCTCAAATACAACTCTGCTAAGAGGTACAGACTCTAGGAACACTCCTATGGGAGAAGGGAGGAAAGGGGCACTACTTGTCTACTCTCTTATCCCCATTACACACTGCAGTATCCATACATCAAAAATAGTACCAAGGAATGCGCTTGATTTTGTACATCAAAACAAATTAAAGCAGCACTATTTTCCTCTCTGCCACAACAGACAGGTCACCCTGGAAACTTGCCTACTTCATGCTTTAGATATACCTATTTACATCATCAGACATTATAAGGGATTGATAAAGAGCAAAGATTACAAAAGTATTGGTCATGTTGTACGGGGCAGAAATTCAATTGTAGATAACCCTGGGAACTATGTGTTGTGTAGGGACACTGGGATTGTTTGATCGGCATGGGAGAGCAGGAAGGTAGTACTATTTTCTCCCCTGAAGAGTTCCTAAAATCTGTACATTGAGGCAGAGACAAAGTACAGTCAAAGACAGGGAGAGTGCAATCTGCATCGCAATCTCATAGCTCCTAGCCTATCAGCGGGCCCTCTGTTGCTGCTATATAGGGTCTATACACAGCTGCCTTTTGTTGCTTCCAATGACGCACAGCACCATTCCACTTCCATATACAACTATTTTTTATCAGACAGTTTTATGAATGGTTTACTATCAGCATATCCTGCAGAGCGGGGGCTGATAATACATCATTTATAAATGAATCTGATTAGAATAGTTATATTTGGGACAAGAATAGTAGTTGATTTATCATGTTTTAACGGCAATTTTATCTCTTTTTGTTTGGAAGGTGGACAAGGTGAATACAACTATGTTTATCACCACAGTCTAATGCTCTCTGTTTGTGTCAAGAGATATGAAAAGCCCAGACAGCACATGGCAACCTGAGAGTGTTACTAGGGTGGTGGTGCTTTGACATATTTTCCTACACATTGGACGAAAACTAGAAGCTACCATGGCCACAATTTTACAACTTTTTAGACAGATTTTGCTTGAATATTTTAGTTTATGAGCGATCAGGGACACTTGGAGAGGGTGGGGAGGGGATCTGGAGCATAAAAGGTCCCAGCACTGGCGACTACCTCGCCATTGCTGCATTTAACCATCATGCCCATCATGACGACAAATGTCATTTTTTGCAGCATGCCGTTCTTAACAAGCTAAGGTATTGCAGTATGCTGGATAGGGTAGAGCATTAAAGTGGCATTCTCACCGAGCGTTTCCCACTCACAATTCTAGTACTGTTCTAGTCTGCTATGTGGTAAGTGCAAGTGGTGAGAATGCCCCTTTAAGGAGTAGCAGGTAGAAGACATGGTGACAGAGCACAATGAAGATACAGGAGTTACCACAGGCAGCTGGGTGGGAATCAGACAAGGGCAGAGGTGGGCAATTACCTTTCAATTACACACTCATTGGCCCAACGGTGAATGAGGCTAATTTGGTGATTTGCCAAGTGAGGGTGATACATAAAGTTTGTACTATCTATCTATCTGTCTTTCTATTTCTACATATATATATGGCTCAAACTCCTGACTTATGTTGTTTTAGGATAGAGGAAGGACAAATCAGAAAGTTCTTGATATATTTAAACAAGTTCATATTATTGAAAGGTATATATCTCGGCTCCTTGGAACACTTTTTGATACATCTCTAACCCTAGCAGTTCATTTTTTATTGCCTCACAAACTCGATTGTCCGTTTTCGGGTGACTCCGAGACCAAAATAAGGTGATTATGTACATAATATCTTAAAGTACATAACAGCAACTAATAACTTTGTTTGCAAACTGGGACAAGATATATCTTAAGGCATACCAAGAATGGATACCCTCAGAAAAATAGTTTTTGAGATACAGCTCGATGAATATTGAAGATTTATCAAAAATATTAAAATTTTAACAACATACTCTCATTTTACCCTAGTTCACTCAAAATGGTTTAATTAATTGTCAAAATCACTCTACAATATCCTGATGGTTTATACTTTAGGAAATATGGACCATTAGGATCCTTCGTTGAACCTACTTGGCACAGTACTGGCCTAAAAAGCGGCTATTTCACCTTATTTTGGTCTCCGGGACCAAAATAAAATATTGTATAAATGTAGGTTAAATTAGTGGAATCATCAGATTTCTGGTTTAGAGCATTAGAGGGGGTGGGTAGGAAGCAGTGGCACTAAAGATAACTAAAATATATAGGATATTAACAATTCTGTGTGGGTTTTACTTTTATCAGCAAGGGGAGTGACTCCGAGACTATAATAAGAGGGTGACTCCGGGACCAAAATAAGTATCACAATACACATTTGGTCCTGGAGGCTGGAATATTAGATTTTTTTCAAATTTTTTTTTTTCCGGCAAAAGACACAATAGTTACCTCACGATCTGGGGTACAAGGGATACTGTTTGGATCTTGTTTATTTACTGTATAGTGGTATCAAAATGAAAGGACATTTGAAAATTTTGCTGACAATATACACTTAAATGGCTGTGGAGAAAAATTATGGTACATATCTAGTGACATCCTTGTGAATCAATTGACTATACCATAGGCCTAATAGAAAATGATATTAGGGATAGGCTGTTACTGTCTTAGTAGACATGGGAGACATGTAAAACATGTCATCGAAAGGGTTTTTGACGTTTTTAAGGGTTTTTGGGCCTTTGGGGGGCCTAAAAACTAAAAATATTGGGCCAATACACAAAAAAAAGAAAAATCCCGAATTGTTGGAATGTTTTCTCACATATACCTAATTTTTGAAAAAATTGGTGCAAAACTGGTTATTCTGTAGGGCTATAAGCCTGAAAAGGGCCAGAAATAGCCAAAACTACGGTGGCCGACAAGGCTCACGCCCAAAAAAACACTGTTATGAAAAAAAAAAAAAATTTCACCTGAAAAAACAGGCGAAAAAAAAAAATTTAATTTTTTTTCACAAATATTTTTTTTTTCATTTTTGAAAAACATGAAAAAAAGTTGCTGTCAACTGTCAACTACGAAAATTGGCGCTGTCAACTGTCAATTTCCGCCATACCGCCCTGCGCCATGTATACTTTGTTATACAGCCTCCCATTGGTCCGGGGGCGGTACTACTTTTTCTTCATATTAAACGAACGCACTGTCCTCAAGTTAAACAATACCCAGGGTATGCCATTCCTTCTGCAGTAGAGCACGCGGTAAGTCACAATTTGTTCATACTCCTTCTTGTACTGTACGCTATGTAATACAATACTATGTTAAATGTCTCATGTTTACTGTATTGTACGGTGTTCTGTCACGTTGAATATACATGACGGTATAGTGAGCAGGCATTATACGTGCAATAACGCATACCGCCCGATACCGCGCCGACCTGCTGCCATCTGGCGGTATATTTCCGTACCATAACGTTTCACGCTAGGCGGCGACACATCCCTATTCTACTTCCGGTCAAAACAAGGTAAGTCTTCACGTACGGTCTTTCTGCATTGTTTTATTGTATTACAGATGAAATAAGCTAGAATAAAACGGATAAAGTGTAGAATATGGCTCAACTACATCGTTACTATCTACTGTATTAAGTACAAAGCATGTCTTAGCTCTAAATTAATCGTGTGGCCACTTTCCGAGCGCACGCCTTGGTGGATAATAAACAGGACGTCGACAATAAACAGGATGGTGATAATAAACAGGATGGCAATATTAAACAGGACACTCATACGAATCATGTGAATATTCCACAATGTGACGCAAATATTTTCATATTGCAGATGTCTCTTCCATATGAAACCCCGTTGATTGCCCCGCAGTCTGGCTGCACCCAGCAAGAGCTGGACGACTGGGTTGCCAGAGTCAAACCTCACTCACAGCACCTTCTGCCCGCAGACCGCATCATATATGATGATACAAGGCATAGGGCCAATTCAAAAAGATATTACTCAAAGAAGTTCAAAAAGGGTCCGGCGGCAGCGGCAGAAGCCAGAGAATACCACCGAAAGCAGGCAGCAGTACGTACAACCATTATGGCAATTTCCATGTGGGCATTTCAGTAACATAATATATGAGGAAAATATGTTCCGACAAAATTAAAGATATTTATACTCCTTTTTGGAATATATTAAAGAAAGAAGAAAAAAATATATGCTTATTATAATGCGTTTGTATCTGTTATTTGGGGCTTTTCGTTTTAAAATGTGGACAACTTTATCTGATATATAAAAATGTGCTGCAATATACCCTGCAACTTTCTATTACACTTGAATAACACAGATTGTTATAATCAAATTTTATTGATATCAATCCTTTATCATAATGATTTTTTAACATATTTTGAGAATGGAGGGATATTAAATGAAAAAATGTGTGCCAACGAAGAAATTCAAAAGGTTTAAAACGTGCCAAACACACCCCGCTTTGGGGAACCTTTTAAGCTATAGCATTTTTTCACCAAAGCTTTTTCATATGTAAATTATGCATCCTATCCCTCATACCCACACAGTAGGGCTGTCCCCCCATCCAAATATTTTTTAAACCCAAATGAGCCAATATCCTGGGTGACTTTAGGTGACGTTTAAACTGGGAAAGAAACAACTTCAAATGCATACATATAATTTTTTGTTTCATGCCAGTGGAAGAAATTAACTCCCTTTACAATATATTCAATTTAACCCTATTTTTTGGTACATTATTTATCCACAGAAATACCGGCCGCTACCAGGGACCGATGAGTGGGCTCACGCCCAGGATCTGAACAACAGGCTTCATAGGCAGTACCGGGCAGAGGCTGCGGCGCAGCAAGTCCAGAGCATTGCAGGACCCTCCACCCCGTCAGATCTTGAGCAAGGTAAGCCTTATTGTTTCTACTATATTCCAGTCATTACGCTGTGCACGCTACGTTGGGAAAAGTAAATCATACAGTACACATGTAACGCATCCTTTACCCATGTACTTCGTTGTACACAGGAGACATACCGGTAGATTTACGGTAGGAGTAAACAAGGGAGGCATACATATTTAAACACGGGTGGGCTATACCTTTATCACATGGTTCAGTTGTCCCCCCAACAGATGCCTCCCATCACAAACTGTACAAGTATTACGGTATATAATGGGCTTAATGTAGACAGGAGACATCCTTCAGTACCGGTATCCAGTGTCCTGTTTATTATCGGCTAAATGTACACCACATATCTAACACTTTTTATCTTTCCTTTTTCAAAACAGAGGGAGAGCCGGACAGCGAGCAGGAGGGGGGCGGGTCGACGGCAACTGCCACCAGCCCTGTCACCCAGCGTGACTGTCAGGAGGACGAGCAGCAGAGCGAGCAGGAGGGGGGCGGGTCCCCGGCCACTGCCACCAGCCCTGTCACTCGGTGGTCACTGGAGAACCCTCCCACCTTCAACGATATCCCATCAGCTTCACACGGTGGGGTTTTCCACACATTGCACTGTAAGTACGGCAGAACAAAATCAAAATTCCCTATATATATCAGTATCATATAAAAAATTCTCTGCACGCTCTACATACGGG
This sequence comes from Harmothoe impar, assembly GCA_947462335.1. Taxonomy (NCBI): domain Eukaryota; kingdom Metazoa; phylum Annelida; class Polychaeta; order Phyllodocida; family Polynoidae; genus Harmothoe; species Harmothoe impar. The sequence goes on from OX381706.1 coordinate 5,803,583, forward strand.
GTGGGAAACAGCTTTGGATAAAGGAATGGTGTATGAGATATAATCCCTACCTCCCACATCCTGTTCACAAAGCAAAAAAAAATTTCTTTCCCTCATTACAATGTAATTTATTTTATCTATAGCCGAGGTACACGTGGCACAACAGCACTCCCCCGCTGTTCACTCCACCCCTCTTCCCGGGCCCTGTCCCGACCTGTCTACCTTCTTTAGCCAGGAGTGCGCTGAAGGTACGTACACTACTCACTAGTACTACCATATCACTGTTGGCCATGCTGTTTAGCGTAGTCCTGTTAATTTTTGGCGGGAATAATACAGCAGGTATCCTTCCCTGTACCGTCGGCATGGCGTGTCCTGTTTATTTTCGGGGAAGCATAGACACGATATATTCCTCTTTCCACCCAGTATAGCAGTAGTCCTGTTTATTGTCGGTAGTATGTAGACCAGAGTAATCCTTCAATATACCAGGAGCATGGCCCGTCCTGTTTATTATTGATGCTAGTTACACACAACACATGCCTCCCATCACAAACTGTACAAGTAGTACGGTATATAATGGGCTTAATGTAGACAGGAGACATCCTTCAGTACCGGTATCCAGTGTCCTGTTTATTATCCGCTAAACACTTTTTATCTTTCCTTTTTCAAAACAGAGGGAGAGCCGGACAGCGAGCAGGAGGGGGTCGGGTCCCCGGCAACTGCCACCAGCCCTGTCACCCAGCGTGACTGTCAGGAGGACGAGGAGCAGAGCGAGCAGGAGGTGGGCGGGTCCCCGGTCACTGCCACCAGCCCTGTCACGGAGGGTGACAGTCAGGAGGAACAGGAGGACAGCGAGCAGGAGGGGGGCGGGTCCCAGGCCACTGCCACCAGCCCTGTGAGCCAGGGTGACACCGACCAGCAAGAGGGGGACACGGAGCAGGAGGAACGCGACACCCCCATGACAGCCAGCAGTCCTGGGTCCTCCTCTTCCTGTGTTTCACAGCCGGGGACCCCGGACCCTGACTTTGTGCCAAGTCAACAGGACTCAACCAGCTCTGAGGAGGAGGGGGCAGTGGGCACACGGTATGTATTTTTTTAACGCTTTGCTATACCGAAAATGTAGTATGTAATGTAGCAGACATGTAGTGTAATTCGTGATGCACATGTCAAGTGGTGTCCTGTACCAAGTCCTGTTTCCATGTAATGTCATCCTTTTCCTTTAGTATCTTCCTGTCCTTTTATTTCTATTTATTTTTAGTGCAAACCGTTTGTGTATTTTCTTTACAGAACGCGGAACGCGGAGGAGGAAATGCTGCGCACAGCAGCACTGACGGTCATGATGAAGATACAGAGGCAGAATGAGGGGAAATAGAAGAATTTGTTAATTTTTTGCGTTCGCTTTTATTAAGTAGCTCGGCCGAAAAACCTAACATTTTGTATATCCATATATTATTGATTTTGATGAAAGAATATCATTCAGACATGCATATACAGTAATGACAATGACAATTCAGATACGATTGGGAACTTTATGTGGTATTTCAGAGGGGTTTGGTTTTATCCCAGGTGTGTCATGTACAAAAAGGCGCAGGGGTGCAGAGAACACAGGGGGGGGGGGCCTCACTGACCCTCACCCACCGGGAGCTGCAGCAACGGGCTTGGGTAACCACTACACAGGCGGTCTCTTTGAGGCTATATGTCATATTTTTTAATGTTGTGCGTCTGAATGCGGTAATATATACAGCATGTTTGTGATTTTATATGATATCATCAGTATTTGGGTGATGCATTCCCATTCTCATGTAGTATTCTACTGGGTATTTCACTCGCTGTGACTATTTAAAGTTAGGACATCTGGTACTATAGCTGTGAGTATAATATTATAGATAAAAATGCTAAAGTGACCTATCTACAAAGCCTTTTCGCTTGAGTGTCAGCCCGCCAAGAATGGTACGAATGTCTTCACATTAGGTCCCCCTTTTACATAAAAATGCACTCATATATGTATACTGGCAATGAGTACTATATAGTTTCCTAGATGTTAAGTGTATTCTTGTTATTTGTATTATCTTTTTGCATGGTATTTACATCATTGTGTGTTCATGTATGTTTTCATACAGTAGGAAAGATCTTAGTTTTCATGATATACGAGTTTAATGAACAGGGGTAATAAACAGGACACAGGATACCGGTACTTAGTTTTTATGCTATAACAAATGTATGATACCATGGTAATGTTTTGGACAGTAACATATTCTTCACGCTATGACATAGTTGGTCTTTTAATTTGGCATCACGGTATATTATTTTATACCTAACCCGTATAACGTTGAAATAAGGCCGCATGACTTGAACGGATTGTTTATCATCACAATGCTGTCAAATAAAAAAGTAAGGCGTTTTATTTCTTAACTTGTCTCTCTCTCTCTTTTATGTATTTATCTACATAAGGTAGAGAAAAAAAAAATCCCTTTCTTCAAATTTTGGACAGTTTGAGACCTTTTGCGAACCGTGCGGCAGGGCTTTTAGTGGGCGAGGGTGAACGTGGTGCCTTCTTCAGTGTTGCAGCATTTCTTTCCTCTACTTGGGCCATTGTACTAAGTGGTAGGGGGAAGGATTTGACACATTTTTTCTTCTGTAGTCTGTCTGATCTTCTGTGCGGGGGGGGGGTGCAGAAGGCGGACCCAGTGCTGTTCTCTTTCTTCTTGCTGCGGGTTCTGTGGGAAATAAATTTCATGTATTCTCCATTTTAATCCAGGAAACTGGCTGATGGTACTTATTTGCTATAGTGTAAAAATATTTTTTGTAGTTGTAGGATAAGTACAGGGAATGAGACAGCACATTTTGGCTCAGGTTAAATTTCCTTTTAATATATACATGTAGACACGAGACGGGCCATTTCGTACATATCTTTCCTATACAGTTTTGGTACCTGACATAGGGTTTTAAAACAAAAAAAGGAATGCCATTAGGTGGGAATATCATGTATATAGTATGGCGCATATTACTATGTATCAATTATAAAAGACCAGCGCTCAGCGGTGTGTAGTGTGAAAATTGATTTGCCCAAAAAATAATTTTAAAACTTTTCAATAGGCGTATGCTAAATGTTCAATTACTCACCGACTAGAGACCTGGCTTCCCATACGGTAAGCTGGGGCATCCTCTTCCTCGGGCTGAGGTACAGTGGGAGGAGAGTTCACGGCCTGTTCGGTGTGTCGCTGACCCAAACCCTCTCCTGTCTGCTGTTCTGCTTCCTCTCCCTCTGTGTTCTGTGCCTCAGTGGCACCCGGTACAGCCTCCTGTCCTGTCACGTTTCCTGCTTGCACTTCCACTTCCGTAGATTCCTCAGACTGTTCCTCTCCTGTCAGCTCTTCTGCTTGGACTTCCTGTTCCGTTGATTGCTCGGACTGTTCCTCCGTTGCATCGTTGTAGCCTTTCAGCACCGCCCCTGGGAAATCGCGCAGGAACTGTTCCTTCATCTCCCGAGCTGAAACAACATATATCTTCCCATTTACCCAGTCAGTGTAATTTTGTATGCCAACTTCACATCACACTGGCCCTGCGCCACAGGACACAGATACTTTTTTTTGAGGCTTCATTTAATACAGTCCCCCACTCCTGCCATTTACTCCCCGGTGAGTGGAGCACATGATACATGCTTTCTCCACCCCATACTGTAGACAACATTCATCCTGACGTAAGGCAGTGTAACCCACATATGGGACAAATCCTTTTTTTTTGGGCACACCACACTCCTTACATGCAGTGTAGGGGTACACGGCCCCTAAATATATAGAGAAAAACAAAGAAATTTACCTTTTTCTTCGGTGAGCTTCCCCCTTGCGTTGGCCGCACTCAGCTTTTTGGAGAGCAGCACGCGTGCTTTCTTCTCTCCCTTCAGTTCTGAGTAGGGGCGTGTAGCCTCGTATTTCTTAAGAAAGAAAGACAAATCATACAATACACTCATCTGTTTATTTTTTTTGAACATACTTTCCCCCCACCCCCTTTCCAGTATGGTAAACGTGGGTAACATCGGTGACATACCGACCATGTTACCCAAAGGTTCCTCACATGTCAAGTGCTCTGTCCTTTACCACTACTTAGTGTGCGTTTGAAAAAAATAAGTTTAAAAAATAATCAGAGAAAAAAAAATATATACAGCACACCCAATGAAAAATGTGTAACAAGGAAAACGTTGTGCCTTCGCGGGGGGGGGGGGGGGATTTTTCAACATTCAGCACGTCACCCACATTTACCCTACATTCCATACTTGTCTTGCCATTTCCACCCTCACTCCCCCCCCCCCCATCCGCCTCCACGGCCCCTTTATACTCACAGCATTTGCAGCCGCCCTGTTGGCCTTGTGCAACTCTGGCCACTCCTGCTTGTTCTTTTCTAACCACTTCCTGTGGTCCGCCCGGTTGGCCTGCTTCACCTCTTCCAACTGAGGGTTTTTCCTGGGCATCTGTGTTAAACAGAAAAAAAGACACCATGTTATCCTTCCTGTATGAAATACGGTGCACCCCCTCCCCCCCCCCAAGTAGTGCATGAGAAACAATATTGGTGTGTAGGAATACCCCCGCAAAAAAGGCCCCCCCCCCCCCAAAAAAAATGGGTAAAAAAGGCCCCCCCCCCCCCGGCCATACCAAATGAGCACTCCCTGACAGACAGTTTTATAATAGTTTACTTTCTAGGTTTGATGCGGTAGACAAGAGAGACCCCCACAGTAGACAAGAAACATCCCACCTTTTTTAGATACGAGACAGCCTTATAACATTATAGGTCTGATGCGGTAGACAAGAGAGACCCCACAGTAGACAAGAAACATCCCACCTTTTTTACATACGAGACAGCCTTATAACATTATAGGTCTGAAGCGGTAGACAAGAGAGACCCCCACTGTAGACAAGAAACATCCCACCTTTTTTAGATACGAGACAGCCGTATAATGTAGACACGAGAAGCACCAGCACATTAGGCTAATCCCGTCGACATACCTCATACCCAGCCCCCTATACGTTCAACACAGCATGGCATGCCGGATTTCTGCTTCCTGACATATGTATACACATTGTACAGCATCTTTCCTACCTGATTCATTCATGTTTTCGGTAATAAGTGTAAGAAAGGCATAATGTTACCGTGAAACGTATTGTTGACCGAATGGCGCTCCTGCGTAATTATTGCTATACGATGTAGAGGTCGCTCCCATCCCTTCGTTCGGAAGCACTCCGCTAGATGGCAGCACTTTGCAGTATGTCTCGTGTCTACCGGGCACACTGTTCGATGAGGTTATGTCGTGTCTACAGCGATTGCTATGTCACAGTGTGTAGTTTCCACCGCCGCGCTCGTCTTTCCGGCAACATAACCAGACCGAATCCTGTTTATTATCGTCCCGTTCAATTGTATGTCCGGATGATAATAAACGGGATTTCATATACGCTTGGACGATAATAAACAGGATCCTGTTTATTATCGTGTGCTGCATATGTATCGATATATCGGGTGCAATCAAATATCTTTTGTTTCCCTTTTCAGAACTACCAGCAAAATGGAGTACGAGGAATTGTTCCACAGAAGTTGCAAAAGATGCCCGTGTAAAAGGCTGGAGATAGTGGTGGGGATAATGCAGTGCGTAGAGTGTGGCCACCTTGACACAGAGCACAACACGACACAAGGTAGTATATCACAGTTACACCGCCTACTATCCTGCCTTTTCATCATATGACTTCCTGAAATATACTTCCTACATTACTGTGCAATAATACAACTGTTTCTCCTTCCATTATTGCACAGAGCTACTGCCAGACATACTGTCCAAATTGGTGCTGCTGGGGAAAAGCAACGAGATGATCCTACGATACCTCAGACAGTTTGGGCTGTCCTTCAGGTATAGCATTAGGAGAACACTGCTCCATTCATTTTCATTAAATGTACAGCTGGCTTCTGCACACCTCTACACTTTTCCAAGTACCGTATTTCCCCGTGTATAAGCCCGGGCTTCTACAAGTACTAAGTGGCAAACTGACCCGGCTTATACACGGGGCAGGCTTATACTCGGGGCAGGCTTATACTCCTATACCTAAAGAAATGCTCTTATGCCTTTACATAATTTCCAGTATTATCTACTATTACGACATATTGATGGCAATATTTTCAACAATTTGGTGACCAATTCAAGCTTTATTTCTGTTAAAAATTGAAGGAAAAACAGTCAAGTGGCAAGCAGTCAATCTTTATTTCTTTTTTTCCCAATTGGCAGCCTCAGTACTTTGAAAAGGCGGCTAAAACAGTTTGGCATCACCAGGACAGTACCGCTGGAGCCGGAAACCGTCCTAAATCTAGTGCAGGTGTGTAACATTACAGTCAACTGTATTCCTTTTCATCCATATCCTTTTCCTACCTGAGCATAGCACAAATAAACAGAGCAAACTTATATCACAAAATTAATTTGTCATGACGTCATGTAGTACTATGTCATGCTGTTTTATTAATACTGTTAACACTAAACCAAGTATATGAATATTGTTTCCGGTATAACCATAGAATGCTCAGGAGAAGTGTCAGGAGACAGCAGGCTACAGACGCGTGACAAGGATTATCAGAGACAAATTCAACGTGGCAATAAAAAGGTATTTCTCCCAACTTTGGCGTGCTGCTTCGAAATATTATTTTCGTCCATATACCAACCTACATCTCCAGAACCCTTTGTTATACCGTATGAATCATAAAATCGGTGGACTGTATCGTGTCTACCGCGGGATGCTTGGTGCAATACTGTGTACTGTACACCGCAGAATACTAAATAACAGAGTGAGTGAAAAAATAAATTCTTTCCAAATAGGGACGATGTGATGGCAGCGGCCAGGGTGCTGGACCCGGAAGCCGGGGAGAGGAGGAAGGGAAAGAAGTTTGTACGGCGCATCTTTCAGTCACCGGTATGTACAGTATAGCTAACATAATATGACATGGGAATAACATAGAACGTTCCATTATTTGCTACGACATGTAAATGTACGTTACAATACAAAGTTCCATCCCTTTTATACAGGGGCCCAATGACTGCTGGTCAATCGATGGCCATGACAAACTGGCTACGTATGGGATTTATATACACGGAGCGATAGACTGCTTTTCACGGAGGGTGCTCTGGTGCACAACATATACCACTAACAAAAATCCAAACTTCGTGGTCAAACTATTTGCGGACACCATACAGAAGTTGGAAGGTATGTATACTTTTCCTTACAATATTATGTTCACTGTGTGTCCGCCATAACACTTGACCCGTACACACAAAATACATGTTATACTGTAACACAGGGAAACATGGGAAACCGGATGAAACCTAATGCAAGGTTTTATTTTTCTTCTTTTAAACAGTTGTGCCGAACAGAGCAAGGTTCGACCCGGGTACGGAGAACACGCTCAGCATAGAATTGCAGATGTTCCTGAGGCGTAATGGGACAGACGTAGCGTCGGAGCGACCGGCAGTGGTGGACAAGTCCAAATTGAACCAAGTAAATTGTTTTTCCCACTTTATATAGCGTAAGGGCAGGAAAAAAAATAATATCAATGTCTACAACATGTTCCTTCCTAACTATTATACTGTGCCTATTTTGTGTTATTTCTACAGAAAATCGAGTGCTTTTGGTCCGGCATGTACAGGCATGTCACGTATGGCCTACACCAGCAGTTCACACAAATGTTGCGAGATGGGCTGCCTGTCGACGTACAAGAAAACCGGTATGAAACTTGTATATTACCACGAAAAAATATGAAACAGCATGTTTTTTATGTATCAAAGAAAAGAGTTTAATTTTTTAATGAAAAACAGCAGTCCCATTGACTGAACCAAACAACGCCGTATTTCACCCACCCGTGAACCCGTAAAAAAACCAATGGCCGTAATACGGCCCTGTGACGTCATCAAAATGGTGCTTAATTTACATTTGAAGGGGATATAATTAGGCTATCATAGGCCCTCCCCCCATCACAATTTTCGTATTTTAAATCGAAAATGATAAAAAATTAACACAAAGGCACACTCATTTCAAGTCTGTTGACCGGTGTGCCACATTTCGCTCGGCGTATGGCCTCGTGAAATACGGCCCAAGGTCAAATGGTGAAACAACCCGGCCAACAGACTTAAATGAGTGTGTCTTTGTGTATGTATTTCATTTTGTGTAACGCACCCATGCTTTGTTTCACCTGCACAGAGACGCGTTCATTTACGTCTACCTCCCATTGGTAAAGCGTCAGGTGGACGACTACATTCGTGACTGGAACCTTCACAAGATTCGCCAACAGAAAGGCGTGAGTCTGCCATGTGGAGGATGTCCAGACGACATGTATAACCATCCTGATCTTTTCGGTAAGCCCGTATACATGAATTTCTCTGTTTCCCTTCCCATGTTGTTAAGCTATTTGACCTCTGTATGTGCTCGGCCGTTGAACTGTTTGTCACCAAATAATTGGACATGTGATATATGTAATTTTTTTTCTTATTTAAAATTTGACAGGGGGCGAGCAGTGTGGGTATCATTACGGTGTTGAGGCGGCAGATGACATGGAATTCGCGGCAGAGTACCATCAGATAGCAGACCACTTTGAAGACATTGTACCGGCACAGTTTAGGGCAGAGGCAGACGAATTCCTGAACCAGAACAACATGGTGTTGTGCATGCAGAATGCCCAAGCTATTTTTCTAGCTTTGTGTGATCGTTAAATATAATGTGTAGAACATGTCGATGCAATGTAAATAAAAGTACAGAGAGCATGTGAAATAAAAAAAAAAAGTTTCAGATGGTATAATCATATAACGTGTAGCACATGTCGATGCAATGTAAATAAAAGTAGACCGAGCATGTGATATTGTACAAAAAAAATTTCCCAATTGTATCATGATTTGACTATATTATTTTTATGAAATGGTTCACTTCTGTGTGTAACTAATAAAGTGTCATGGAACAGTAGACAAATGCACATAATTTTTCCTGCCCTCACTGAATACACTAGTCTATCTTACGCTTCACCACGCTGGCTTCTGCCCGTAGTAGGCCTCCTCGTCGAAGAGAGAACCTATTACTTTCCCCAATTCCTTGGCTTCCGGCCGCTCCTCTGGCTTCCAGCTGAGAGCCATCTGTGTGACGGGTAGTAGGGCAGGGGCCACCTTCTTAATTCCTTTCGGAAAGCCTTCAGCAGCCATGGCATTCTTCACGTCTTGCCTCATGGGATAGTTCAGTGCTCCGTTGTTCGCATTTTCTACAATTATTAAGGCGGTTGCGTACACATCTACAGAGGTTTGCCTCTTCAGTTTCGACCCGTTGTACACTTCGGGGGCCATGTACGCGAAGGTACCCGCTCCCGGGCCGCCCCCGAAGTTGGTGGCATAGGTTTGCTCCTCCCGAGCGCTCTCCTTTATGCGGGCGATACTGAAATCTAGCAGCTTCAACTCGTAGTTTGGCGATATCATAATATTCCCTGGTTTGACGTCTGAGTGAACGACGGGGATGCTGTGCAGGTAGTTCAGAGCCAGGCACAGCTGCTGCATTACGTACATGCTGTCGTCTAGTTTCAGCACTTCCTCCTGTCAGAATGAGAGACAATCAGCTCCTGTCATAAGGGTTACACAGAGTACTACATCCAGCCGCAAATCAAGACGAGTTGTAATGTAATTGGCACACCGCTGATTCGGTCTCCACATGCTGCCGACAAATAATAAACAGGACGAGCCATGTACTTGGTACGTCAAAGGATGTATCGTGACTACATGCTGCCGACAAATAATAAACAGGACGACCCATGTACTTAGTACGTACAGGGATGTATCGTGACTACATCTTGCCGACAAATAATAAACAGGACGACCCATGTACTTAGTACTTACAGGGATGTATCGTGACTACATGTTGCCGACAAATAATAAACAGGACGACCCATGTACTTAGTATGTACAGGGATGTATCGTGACTACATGTTGCCGACAAATAATAAACAGGACGACCCATGTACTTAGTACGTACAGGGATGTATCGTGACTACATGTTGCCGACAAATAATAAACAGGACGCGCAATGAACCATATAACGCGGGACAACCCATATCATGGCGACAGTGCGGAAAGTGCAGTGTCAGTTGAAATATGGTACTCACTTTGGCCTTGATGGTCTTCATTTTCCGCATTTTCTCGTAGATGCGCGCCAGATTTCTGCCGTTGCACAATTCCATGACGATATGTATCTCATCTTCCAGTTGGCATACGGCCAGCAATCGAATAAGATTGCGGTGACGCATCTTTCTGTATGGTAAAGAAAAGGGGTTATTTTTCTAAAGGACTAGTAACATGCATATGGTATTAAAGGTGGAACACAATGGAAAGCACGGGCATATATTTGTTATTCAGTTTGTTTACTATGACACAGCGGGGAGAAAAGAACAGTGAACAAAGTGGTTTATTATCGTACTCACCCTGCAATGTTTATCTCTGCCAAGAATATGTCGACCGAGTGACTCGTCTTAATGGTTTTTACAGCAACTGGTCCAAAAAAATCACCTCGGTACACCGCTCCAAAGTTGCCTCCGCCAATTTTGCTCGCGTAGTGGACCGTGTAGTCTTTTGGTTCTATGAACTGGAGTCCGGACTCTGAAAAATAAAAAAAGTGAAGACAGCTTGTATGATAGGTATAAAGTGTACTGTATCTCCATGTTGGTTTCATTATTTTAATTTTGGCCACTAAAAGAAAGAAGGAAAAGATTAACTTTACCCTCCTAGTATCAAGTAAAAATAAAATGTATATCATATAACACAGTACTATGCTACATTGTAAACACCTGACAGCGTCTCACCTTGGAAGAGATTTGAGCACTTCAGCACGTTGACCCGGCTGATGTACCCCTGCAACACAACTTCATCCTCCCCCATATAGCTGAGCTTACACGTGTAGCGTCCGGGGGGGACCAATATGAACGGGTCCGTCAAACCCAGGAAGCGCTCCTCCCCCTCCTCCAACGCAAACCATTCGTATACCAGGTCCTTGCTCAGGAAGGGATACGCCACCACCCCTATGTAGGTCGTCTCTAATGTTGTGTATACCTGATATGGCGACTGCCATAACAGGGTCATACCTGTTACAATAAAATAATAGAAATTGTGCTACAACAACAGAAAGAGGGGCCATTTAAAAATATTAGCAAGTTTGAATAATTGTTGAATCAACATCGAATAAAGATTGGTAAACATTTATCCATCTTTCTTCAACCACCAGTGCCCACTGGGTTACAGGGCATCATACAGAAGGGAGAATTCCCACATGTTGCTGTGGGTAAAATAAAGTATTTAACATAGGATAGCAATGCCGGTTGCATCTGTGTATACAGGGGGTGGGGGTCCTCTACACACACACCATCACCTAGTTCCTCGGAATGGGAACTTTTTTCTCAATCAAATGAATGAACAGCCGAACAACTTATTCATGTACGAAAAATTCTGCTCCTTCTAAACCATTTTTGTGTAAGAAAGCACCTTCTAATCAGGTATTATTACTATAGAAATGTAGAGAAAAAATGTTGGCATAGCAAATCTGCTATTTAAAACAGTCTGCTCCTTATTACCATCCTCCTCATATCGAGATTTCACTGTAGAGGTGTAAATCTTCCTACCTTCGTCCTCAGCCATATCCGGCCACGCGTTATCCTGTGCGACGGACCGGGGGACTCTAACACCATCTTCGAGGTGCATCTCGATTTTATATATCTCCGTTTCCCCTGATACAAAATAAAACTTCTGTTATGCTGTATGACAGCAGGAATATGTTACATTTTCCAACAGCTTCAAATAAATAGACACTTGAATAATTAAGTGTGAAATTTTGTTGCAGAAAATCTACTTTTTTCCTATACATTTTGGCTCCTGCGTTAAGAAAATTAAAAATTTAAAAAAAAACGCCCTACTGAAATTTTTCTCTGCTTTGGGATGAGAAACCAGACTTTTTTTTTGGAGTGGCCTTGATATGTCATGGAAAAGGTAAAAAAAGACATAAAATTTATGGTACCTTTCATCAGCTTGGCCAGCAGGTAGTTGTGATCCGGGTTTCTCGACTTCCACGGGATGTAGGGCCCGACCACTTCGTCTGTGTCTGTGAAATATTGTAGAGCAAAGGCGGTGACGGCAGTCCCGATCTCTTCCTGTGCATAGTTGTCTGGAGGGGCCATCGTGCTAATCTTCCTTCTCGCTACAAAGTGACAGGTGAACAAAATATACACAGGAAAAATTGTCTCATGTAACATTGTAAGGAATGTACGTGAAAGGAAGTCAAAGCTATGTAGTACTATAATATCTCTGCCTGAACAAGAAAAAAGGACGTAAAGTTTATCACATAGCAATTTATTTCATGTGTCTCTTTGTAATATTTTTCGGGTTTCTTTACCAAATTAAAAGAAGAATGAGAAAGGAACTTGCAACAAATAACAGGGAAAATCAGTTGAACGTGACAAAACATGAACACAACCAAATATTATATCACCTCACCTTCTGGCGCTTGGGGTAAATCCTGCACAGATTGGGAACAGAAAAAACACTCATTTTTGCTGTCCAAGTACGTCATATGTTTCATACAGAATGAGGAAAGAGGACATATTTTTTGTTTTGTTTTTATTTTACAGGGTACAAAGAAACAGGATTTTTGCGGGTACTCACCTTCTCCTCCTCCTGTGTTCTGGGCCTTTTTTTCCCTTCATACGAGTGAGTGGAATCAGGTGGAGGTGGTGGGGAGGAACTTCCTGCTGGCCTTTTTTTCCCTTCAGACGAGTGAGTGGGATCAGGTGGAGGTGGGGTGGAGGAACTTCCTGCTGCGGAAGAAGGGACTTTGGTGTTTCTCTTGGCAGAGCGTTCTGTGTCTTCTTTTCCAGCACTTCCCGTTGTGGCAGTTTTCTTTCGGCGAGACGGAATGTTGACTGGGGGTAAATCAAAGCTACGCTCGGTGTCCGACTCGTGTGTCCTTCTTACCTCACTCAACAGAGAGTCCTCCTCCTCCTGTAAAATTTTTTGGGTAGTTCAATTAAAATGCAGTTCCTACTACATTAAAAGCACAGGTAGTACTTTTGATGAAAGTAAGAAGACTGGATGGTAAAAGCACCCAAAAAATTGAAGGATGTAATGTATTATATTTCCACTATGTACTATGTGCTAAGGCCGAAGAGAAGAGTTCATGTACGCTGTATGTATTAGAAGAAGGGAGAAGTGGCTTACAGAGGACACCTCGTTCTTCTTGGTGGGGACAAAGTACCCCTTTCCGTTCTTTAATAACGTTTGGACCTCCCGATCGTTGTTGACCTCCGGCCCTTTTAGTCCGCCCAGGAGCAAGGCCGAGTGAGATTTGCTCAGCGTGTCGTAGGACACCATAGCGAAGACGCGGGCACAGCGGTCACGAAGTCCCTTGAACGTGACTTCTTCGTCCGGTTGGAATTCGATCTGGAAGAACACCGGTGTGACCATCAGGTACAATATAAACACAGAAAGAACGTGAGATGGTACTACATTACACCAGGCATTGCATTATGTTACATGACATAACTTGTTGTGCTACGTTGAGTAGGCTAATTAGGGGATGTATCGCGTGTACATTCGGCCGATAATAAACAGGACGCGCCATGTGCTGGGCAGGATAACGGATGTGCCGTGTCTACCACATGCCAATAATAAACAGGATGTATCATGTCTATATACCTAGAAATAATAAACAGGACGCGCCATGCGCTGGGCAGGATAAAGGATGTGCCGTGTCTACCACATGCCAATAATAAACAAACCTTGTAACAGCTATGCTGAGAATGTATGTGTAAGAGAAATCCAATCATGCTTTTCGTTTTTGCAAAACCAAAGACTGCGACTTGACAACATATTTTACAGCACGCATTTTATACATAGGAAACAGTGGCAATTTTAACATCCAGCCACACGGGTCTCCATTTAAACAAAACCCTCCATCCCCAGGGTTCAAAATACTAAGTGGTACCTCAGGTATTGACTTTTAGGAAACCTGGAAGATGTCTGCTACTGATCATAAAGCATAGCTGGTCCAGCCATAGACAGCTGTGGGCATTGACATTACTTCATTGTCTTTGCCATGTTTTGACGACCCATTCCCAGCAAGATCTGGCAAAATGACTGCCAACTTGAAGGTGTCCACTTCTGAATTGGGATCCTCATAAACACTGCCGGACCCGGTGTCACAGATAAACTAAGCAGCAGCCAGGTCCAGGATATGGCATGTCTTCCTTCAGTTTTCTCTTATTTCTTTTATGGATCAAATACATTTCAGAAGCATTTATAAAATCAAAACAGAAAGAAGAAACAGCATCAAAAGGAAGTCCAGGTTGCCTCCAGAATGACTCCCCTCTTTAAGACCAGTCTGTATGTGCTTAAAGTGGTCTGTATGTGCCAAACACACATATGTATGGAAATAGGCCCATTTCATCAATTTTTCAACTATTATTACTCAAAATTCATTTTTTATAGTAAAGCAAGGCTCGGGCCCGTCACACAAACCACTTTTCACATACAGGGCAAGTACTATTCTACCCGTTTGGGCCAATACAAACCCAAAAACACAAATTTCAACTATTTTTTCAGCCACACTGATCAATTTTTGCACAATTAACTATCACTAATTCACTCAGGTCCTTCTAAAATGTGCAAAAATCGAGTTCAAGTGACTCAAATCAACATTTACATCACGGAAATACCTCACTATGGCAACAGGGGACCATTTCACTAAACCGGTCTGTATGTGCTTAAAGTGGTCTGTATGTGCCAAACACACATATGTATGGAAATAGGCCCATTTCATCAATTTTTCAACTATTATTACTCAAAATTCATTTTTTATAGTAACACAAGGCTGGGGCCCGTCACACAAACCACTTTTCACATACAAGGCAAGTACTATTCTACCCGTTTGGGCCAATACAAACCCAAAAACACAAATTTCAACTATTTCATCGGCCACACTGATCAATTTTTGCACAATTAACTATCACTAATGCACTCAGGTCCTTCTAAAATGTGCAAAAATCGAGTTCAAGTGACTCAAATCAACATTTACATCACGGAAATACCTCACTATGGCAACTGGGGACCATTTCACTAAACCGGTCTGTATGTGCTTAAAGTGGTCTGTATGTGCCAAACACACATATGTATGGAAATAGGCCCATTTCATCAATTTTTCAACTATTATTACTCAAAATTCATTTTTTAGATACGAGACAGCCTTATAACATTATAGGTCTGATGCGGTAGACAAGAGAGACCCCACAGTAGACAAGAAACATCCCACCTTTTTTACATACGAGACAGCCTTATAACATTATAGGTCTGATGCGGTAGACAAGAGAGACCCCACAGTAGACAAGAAACATCCCACCTTTTTTACATACGAGACAGCCTTATAACATTATAGGTCTGATGCGGTAGACAAGAGAGACCCCACAGTAGACAAGAAACATCCCACCTTTTTTACAATTTCTTTTACCCTTATAACAAAAGGGTTGATCGCTGACTGTCCGGCCCTAGTTCCTCATGTTGTATACACCACATGCACATCTCCAGTTAGCTGGAGAACACAACAGGCTGTCAAATTGAAATCCGTAAGGAGGAAGGCAATGGGAGTCAGCGAAGCCCTTGTGAGACCTAGAATTGCAGCGGTTTATATAGTATGTCATCTAGCTGGTACACAGAAAAGGTGTGCAAGAGCCTGTCAAACTGTACTACATGTTTTGCTTGGTGTTTCCTATGCAATATTACATTATTTTTGATACAGGTTATAAGAAGTCAAAAAGTACTACATTTTCATGTTAGGCATTCGGTGTATTACACCCATCTTTACGCATATATATGAACAAATTAGAACAGGGGCAAGGAGTTCATGTACGTTGTATAAACGTACCCTATTGCGGCCGCTTAATACCGGCGTTACAAGACAGATGGCGCCACAGTACGGCCCTTCTTCCCTTCTTCCCGCCACCCTTTGGGCCACAGGTTTTAACTAGATGTCAGCTTGGCGAGTGAGTAGCCCATATGGGGTAACATGGGAAGGTGTGCAACTAGAAGTCCACCCTGGTCTAAGGACGTGACATTTAGACTAGTACAGACCAGTAGTGTACACAACATGCACTATATGGTGCTAATGCATGCCCTAACTAATGCATGTTGTGTACACTACTGGTCTGTACTAGTCTAATTGTCACGTCCTTAGACCAGGGTGGACTTCTAGTTGCACACCTTCCCATATTACCCAATACAGTTTACACACTCGCCAAGCTGATATCTTGTTAAAATCTGTGCTTTGGGCAATGTGGAGAGCGGGTTGGATCACCTTTGTACACAGAATATACCTATTTAAAGTACAATACTAGTATGGGGAAGCTTTTCTTGGTTTTGTTCATTGTTCAGGGGATTGCGAGGGACGGTTACAATTGTGTGGGTTTGGTTGGAAAGTTATTCTTTTGGTTCTTTCAGCTCTAGCATACGCTGTATGGGGATGATGTAGGACAAGGGCCATTCATCACTGGATGTGTCTCCATCCTCAGAGGGCATGTAGAGTTCATTTACAAGCTGACCAATAATAAACAGGATGTATCATGTCTATATACCTAGAAATAATAAACAGGACGCGCCATGCGCTGGGCAGGATAAAGGAAGTGCCGTGTCTACCACATGCCAATAATAAACAGGATGTATCATGTCTATATACCGAGAAATAATAAACAGGACGCGCCATGCGCTGGGCAGGCTAAAGGATGTGCCGTGTCTATCACATGCCAATAATAAACAGGATGTATCATGTCTAAATAAAGAGAAATAATAAACAGGATGCGCCATGTCTGTATGAAATGCTGACGACCAACAGGACTGCTGTCCCCATATACAGCACTGGCGACGGGCGTAACAAGGATGAACATGGAAAAAAAGTGATGCGGGCTAAAGGTCGAGTGAACAGTTCTGTTCATTCTACAAAACTTTTGTTCGTTGCTGGTTGTGTTTATTTCATCAGCTTATTATTTATAATGAGTTTATGTGAAATATGGTAAAGGGAATAGTCATAGTATGTTTGCTACACTTACACTGACAGTCTGGATTCCACGCCTGTCCTTTTTGGCACGGTTACCCCAGACACCCCGGACCTTGACTCTTTCCCCCCGCGTTATTTCGAAAAGCTGTCAGAGAATGAGAAAGAAAGAATGTAAGAATGCAGTATGAGAGAAAGGACCTGGTTACAGTACATACGAAAAATGGGTTATAAATAGTCTACATGTATCAGAATGCTAACATGAAAATAGAAGTGGCATATAACATACAGAAAAAATGAAAAGCATGTATATACGGTACTGTATAGCCCTATATAGTATCAAAGTAGGCTTCATACTAACCCGGCGCACCGGAACCTTCTTCTCTACAGGCGTGGCAGGGATGTTCCGCAATAGGACTTTCCTTTTTTTCCCCACCTTTTCCATCTCGTTCAGCAATTTTGCTCCTGTAACATGTGATTCACTTTGTTGTACTGCGTGTGTCAAACAGATGGTAAAAGGAGAGGAATGGGACAATAAATTTTCAAATGGCATGTTAGAAGGGGAAAGGAGGGGTGACAAAAGGCCTGAAAATAATGTAGGTCATAATGTGTTATACGGTATACTTACTGGGTACATCGGGCACCTTGTGCAAACCTGCACCATGGCCACAATCTATGCAGTCGTGACAGCCTTCCACAACTGTAAATAGTCCGCACTCACATTCAGGCATACTGCACTGGCCCATTTTCTCCTGCAGAAAAAAATACACGTATTATGTCTGGCAAATAATACAGTAGAACAACATACGAAAAATATTACAAAATAAGATGGTATAAGTAGGTGAAGGGGATATACAGTACTATGACATGGACTATATTGACTATATAGTCAGAAACTCAAATTAGGCCTGGGTCACCAGTGGCACTGGTGTGATCACAATATTGGTGCTAGCGCTAGCGCTAGCGCGGCACCCGTTTATGCAAATCCTGTGTGTACTACCTGGGCCAAATTTATCTATTCTACCGTAACAGAAGAAACAGGAAGTAGGAAAAAGTGTGGCTGTTGGGAGGGATGTTGAGTGTGTACTATATACGATAATAAACAGGACTACATGTAGTAAAATTGTGATAATATTTTGGTGGCAGTGGAAAGGTACATTGAGGTGTTAACACAGCTGTATGACAGTATGAACTTGCATTACTGAAACTTTATTCTGTTTGTAACATAGGAAAGAAGTATGATACTTACATGGCGACGGGCCATGTGAGGGGCGCAGTTGTTGCAGTAATGTGTGCCTTTTTGCGAGGAGAATTGAGTACAGAAGCACCCACTTTCCACACACTTCCCCCGTGTCACTCCCTCGTGGTCCACTGGAAAGGCAAAAAGATATATTTTTTATCGCGGGTACATTCTGCCGATAATAAACAGGATGCGCCATGTGCTGGCGAGTGAAAGGGATGTGCCGTGTATATGAAATGGGAAAAATAAACAGGATGTATGATGTCTATATACCGAGAAAAAATAAACAATACACATTACCATACAAAGCTGTGTGTTGAAAATACTGACGGGGGTGCCAGTGTGTTAGTTGTGTATACTACTACCACGTGCGTGAAAACAGCAGGCGTGTTCATTTCATAACGGGCGATAATGGGTGGATTAGCATGAAATGCTACAGGCTACCACATAGTTCAATACAAAATAAAGTACTGCACACGTTACGTGAAACACAGTGTATGAAACTTACTTTAAACTCTTGCAGGTGCTGGTAGAACAGCAAGAAAAGGATTGCAGTTATGATCCAAAAGCTTGTCCCTCGTACACGCCACGCGGAATCGCACCACTCACGCCGGAAGTGAATACTTTGTTTAAGCTGAGACCGTGCAGCCGCTGCTGATAATAAACAGGACGCCCCGCATCGCTTTCATGCCACGGGCAAAATAAATTGAAAAATAGCTGGAGAAAGTGTATTAGTTGTATTGTAAGATCAAGTGCACGGTATTATAAGACATATGAATCGAGGTTGCAGTAAGGTAATAAGGGGGAAGGGGCATCCGAACAGCAGGAAATTACGAACTACGTTCTGCGTATATCATATCATTACGCCCCGCCGACAACCAATGAAATGCCGGCTCTCTTGACACAGCGGCATGCTGTTCTGCCGCAGGGCGGTATGGCGGAAATTGACAGTTGACAGCGCCAATTTTCGTAGTTGACAGTTGACAGCAACTTTTTTTCATGTTTTTCAAAAATGAAAAAAAAAATATTTGTGAAAAAAAATTAAATTTTTTTTTTTCGCCTGTTTTTTCAGGTGAAATTTTTTTTTTTTTTCATAACAGTGTTTTTTTGGGCGTGAGCCTTGTCGGCCACCGTACAAAACAACATAGGTCAGAGGTTTGAGCCATATATACATACATAGGTTTTAGTACAATCTAAGTTTTAGTACAATCGCGAGGAAAACTCCAATCATCCTCATTAATCATGAACATTACAATGGATACAGCTTTTGAGAATGCCACAGACACCAACAAATATAGTTGTCATTACCTACATAGAATTTGTGGCTCTTTAATCCCACAATGCTAGGCCTCTACATTCTTTATTCATAAAAGCAATGGAGTTATCTCCTCTATGCCATCTGCATAAGACATCTACATAAGACGTCCCACCTCCCTCAGACATTGCCGGATGACGTACCGTAAAAACGTTAGTTATAAGCCTATATCTTTCGCATTTCATTTTCATATCGGCAGAATTTCTCCTCCAAAGTGCTATTCAGTTTTAAACTGGTGAGTATTTATTATAAAGCAATATAATAAAAACAATTTTAAAACACTTTTATGATGAGCTGGTTCCCGTCCCACAAACACCCATTTGGGCAATGAACAAGCCTGGCTTATATCTAAAATTTCATCTGTGATACACTAGTGACGTGATACCTTCATCTGTGATACTCTTATACATCTCATATGACGATGGACTTGATTATTGTACAAGCCATGTGGTCAATAAAAGATTAAAACCCTTCCAAAACAAAATAATAATAGAGGTTTTACGGTACATTACCATATAGCAGGAGGATATGCATCTCTGCTGCAGATTAGAATTGAATCAGCCTCCTGTCGGCACTATCGTAGATCAGGGCTACATGATATGGGGAATAATAATGATACAATGGGGACAGGGAGCTCATCTGGGCAGCCATGTGCCAGAATTGAGTGGTAGTGTGTAGCTATAGTTGTAGTGCACTGGTTGTCTATTGGTTGTCTATTTTTGTAGGTATATATATAGCAGTGTAGGTGTGCAGTTTAACCCTGAGGATGGCTTGATGTCTTTATGCATCATGGCCTTGGTCAACATGATGCATGAATGCAGCCCTGGCAAGTAACTCGTCAAGGCTGCATGAATGCATCAAGAGAACTCTGCTAACCTTCCCCCTATCCCTCCCTCTCTGTCACCTTCTCTCCGGTGCTCCACAGGCCCCTTTGAAGTTACAGTTGAAAAAGAAAAACAGTAAGATCATAATTATATCCAGTTCAACCTGTCCATCAACTGTCACTTTATACAAGTGGCCAACATCTCTGGGACACTGATGCAATGATTCACAAGCCAAAGTGAAATGAAAAGAAAATGAGTTTAATAGAAAAACGCGCTGCCCGGCACAACAGCGTCCACTCTACTGGGAGCAGGAGCTCACTGCACCCTACCCTACTGCATGAACTTTGGCATTTAAGACAGTTCATTTTTGCTTTAAGTCACTCTTTAAGCGGTTTAAAGTTTAGAAAATCCATGTAAATGTCACGGAACGGTCAAAATACCATTTAAGATGCTTGAAGTGGCATCTACTGGAATTAAAGATGCTTAAAATGTGATAAGTAATGATCAATGTTAAGGGGAAGATTTGGGCAGAGATACAAGTACTGATGTGAAGAGAGGGGTTGAGCAGAAATACAAGTACTGGTGCGAACAGGCAATTTGGGCAGAGGTACATGCATTGATACGTAGACAAAGGTGCACGAGTAGAGTGCCTCGTGAAATAGCCCTCAGTGAGGAACTCTACTCGTGCACCTTTGTGTTTATTTCATGTCATTATTAACAATATTTGTCAAAATTCCACTTCATTGCTCTGAAAAAGCAACTTTATGGTGGTTAAATCAACAACTTTGATGGTTTGACAGGCCGCTAAATACGGGATTGGGTTATTTCACGGGGGTGTTAAATACGGCCCTCCTTGGTTAAGTCAATGAGAGTGCCATATTCACCATAAAATAAATTGCAGTTCCTTCTGCAGTCCGATCATGGAGGGGTCTCAGCGGAACAAGTGCCATTGATGGCTTACCAAAGCATGTTCTGTGTCAAACTACGGCCTTGGTCACGGCAGCCATTTTGAAAAATGGCCGTCATTTTGTTACAGTACAGACTCATGTTGTGGGCATGATGCATCACTGCAGCAGCACCGGTGAGTCACTCATGAATGCATCATGCACTGATAATCAAAATGCTCAGGGCCTTATTCGGTAGTGGCTATCCCAGATTTGTCATAGGGACACTGGTTGGTACACACTGACTGATATTCAAAACAGATTAAATATTACCGACACTTGGCCTGATACTCATAGAAATGGAAAGGCTAAGATGAGTTGGTCGCTACGTGACAGTTTTAATGACCTATAGGTTGGTCGTACACTGTAAATAGTTAGTAAACGCTACTGTAGATCTACAGAAGCATCTGCTGTAGAATAGGTTTACATTAGAATTATAATAGAGTTATAGTAGATCCCGATGTTTACCCACAATAAACTGTACACCTAAAGTAGAATCTACTGTACACCTACAAAAATGGCAACCTACTTTTGACAGCTAAAAAGAGCCAAATACTGATACTAACAAGGTTAGACTGATGAGTTGTTAGCCAGTACTGACTTTGCTGACCTGAGAGGGTTTCCATGTTGACAATACTGTACAGGGTGATTCCTCCTCCTAACAATACCTCATACATAGCCTTAGGAAGCTCTGGCTGTCACCAAGGGATCTGTAAGGCCCTGCCAACACCCCAATATCTGTCTACAATGATATTCCTAGGCTCCCTACACGACCAATCTCTCAGTCACTAGTACCTAACCTAGTTAGTCATTTTTTAGCTCCCTATACGACCAACTTAGGTAAATTAATATTGTCAGGTTGGTCAGTACTGACCGACCCACCTTAGTCTTTTAATTACTGGGCTGAGCCACTGAGTGGTCACCATAGTATCTTACAGGTGGCACCAACCAGGGGTATACAAATACAACACACCAATGATGAACCTAGGTTAGCCAGTACTGAATGACCCCTCCGTTATTTTTTAGTATAATGTTGTCATTGTGACTAACACACCTATGACGAACCTAGGGTAGTCAGTACTGACTAACCCTTTCAACCTATGGATTTACTGTAACACCATCAATATATAGACAAATGCCAACTACATTGATACCGTCTCTGACATATTTCATGAGCGGGGGCTGGGGCTATATCCCACGAAGCCACAGGCTGAGTGGGATATGCCCTCGCCCCACAAGTGAAATACAGCAGAGAGGAATCAATGTAGTTGGCATTTGCTTCTTTTTTTAAAATTTAAAGCCATTTAAGATAACCAACAAGTAACTGAGTGTATGTCAAAATAACCATGTAGTGTACCATTGTTATTATTACATGACTACCATTGTTATTATTACATGACATAGTTACAAGGGGGTTATCTGACTTAACCTTTGGTTATGTGAAAATAACCAAGCTGTAAAATGCTTTGTCTTAGCTATCCCCCATGGGTTAATTTAGAAAAGACAGCTTTTTCTTAGCTCATTGAATACGGCCACATTATATTCAAAGGGGGGCATTGAATAGGGCACTTCCTAAAGTTAAGCATAGTAAATCTTGTATTTCAAAAAAAACAAAAAACTCTCAAACCCATGTCTCTATGTATTGTGTCTCTAAGGGAGTGTTCATTTATTAATTACAGGGGCGGGGGGGTGATGAGATTTCGCGCAGAGGGGCGAACATTTTTCACGCCCCCCCCTCGAGAGCGCGTGGAACGTTTTGCGCCCCCCCTTGCCAAAGGCGCTGAAAATTTTTCGCCCACCCCCCTCTGAACTATAGTAACGCCTGGGCTTTTTTGCTAAAAAGGCGCTAAATTTTTTACATCCCCCCCCCTCAAGAGGAATCAGAATTTTCTACGCCCCCCCTCAGGAGGGGTCGAAAATGTTTACGCTCCCCCCCAAACCCACCCCCCCCTGTAACTAATAAATGAACACTCCCTAAGCCCTGGTGAGTTACTAGCGTGAGCTGTGATACTCTCAGAAGGGTTGGTGTGATGTACCAATTCAATGCTGTGAATTTATTCACCAGTTCACAAATGCTTGGTAACTTATTATAGAATAAAAAAGAGAAACTAGTTGATATGGCCGCACCGAGGCAAGATAGTCTGTCAAGGTGAAACTTATGTAAACAGAGAAGACATCAGAAGTAGTCTTCCATAAAGGCGCATGTTTTGCCACTGGATCCGTAGTAAACGTTTAAACCATTGACGCTTGCAAGAATTGCAAATCCTATACTGTGAATAGTTGGTGTAGGTACATAGAAGAATCTTCCGTAGATCTACAGTAGTAAATCTACTTTAGAATGGATTTACAGTAGAATCTAGTGTAGATTTACATTAGAATCTACTGTAGATTTACAGTAGTTTCTAATGTTAACCTACAATCAAAGGTATACCTACAGTATAATCTTCTGTACACCAACAAAAATGGCAATCAACTTTTTACAGTGCACATGGTGGCAGGACCTATAGGAGAGGGTCTGATGATGGGGGTGTGGGGGATGAAAGGTAGGACTTATGGTGAGGTTTGGGGACGGCAGGTTGGTAGGATAAATAGAAAATAGTACCTGGGAGAGGGAGAGAAGGAGACCCAGCAAATTAATGTAAGGCATGGGTGGGTTCTGGTAGGTGCCTAAAGCCCTTACATGTCATTTAGACCTCTCTCTGATATCTATATAGCATTTATTGAACTTGAAGAGTGCCTTTAAAGAGTGTACTTTGAATGCTTAAATGCCAACATTCACGCACATTGCAGGGCGCTCAGAGTCTGGTGCTGAGTGGACCTTTGGTTTGGGTGCAGAATACAGTTGCCCAGAAGAGCCAAATAGATAGAAAAGTGCAAAGTGTAAAGTGCAAATCAAAAAGTGCAAAGTGCAAATCAAAAAGTGAAAAGTGCAAATCAAAAAGTGAAAAGTGCAAACCAAAAAGTGAGGTTTGAGGTTTCCACTTTCAGTGTCACGCTGTCAATCTGCCAACAGTTGTGACAGGTATCTTTTAGCATTGGGTCAGAATTTCCAAAAATGTGATTTTTGGGAAATTGGCAGAAATGGCGAGAAAAAAGGTCAGAAACGAAAAAAATCAATTTTTTTCCGGGAAAATGTCCAATTGGGCGAGAAAAATGGTCCACTGTAGCAGAAAGGTCTTGCACTATGAGTCCCTTCAGGTGGCTTGGGTAAGGAGTGTTAGGAAAGGGGGAAAACAGAAAGGGAGGGGAAGGGATGGCCTCCATGCTGGAAAAGCCGCCATGTAAAATGGTCCATTTGAATACGTGGGAACATGCATGAATGATTCCACAGGCGCATGCTATTTAATTGGGGGGGGGGGGGCATTGCTCAAAATCTGAACATGATGGGGGTCAGAATTAGTTTCGGCTAACCATTGGGAGGGTCGGAGTAAAAATTGCAATTTTCAGCTAATCCATTGAGCCCCCCTCCTCCCTCTGTTGGTAATAAATTACTCTGCCCCAAGGGGTGCGGCGGGAGGTGTGGACAGATAGGGGATGTGTCCAGAGATGGGAGACGGGAGATGGAAGCGAGGCGGGATCTACTTTGACATGGTGATTGGGGTATCTGCCGCTGTGTCACGTGACCTGTGGTGCTGAGATGTGATTGGCTGAGGGGCGGCGTCCGTGTGACCTCAAAGTGGCAGACGACTTTGTGTCAAGGTGATCACAGAGGGGGAAGCCGGGCAGACGGGCGGGGCTGGGGGGGGGGGCGGGATTCCACATACGCCCCCCCCCTGCCCTCCCCCACCCCTAAACCTGCCCCTTTACACTACTGCACCCATACTGCCCCCCATCACCCCCCCCCTTCACACCCCTGTTGCCCCTTCCCCCACCCCCACACATCACAGCCCTAAAGCATCCCTACTGCACCCCCCCCCCACTCCCCTCCCCATTACACTCCTACTGTAGCCCCACCTCCCCCCCCCACCCCTACACATCCCTGGACACCCTCCCCCCTACAACTACCATACTGGCCCCCCTCCCCCTCCCCATCACCACATCACACAGATACAGAACCCCCCCCCCCTTCAAGCCCCCCTACTCAACATCACACCCCTACATTACCTCCCTTCACACACCCCCTAATCAACAGCATATTCCTACAGTACCCATATGGTGCCCCTACAGTACCCCCCTTCACCCCCCTACTCAATATCATACTCCTACAGTGCCCATATGGTACATGTACCCCTACAGTACCCCCCTTCACCCCCCTACTCAATATCATACTCCTACAGTGCCCATATGGTACATGTACCCCTATTGTACCCCCCTTCACCCCCTACTCAACATCATACTCCTACAGTACCCATATGTCATGTGTTTTCACCTAACCAGTCATATCTCGCAAAAATAGATTTCAGGATTATGCTAGATTCATGGAGAGCAGATCACAAGCTTGATTTCACTTTTAATTTCACCAGGATATCATTATTTTCTGATTTTTAGTGATTTTTTCAATTTAAAATCGGTCAAAACTGATTCTCAGATATACAGGCCTAAACGAGGGGCCTTTTCTCCACATTTGCTATAAGGCACCATGACACATCCCCTGTGCATTTATTGCCAGTTGCAATCTAGAAGGTATACATCCAATAACCTTGTTACCAAATGAGAGTAAACAGGTGTGGCTATGCATCCTGCCCTCCCATCTCAAATGCCTCATACACATGGGAATGAAACCCACTATACCATCTATTCCATATAGTGTGGTAACACCTTGATTAGGACTAATATAAGGTAGTGGGACTGACCGATTGATTTGGTAATCCCCACATCCTATTACCACTGCCAATCTGGGTTTGGTTGGTAATAACCACTTAACAGATCTTATCGTACCATGAATATCTTTTAAATCAGTTTTATTTATCCTTGAATACAATAAGCTTTCGCCTCTTTGCATCACAGTCCAGCTCAGGTTTTGCATTAATATACATGTCTTATATGAAATTAAAAGCTAATGATATAAATTTTGAGTATTATCGTTCTAGTATATGAATAGAATGTTGATCAACATAACATAAATTGATAAAATAATGAATAATAAATAATAATAATAATGATGATAATTAATAATCATAAAATAAAAATTAAAAAAAATAGTTTAATAATCTGTCACCAAAAATACAAGGTTTTCATGTAATTTGTGATATCTAGTTAATGCTGTGAAATACAAGAAATACAAATCTATATTAATGGTTATGTATTTTCTTCAGTATAGAAACGAACAAAACAACAACAACAACATCAACCCCACCCCATCACACCCCTCCTGTACCCCAAGCACCAGTTGCTGGTTACCCCTGAGGGCCCTTCCCATCCCTCCTTCCAGGCTCCATGTCTCCGCACAGTTCTGTGATATATCCCACGGCACGCTATACTTCACTTCCACATGGCTGTGTCTCATGACCTTGGGCCAATGTTTTTGTCTCTGACCGGGTGCCGTCTCTGACCAGGTGCCATCTCTGACCAGGTGCCATCTCTGACCGGCTTGGGTTGATAAGGTCATAATACCAAGAGCAGAAGGCTAATTATAATTATGATAATAATTATATAACAACCACCATAACATTTTTAACAAATCCTGATATATATGACTATAATTCTTTTTAAAACACCTTTTTTCTGACACCTGGTCAGAAATGGCACCTGGTCAGAGACGGCACCCGGTCAGAGACGGCACCCGGTCAGAGACGGCACCCGGTCAGAGACAAAAACATTGGCCCAAGGTCATGAGACACAGCCACCAGCTGCTTCCAGCCTTATAACTGTTTTTTAACGCCCTCCCATCTCTACTCCTGCCCTGCCGTCCGCTCTCATTTCTGCCATTGGTTTGCCCTCCCAACTCTTCTATATACCAGGTCTAAGCAATGACCAGGAAATCACCCTGCACAGACTTATGAAGCCAGGGCCATTTCTCTCCTTGCCTCCCTCCACATTAGCCCCCACCCCTCCCACCTCCCAAGGTGTGAATGCTCAAGGCAGGTTCATTTTTGGGGCTGCCTTACCCATCTGCTTGTTATGTAATCCCATTGAATACACCTCCCTCTAGGCCTTTCTGGTGTGTTAGTAAAGAATACACATACAAATATAATTCAAAATTCAGTTTTCTCAGCTGCTATACTTCTGGTACCAAAGTTCTCCCGGATTTTACTAGATTATATTGAGGTTCTACTGTCACAAATTTGGCACACCAGTCACATTTGCATTCTTCTGAGAATATAGACGTACTCTCTCCCATGTCTGGTGCAAATATTTAGTATAATACTTAGAAAAATCATTGGGAGATATTTTTGAAATACTAAATCGCTAATATATATAGTTCTCCTTCCATTTATGATGATTTCACAATTCAAAAGTGAAGGCAAATATCTGAAATATCCATTACAAAAAGGCAGTTACTATGATTTAAGAGCAGAGTCATTTTCCACAATGGCTTCATAAGCCAGGGTGAAAAATGACTACAGGTTCAAAAGTCGCTGGCATAGTAATTTTAAGGAGTTGCCAGCACCTGTATACTTCCCTGCCCTCCCATCTCTCCTACTGCCCTGCTCTCTTTGTCGTGCCCACCTCTGATCTTGTCTCCTGCCTGCTTTTCTGCCTCTCCACTTCCTCTGCATCAATAAGGTGCCTTCTCCTGTCTGCCTGCCTTCCTGCCGTCCTGCCTCCTGCCTTCTCCTGTGTGCCTGCCTTCCTGCCGTCCTGCCTCCTGCCTTCTCCTGTCTGCCTGCCTTCCTGCCGTCCTGCCTCCTGCCTTCTCCTGTGTGCCTGCCTTCCTGCCGTCCTGCCTCCTGCCTTCTCCTGTCTGCCTTCCTTCCTGCCGTCCTGCCTCCTGCCTTCTCCTGTCTGCCTTCCTTCCTGCTGCCTTCCTGCCTCCCTTCTTGCCTGACTTTCTATCTCCTCTCTACCTCTTTATATTCTACCTTCCCATGCATATGCTTGCCTGCTCTACCTGCTTTCCTTCTTATACCTCCCTTCCTGCCTCGCTGCCCACCTCCATCCCTCTGCCTACCTGCCTGTGTGCCTGTCTGTGTGTCTGTCTGTATGCCTCCTTCTAGCTCACCTTTCTTTCACTCCCTGCCTCCCTACTGACTTTCCCTACCTGCTCCTCTCCTGCCCGCCCTGCCTACCATTCTGTTCCATCTCTATTTCTCCCCCCCCCCCCCCCCCCCCACACACACACTGCACTACTCATCACCCTCCCCCCTCCCCCACACTGCACCGCTCATCACAGCAGTCACAAAGTGACACACACACGCTATATGTAAATAGTTCCGTGAAGGTGGCGGAGTAATACCTTCACATCTCTGTGTCGGGCGGCAGCAGTCTAAATGTGGCGCGGGGCTGTGGCGGCCATGAACGCTATTTGGGCGCTTTGAACCCTATCCGATATCCATCAGGCCGAGCCTAGCGGTGTGTCGGCGGTGCTGCCGGCGGGGTTTGATGCTGTCACAGCCGGCTACAGGCACACCACACACCACACACCACACACACATCAGCAGCTATAGACCAACGCAGCATTGAACGGGCGGCTTTTTCATAATAAAGTAATGTTTATGTCAGTTTTGGGAGAATCCTCATACCGTTGTCTGTAATTGCTATGCTGCAAATTCGAACATATCAGGAATGTCAGGAGTTACACTGGGCAATTATCTTTAGAATAGTGTAGGCTATATTGGAATGCAGGATTTTGAGGTTGCATTTATGTATTTGTCACAATTATCTTTCAGATAAGATTTTCAAATTGTGTTAGCGTATGTGTCTGTCACACCCGAAAAATGTCCAAAAACTTTATCGGCAACTTTTCTGAAAAGTCACCATTTCTTGCTGCATTGACCTTCTAGCCCAACCCCCCACACCCGTCCCCTGCTCCTCTCCTACCCTCCTGATATTTCTGTAGAGTGCACGAAGGGCAGGTATGGGGAGTGTGTGGGAGATATCAAACAGATAGGTGGGCAGCAGACTGATATACATACACCGGGAGGGAGGCAGGGAGGGAGGCAGGGAGGCAGGGAGAGAGAGAGGGAGGCAGGGAGAAAAGAAGGGAGGGAGGCAGGGGGGCAGGGGGGCAGGGAGGGAGGCAGGGAGAGAGGGAGGGTGGCAGGGAGAGAGGGAGGGAGGCAGGGCGAGAAGAAGGGAGGCAGGGCGAGAAGAAGGGAGGCAGGGAGAGAAGAAGGGAGGGAGGCAGGGAAAGAGGAAGGGGTGGCAGCCAATGTTAGGTATACGGGCAAGCAGGTAGGCAGGGAAGCAGAGAGGTAGGGAGGCAGAGGACAGACAGACAGGCAGGGGAGAGAGGAGGGAAAGTGGAGAGCGAAGCTAGAGATAAAATGAGAGTGGCAATCAGGTACGCAGGGCAGGCAGGCAGGTAGATAGGGAGGCAGGCAAACAGCGAGGTAGGCAGGAGGGGAGGCAGGCAGGAGGAGAGGCAGGTAGACAGCGAGGCAGGCAGGAGGGGAGGCAGGCAGGTAGACAGGGAGGCAGGCAGGAGGGGAGGGAGGCAGGAGGGGAGGGAGGTAGAGAGCGAGGCAGGCAGGAGGGGAGGGAGGTAGAGAGCGAGGCAGGCAGGAGGGGAGACAGACAGGCAGACAGATGGACAGAGAGAAAGACGAATAAATGGACAGGGCCAATAACAAACTGGGAGGCAGGGGGAGGTTGGGGTGAGGAGAACCTATATATCTATGTTTTTGATCATATCAAAGCATCAGTGGCACCAACCCCGCCCGCACCCCCTCCCTGCTCACCCCCCCCCCCCCCCTCCCTCCACTGAGAGCTGGGATCTTCTCAGATCCAATCCCCTTCTGTCATTGCACCTTTAGACCTTACTTAACCCTTTAAGGGCGGCATGATGCCTTAATGCTCTTGTTTGTCATCATGCATGAATGCAGCCCTGGTGAGCAACTCGCCAGTGCTGCATTCAAGCATCATGCCGACCGTACAGGGTTGAGACACTCCCAGAAAGTCTGTCTGATGCACCAATGTAGCCCTGGACTCGCAAGGGCTGCATTGGTGCATTATGACGACCAATGTCATATTTTAGCGACACGTGTCCCTAAAGGGTTAAAGCCTCACACATCTACATCAAACCTAAGTCAACCCGCAGCAATTTGTAACGAATCACAAGTACACTGATAGTCTAAATGCTCCATCTGTAGTAGCTATCCCAGGTTAGTCATAGGGACATTAGTCAGGCACGATCAATACTGTAAAATGGTTGCCATTTTTCTAGGTATATAGTTTATTGTAAGTAAACATCTATAGTAAATTCTACTGGAAATCCATTATACAGTAGATTCTACTGTAGATCTACAGTAGATTCCACTGTGTACCTACATTAACTATTGACAGTGAAGTGCTATTCAAAAATGATTGAGGCAAAACTACATATATATATATATATATATATATATATATATATATATATATATATATATATATATATATATATATATATACACATATATATATATATATGTCTAATTTAAAAGGGCTTAATGTAAAACTCATTGAGATGGAGAAGACTAACATAAGTTGGTCAGAATTGCCCACACTGGCAGTATCGGCTAACATAGTTTGGTTGTATAGGGAGCGAGAAAATGACCAGGTTAGGTACGGTTGACTACATATTTGTAGCCAGTACTGACTAAGTTTTCGAGCCTAAAGAGTATCAATGTAGAGCGATACCATGTTGACTATAATTGTATACAAAACCATGCCGCATGTTGAATTTAAAAATTGACTGTGTCGCATGACCTTGTCTCTTCTTAATGCTGATGTCCCATATTGTTCCCATAATAAATGTCTATGTCCCAACACACTCAGAAAGGCACTGCGAGTGGTTTTAGCGACAATGAAGCTGACTTTTTTGAGTGTACATATATCTTTAAGCCTTCTGTCACATATCAGTTGGCTCATGTCTCACATCAACTTTAAGAAAAGGCCATGTCCCCATGTCTAAAATAGGGGTCCACCCCCATAGTTGGTTCCTCTGACAATGCCCTGCTGTACCATGGTTCCGTTCTCCCTGTAAGAAAAGCATAGTTGACAAAATTCCTAGATTTCTAAGGAAAACGAGGTAAATAAAAAAGGACACTTTTTAGGGCAGCTATACTATTTCCACATCTCCATACTAATACCGTAGGGGTGTGAAGTTAAAGCACAATTCCCCACTTCTATGAATAATCAGGGAATTGTTGCATTAGGTATTTATGATATTTCGGGTGTGGACTAAGCCCCTCATGCCCTGACTCCTTCCCAACCTGGTGGCCTGCCAAGTTTCAAATCCTGCTCTCCCTCTGGTCTGTCTTAGCCCGTAAAGGGCCACCCAGCGTTTTAATGAGCTAGGCCCTTTGCTGTCATGATGCAGAAATGCAGTCCCAGTGAGACTGCATTCATGCATCATGCCGGCTCTTTAGGTACATATTTGTCAACCTCATAGGATCAGAATGATGTGTGTATGCAGCCCAAGTGGGTTACTGGTTGTAAATGTAGGCATCATGACTTTACAGGTCATAGCACATTAAAGCACTATGCAGTCAGAAAGGGTTGATTTGAAAAGTGTCGGGGAGCCGGGAATCGATTTGACGGACTGAGATGCGCATTTCATTGGGGACTAGACATGGAATGGGATTCCATTTATAAATTATAGCGTGGCCCAGTCAAGGCAGATATTTTTTGTGTTGTTGGGTTGTTTTTCTTTCTGATTTGATTGTGTTTTGGTTACCTATAGATGTTGCCTGGCAACTGGGTATATCTAGATGCCACCCCATTGCCAGGCTACATCTATAGGAAACCAAAACACAATCTAATCCGAAAGACAGCTCTCACCGATTTATTAAACCACAGCCACCAGAAAGGAACGACCCCTTAAAGTGACATTGTCCCATATTTTCCATATTTTAAACTCTGTTTAAATATCTTCCAACTGTGATTACAGTATCATATTTGAACGATGGAGCACAATGAAATATACTTTACGGGCTATATAGGAGGCAATTTAGATGGTCACATGAGCACAGGTATAGTCGTTTACAATGTATTCTCTACAGGTGGACTTAGGGTGTACACTCCAAAGTCCTAGATTAAGCATGATGTGATAATCAGCTGAAGTCTAAGCTTAATTCTGAAGAATAATGTTTGATAAAGTGAAGGTCTTGAAGTATGGCCACATTGAATATTTTGGTTCATTTCTAATTCGATTGGATTTTTAGCCCTAATCATTGGATCATGTCACTTTAAATGAGGTTTGAATTTTTAAAAGAAAACACGATGATGGCCGCTATTGATATTCTTGGTCATATTAAAAGTATTCAAACATACTTAGTATATCATGTGCTATTAGCGGGTAAAACAATAGGCCTATGGCGTCAGCATCGGGCCAAGAAGGCCTACACCAGATCTTTCTTTTTGAGTGTCCTAAAAACGGATTTCTTTTTGCAACGGTGGACTCTATGGTAGAGGAGTTTTATTGCAGATGGTTTGATTAAAAAAAGGCATTTGAATAATTTAATAAAATTTCCGCTTAACAAAACCGTTGTTTCTGATATAAACATGCAACCCATTCATCAGCCTAGTTTAGCGGTAGGTTCAGGCTATAGTCTGCTTCCCATTGTCCCTATACACTAAAAATCCATAGATTGAAAGGGTTAGTCAGTACAGACTATCCTAGCTTGGTCATCTGAGTGTTAGTCATATTCAAAAATGACCAAGGGGTCAGTCAGTAGTGGCTAACCTAGGTTCATCATTGGTGTGTTTTATTTGTATACCACCTGTCATGACCACTCAGTGGCTCCCCCTGGAAATAAAAAGATTAAGGTGGGTTGGTCAGTACTGACCAACCTGACAATAATAACTGACCTAGGTTGGTCGTATAGGAGCCAAAAAATGACTAACTAGGCTAGGCACTAGTGACTGAGAGGTTGGGCGTATAGGGAGCCTATTAAAGAATGTCAGTGTACCCCAGTGAATGCACTATAGATTATTGATCAACTTTGGACAAGGATATCTCATGATCAGGTTAGTCCAAATTTTAAAAAGTACTTAAATAAGTTTAGACATGGTTGATGCATTGTTTTATCTAGATATAGCACAAATGGCCGACCCAAGTTAGGTCCTTGTGAGTCGCTTGCCTAGTCTGTATTCTCCGAAGATCTGTATATAAATAGACAAATGCCAATGCCCATTGATACCGTCTGTGTTGTATTTCACAAGTGGGGGCTGGGGCAGTATCCCACAAAGCTGCAGGCTGAGTGGGATGCGCCCCAGCCCCCACGAGTGAAATACATCAGAGCGGTATCAGTGTAGTTGGGTTTTGTTTTTTGCTTTAATTTGAAGCCATTTAATGAAGAAAAAACTACTTTTTGGCCATTGAATATGGCCACATTGTATTCAATGAGGGCATTGAATACGGCCTTCAGTGCTAAAGCATAGGAGATCCTGTATTTCTAAAAAATAAAAGTCAATTCTCTAACGTCTGTTAACCACTCGGGCAGTAACTTAATTTACAATAACCTGTATAACTATTTCAGCATGGCACAGTGCTATAATGTACATTGTCATTTTTGTCATAATGACACATTAATGCAGCGCTGGTGAGTAACTCGCGACGGCTGTGTGAATCCATTTCGCCGACCATACAGGGTTGTTACAGGTTGGTTCAGCCGGGCTCACGCCGAGCCTCCTTTCTGATTGCTGCTCAAATCTTAAGCTATTTAAATATAATTCAATCACATAGTTAAAAAATAAATAAAGTGAGCACCCAAGCACTAAGGATGATGCATATCCGCTGAATCTGAGTTTCCTTGGCCGTCTATAGAATTTTATACAGCCATGGCCTTTGGTTTATGGTTCAACAACCAGGTCTTGACAACTGCGTCTTGGCAAATGTGGCTGGACAACTGGATCTTGACAACTGGGTCTTGACAACCAGGTCATGCTTGACAACTGTGTCTTGACAACTGTGTCTTGACAACCATGGCTTGACAACCAGGTCTTGACAACCTTGGCTTGACAACCATGTCTTGACAACCATGTCTTGATAACGGTGTCTTGATAACTGTGTCTTGACAATCAGGCCTTGACAACCAGCTTTTGACAACCAGTTCTTGACAAACAACTCCTATTCATCCTTAATTAATAATTTTCATCCAGATCCAACGGTTTGCGAACGAGAAGCTGAGGTCAATGCTCCGACATCAAATATTTAATTTGGTAAATTTTAAGGTGCTGGTTTGCCATAGTTCACAAAGTTCAGTCTGAGCGCATTAACCCTTTGAGGATGGTGTAATGCCTTATTAATGCATCATGCCCTTGTTTGTTATGATGCTTGAATGTAGCGCTTGCGAGTTTCTCTACAAGCTTAATAAACTCACGTCAAGGGTCAACATGATGCACCACTGTAGCACTGGCGAGTTACTTACCACGGCTGTATTGGTGCATCATAGCGACAAAATGTAATCTTTTGGTGACATCCGTCCTTAAAGGGTTCATAAGATGGCGACTGCTGTGCACGTCCTGTAGTCTAGATCCTGTTCTGAATTAGTCTGCATTTACCAGTCAGGAAACGGGAGGAAATCCAGGCCAGGAAGTAGTGGATGCCACGCAGGAAAGATGCTCTGAAGCGACCCACACGGGCCACCTCTCCTGTGTGGCTGCACACTGATTATATCAAACAATGACTCAGACCAGGGTTGTTGTCCTGTGTCACATGTTAGGCCAAGAAAAAAGGTGTGTTTCAGGTTACATAGTCTGAAAATCTAGGTACGGTAGGTCGGATTTTTTTTTTTTTAAACTTTTTTTTTCTTTGGCCTGAAAAGTACCCAAAATCTGACTCGCAAACTTTAGCTCTGACTTGTCGACAAAGACGTTGACTCTTGGACTACCAAATTGTCTCTAAAATAGCCCCAAAATTGTTTTATAAAGACAGGTTGATCCCATGGCACGAAAATTACCTAAAAATTGACTCGCAAACTTCAGCGCTGACACGCCAACACTGGCGTCGACTCATGGACCATCCAATTCACTCTGAAATAGCCCCAAAATTACTTAAAATATACATATTCTTTTCAAAATTGGATAAAAACTTCTAGGTAGGGTCGGGTAACCTGAAACACACCTTTTGTTTTTGGCCTTATAGACAAGATCTCTAAGAGTGAACCAGGTATAATCTAGTTAAAACCCTTAAGGGTCGCAAAGCCCTTTGATGGTGTATGCCCATTTATTGGCATGCATGCATCCCTGGTCGGTCTATATCCGCGAAGGCTGCATGAATGCATCATGCTGACCCTGCCGAAGTGCATCAGCCTTGTATGGTTGGCATGATGCAATATTCACAAGTTACAGCCTGTGGCTCCATCTACGCACTACGATAACAAATATGCATTAAAGCACAATGTGGCCGATAAAGAGTTAAATGCCAGACGCCGGATATGAACTGGTTTGCGATTTATCTAGAAAAGGCAATGAACTGTCTGACAAGCTGCGCACATGTTTTGGTCAAAGAAGGGCAAGGTTTTCCTGTTCGCAAGAACCTACATCCTGGGTATACATCCTAACTGTAATTTTCAGCCGTTAAACCCCCAGCGCCCCTATATATATATATATATATATATATATATATATATATATATATATATATATATATATATATATATATATATATATATAGGGCTGAGGACCTGTCCTGACTGCACTCCGTCTGCCGCTGGAGGGGCACTGAGATCTGCGCCTTTAAGGATGGTATGGTGCTTCATTCCTTTAAGGCCGGCATGTTGCTAAAAGATGACATTCATTGTCATGATGCACCAATGCAACCCTAGTGGGTAAAGGTGCATCATGACGACCTTTAGGGAGTTTCTCAACCCCTATAGAGTTGGCATGATACTTGAGTGCAGCCCTGACCAGTTACTTGGTTCATATATCAGATAAGTGGCCAAGACACCTTTTGTAACTAATTACGGCCATCGTGAAATCAAATCCGATCCAATATTTACTGTTGAGGTTTCATTTACAGAATTATTTGACTAGAATTCGTGTCATCTCGACTTTCGGAACACATAACAAGTAACTGGTTAACAAGGAACCAGCTAACTGCTGGTTAAAGTCCTGACAACCGGGCCCTGACAACTGGGCCCTGACAACCGGGCCCTGACAACTGTGTTCTGACAACCGGGCCCTGACAACCAAGCCCTGGCAACTGTATCTTGCTTGACAACTGACTCCTGACAACTGTGTCTTGCTTCAAAACAAGGTCTTGAAAACCAGGTAATGACAACCATTTCTTGAAAAGTGGGTCTTGAAAAGTGGGTCTTCACAACCGGGTCTTCACAACCAGGTCCTGACAACCAGGTCCTGACAACCGGGTCTTGACAACAGGGTCTTGCTTTTCAACTGGGTCCTGACAATGGGTCTTGCTTGACAACTGGGTCTTGACAACTGTGTCTTGACAACGGAGTCTTGACAACTGGGTCTTGACAACCGGGTCTTGACAACCGGGTCTTGACAACCGGGTCTTGACAACCGGGTCTTGACAACCGGGTCTTGACAACCGGATCTTGATAACCGGGTCTTGATAACAGGGTTTTGCTTTACAACTGGGTCCTGACAACCGGGTCTTGCTTGACAACCGGGTCTTGACAACCGCATCTTGACAACCACGTCTTGACAACCATGTCTTGACAACCACGTCTTGACAACCGCTTCCTGACAATCAAATCTAACACCAAATATCCACTGCGTTCCTGCCACACTGATCATTATAATAATCCCTTAAGGACATTGACTGTATATCTATTATGAGGAACATCACTAATATTTGTACACATGAACTGCATTACATAAACAGGGCCTGGCCCTATTGTATATGCAGGATAAATAAAAGAATACCAAACCAAACCAAACCATGGAGATGCTGGGCCCAAGTGTTCTTGCTCTGGAACTAGAATTACATGAAGTGTCACAAAGAGCCTTTAAAGCTTATTGAAACACTTTTCTCCATAATCAAAACATGTTTCTTTCCCAAACCCTTATTCATTCTTATTGACACAGGATAAACCCTAAAGGGCCGCATGGTGCTTTAATGCATGATGTCTTTTGTCTTCATCATGCATTCATGCAGTAACTCGCCTGGGCTGCATTTATGCATCATGGTGAGGTTTATAAACTCCTGAAGGGTGGGCACGATAGATTTGTCCGGGCTCTATTCATGCAACATGATGACCAAAAGGACACAACACATTAAAGCCGTATGCAGCCCTTAACCCTTTAAGGATGGCATCTCGCTAAAAGATGACATTTGGACTCACCATTTGATCCACCAATGCAGCCCCAGTGAGTAGCTTGCCGGTGCGATATTGCTACATCATGCTAACCCTTCGGGAGTATCTCAACCCCATAGGGTCGGCATGTTGCATGAATACAGCCCTTGAGAGTTACTCGCCAGGGCTGCATTCATGCAACATGACGGGCAAGGGTATGATGCTTTAAGGCATTATGCCATCCTTAAAGGGTTAGAGGATTCACCCTCCAGCCCTTGATTAGCTGTGAGATTAGCTGAGTGAAGGGAGCCCTATCCAGGCGTGGATTAGTGTTGTAGGATCTGGTATTGGGGATGAACGGTTTCTTCTGTAGTTCCGTTATTTCTATTAATCTTACAATCTGACGTGGGAAGCAACACGTGCCCGGTTCTTGATAACTCCTTTAACTCCTTTAGGGGCACCATAGTGCTCTAATGCAGTAAGCCCTATGTCGTGAATGTATGCAGCCCTGGTTAGTCTACTTGCCAGCGCTGCATTCATTCATCTTGCCAATCCTTTGTAGCGTTGGCATGATGCATAAATGCACCACTGGCGAGTTACTCACCAGGGCTGCATTCATGCATCATGCAGGCAAACGGCATCACAGCACTATCACAGCACTATGCAGCCCTCAAAAGAGCTGATCCTGCGTCAATAAAACGAAGCTGGATTTTTGAAACTTGGGTTCTGATTCTCTAGGGTGCTACAATTCATAACACATTTAGAACACAGAGAATAAAAAGATAACATCAAGGATTGAAGCACCATGTAATCCCCAGAGAGTTAAGTAACACTCTCAATATTTTCCGGATTTTAAAAACTAGTAAAGGGGTATCATAACATCAGCTATGCTGATGATGCCTCCTGGTTCGTTGGTAAAGTATAAATCTGAATAAGATACATTTTCTGAACCCACCATGTATTCCAGTACTTAAAGCGGCATAATCATCGAGCGTATCCCCCTCACAATTCTAGTACTGTTCAAGTCTACTATGTGGTAGCCACAAAGCCATGTACAGAGCTTTTGTGTATCACGATACGTTCATATATTCAAACTATAGATACTGTATGATTTCTCTGGATACCCGGTATAAAATACCGAACATGAAAAAGGCCAAATAAAACCGAATTGTTACAAAAGAAATTGGGTATATAAGGCAGGAATGCAGTGCTGGTAAGTAACTAGCCAGTGCTGCATCGGTGAATCCTGCCGACGGTTCAGGAGTGTTTCAATCCCCTAGGGTTGCATGTGATGTTTGAATGCAGCACTGGCAAGGACAGAGTAATTGTCCAATGCGCCAGCAGTGGACAACACTTATGCAACTAGTCATACGTATCACATCTGACTTACACTCACAGTAGGAGAGTGTGCTCAATGGACAGCATCTGCATACAGTCATGTATGCAAAATACAGTCAGGCCATTTCGTTTGCTCTCTCAGCCAACTGTGGTGTAAATTATACTCTATATGGCAGACATATGGAAGTTGAGTCGGGTGCAAGTGTAATGTCATCCGTTGACGTCAAAGCTGCAGCGCTTGACAAACAACACTTCGTCGGCTCGCACCGTGAGTGGCCAATCACAGACAGGAAACTCAGCGTGAACCTCCATCCGTCTTATTAGCAATTTAAGGACGGCATGATGCCTTAATGCATCATGCCCTTGGTCGTCATGATGCATGAATGCAGCCCTGGTGAGAAACTCGCCAGGGCTGCATTCAAGCATCATGCTGACCCTACTGAGTTGGCCTACTGCAGAAGGGTTGTTATGATGCACCAATGCAGCACTGGTGAGTTGCTCGAGTAGCTCGCTGGTACTACATTGGTGCATCATGCTAGCAAATGACACCTTTTAGCGACATGCTGTCCTTAAAGAGTTAACTTGTACGGCCGTGTTAGGACTATTACCAATTTTACTCTGGTTTTGACACCACTTCTCGTGCATGCCCTCTAATGTCACCACCACCATGCACGGGGCCATAGTATTAGGTGGGGTGTTAAATCGCTAATTTTGTCGTACGGTTTCAGGGACAGGCTCAAACTATGCATTTTGGACCAAAAACTTAGGAAATCAGAAAAAATATTTTTTTCGGACCCCTGTGACCCCCCCCCCCCCCCGTACGATAGGCCAAATAGTCAGAAAACAGCCAAAGTTCAGGCTTTTAGATTCATACTCAAACCTCACCATGCCTACATACAAATGGTCAGAAAACTCCCTTTGGGACCTAAAGAGAGCATTTAAAGGCATATTGTTGTGATTATAGGGGTGTTTCCTCCTCTGGGGAGGGGGTGCATCCATGGTAAAATGCCGATAGATTAGTTTTTTTGAAGGCATTTGCTCTTATACAATCAGGTCCCTATACTGCCATAAAACATCACCATGAACCGTTCTGGAGGGCCCCCTATTTCTGTTAACAACCACTTATAGTTGTGTATTTAAGACAGGGTTAGGGGATATGGAGGGGGCCCAGACCTCCTCTCTTATGCTACAGACATACGAGGAGGGCTACCTCAGTCCATCTAAGAACTCCAACCATCAGACCTCTTATAATTTATTTATCATACATGAATGGCTTCAGCACCTCAACAGGAAACTGATAAGGGACCCAAAGAGACTATTACAGGTTGTATTCTTGTGATTGCATGAATATAACCCAAATTTTGGAGGGCCATTGCTTCAATTTATTTGATTTGTCAACATATTAAATTGAGTTTAAATCAGATAGATAATACAATTTTCAACGGTCTCTATATCAATTTTGAGTAACCCTACCAATGGTCACAACCCCCCCTCCCTCCATTCTATGCCTAGTACCTCACCCCATGTGTATTCATAGTCAAGATGTTCATGTTGTTACACTTATTATATATAGTAATTATATAATAGTTATAGTAGCGATCTAATATTAACATCACTAATAACCTGATACAACAATAAATAAAAACGCTGACTCTCCTCCTTAACCAAGTGGTTAGAATGATGGATGGTAGAGGGGTGAGGGGGGGGGGGCTGCAAATGACTCCAAATTAGGACTGGTGTCCATATCTCTCAGTCTACACCTCGCATGGTTAGTATCCTAGACATATGACAAGAGACAATTATTTAATTCAATTCTCTGAGGTGTTAAATAGATACTCTGGTCAGTTTGTGAAAATTTCTCAGACATTTTCTTGTGTCATATTCCCTGGGATTTCTTGTCTTTTTAAAGAGTGAAACGCGAGAAATTCAGAATGTTTCTGGAACATTTTCTGAACACTTTCTTCAATTCAACTCACTATTGAACACGTCACTATTGAACATGCCTCTATCAACGTTATTTGCATGAGTGTCATTCTCAAGTATCATTCTTGAACACAATAAAGAACCGAGTATAATTATTGCTTCAGTACAGGTATAGCTACTTACTTTTGTATCAGAAAAACAAGCTACCCTGAAGGAAAACTAGAAGCCCTACGTTCATCTCATATAAATGTCCCCTAAAAGCTATAAAGGCATTTAAGTGGCTTAAAGTCGCATTTCTTCGAATTTGAAATGCTTTAATGTGATCCTTAAAGCATATCTAATTTACTTAAATGCAAATATTTATGCAGAGTATTCTTCATTGAGACTTTCCTTCTCTAATATCCAATTCCTAATATGATGCAGACTTTTTAGAAATGCCACGGAGTATTTGTTCATGAACCCTACAATGTGTCATTATAGATGCAATAAGCGGGTCTTTGTTTGTGTGTATAAAACCTCACTTCAATCTCACACTGCGTGTAAGCTTAAACCTATTAACCCTTTAAGGACCGCATACTGCCTTAATGCATCATGGCCTTGGTCGTCATGCTGCATGAATGCAGGCCTGGTGAGTCGCTCGCATCATGCCGACCCTATAAGGTTGAGACACTCCTGAAGGGTTGGCATGATGCACCACTGCAGTACCGGCAAGTTACTCGCTGGGGCTGCATTGGTGCGTCATGATGAAACATTTTCATCTCTTACCAAGATGACGTTCTGAAAAGGTTAGGGCCAGTATGGTGTGGAAGTGCTAAGTATGAACCCTTCCCTGTCATGATGCATGAATGCAGCTCTGGAAACTGCCAGAACTGCATTCATGCATCATGCTGACCCTCTGGATTAAATACTGTCCTGAGAGGGTCCTCATCATTTTGCTGCATGAATGCAACCCTGGCAACTCTTCCCGCCAGGGCTATATCCATGCATCATGACTACAAACCACATTAAATTGTTCTGTGGCTCTTAAAGGGTTTATTATTTACTCAGATCCATCAAATGGTCAGGTCTGCATGGTGGGAAAATTAATAACGTGAATTAGTAATGTAATCCTATGGGGCACGAACCGCCCCACAGGCCGACTACTAATATCATATGTGACCCATTTTAACTAAATGGGCCGCAATCCAGCTAACAAAAAAAAGTTATTTTACGTGGGTTAAGTCACTCTTTTAAAATTCTAGATATGAGCTCCTCAAGCAGCAGAGGGTGGAAAAAATATTATTTTTGAAAAAATTAGTTTTTGACGTTTTCTAACATATGAATAGTTACCTTCTGGCAAACTAAGTAACACACCAGATTTAAACCCCCATCTCCTCCAAAATAAATATAATTGTATTGTTTCAGAGTCATTATCTGATTTAAATGTTAATAATCTCATTATTGTTAAATCAACAAAAACGTGCCAAAAATATCACCTAAGTGTAAATATTGGCTAATGTACAACTTGATTTTGCTCTTGATGAGCTGTACATGGATATGGCAATATCACAACATTTTTGTATGTGCGACTTCCGACCCATTTCGTTAAAACGGGTCACATACAATGTGGTGGTGTTGTTTATCTCTTTAATGGCAGGTGTTGCCAAAAGATGGCATTTTTCATCATGATGCACCAAAGCAGCTGCAGAAAATAACTCACCTGTTCTGAATTGGTGCATCATGCTGAACCTACATGATTGTCACAATCTCATAACATCGGCATGTTGCAGGCATGATGCATGATTGCTGCATTCATGCATCATGCCGACCAAGGACATGATGCATGAAGGCTTTGTGTGTAGTCCTTTAAGGGTTATTTGAGCAAGAATACACAGCCGCCTAGAACTTTATGATATAATGATGATGAGTTTTTGTTGTTAGAGAGGGCACTTTTTATGGGCTTATGGCATTTAGCAATAAGTCTTTGGAGCCACCTCGTAAAAATACAACAATATTGTAATGTAGATGTATAATGATGTAATCATATTTATACCACACTTAGCCGGTAGAACATAAGAAACTCTTCTCTGTATAATACATACAAAAGGTGGGAAAACACTCACCACACTGATATTCCTAGGCTCCCTATACAACCAATCTCTTAGTCACTGGTGCCTAACTTAGTGACTCATTTTTTGGCTCCCTATACGACTAACCTAGGTAAGTTATTATTGTCAGGTTGGTCAGTACTGACCAACCCACCTGAATATTTTAATTTCCAGGGAGAGCCACTGAGTGGTGATCAAGGTTTCTTACAGGTGGCACCAACTAGTGGTATACAATTACAACACACCAATGATGAACCTAGGATAGCCACTACTGACTGACCCCTCACTCATTTTTGAATATAACTTTGCCATTATGACTAACACACATATGACGAACCTAGGATAGTCTGTACTGACTAACCCTTTCAATCTATGGATTTTCAGTGCACTGGTAGTAAGTTAAACCACAGCCAGAGCCCTGTATAATGAGGATATTGACTTAGTCACGGCTGAGCACACTCAGCTACGCCTCAGCCTTGACTGTTGCTAATATACTGCATACAGGGGTCTGGCTGTACTTTAATATACCATAGTGGAGACACTCCTGAAGGGTCGTCATGATGCATGAATGCAGCACTGGTCAGTAGACTTACCAAGCCTGCACACATGCATCATGCCGACCAATGGCATGATGCATTAATGCACCATGCATCCTTTAAAGTGCTATGAGAGTAGGGCCTTTGTGGAGTCACATTTAGTCCACGGGCCACAAAGTGTCCACAGGGTACTCGCGGATCGAGGAAAGACACACGTTGGTGCTGCTAAAATGAATTGTGTTTTCACTTGGAGAATAATTTCTTTGCTACATGGATGTTTTCACCATACAGGCAATGTTAGGACCCACCCAGACAAGAAATATAAGTTACAGTTTATTACAGCATTATTGTAGGCTACATCTTATTCCATTATGAACTTTGTATCACCAGGCTGGAAGATTCGGTCATCTAATGATATATTTTTTAATATAATTACTAAAACTGATAATGGACCCTGTAAGTTTCCACAAAGAGTTTGATAATGGGTATGGACACCTTTCAGAATGTGGACAAAACACGGCTCCACAGCGTTGACCATGACACTGACCACACTGCCCACCCTTGACCTGTCCTGCTGCAAATCCTGACTACGTGACAGCAGAAGGGACAGGCGCGACGCACGCGGACGACCGATGAGCAAGCAATCTCACCGCTGCAAAAACTCCCTGCTATCACTTTTACATTTAAAAAAATGTCGCTTAGATACTTGTCTGATGTAGTCTTTACTGAACTTCTGCTCTAGAGTTTAACCCTTTAACCCTTTAAGGATGGCTTCATGCTTTAATGCATCATGCACTTGGTTGTTATGATGCATGAATGCAGCTCTGGTGAGTAATTCGCGGGGCTGTGTCAACCCTGTAGGGTCGGTATGATGCACCAATGCAGCACTGGCGAGTTACAAGCTGGGGTTTCATTGGTGCATCATGACGACAAACGTCATCTTTTAGCAACATCTGTCAAGAGCCATGTAGTGCATCATGCCGATCATTCAGGAAGGTATCAAATCTAATGGTACCTTGCACAGCATAAAGCCGAGTGTGAGAACCATTAAGGTTCCCAACTTAATTGTCCAACTCAACTTAATCTAGTGTAAGGTTTCTAA
Organism: Harmothoe impar; assembly: GCA_947462335.1. NCBI lineage: Eukaryota > Metazoa > Annelida > Polychaeta > Phyllodocida > Polynoidae > Harmothoe > Harmothoe impar. The sequence continues at coordinate 5,848,229 of OX381706.1, forward strand.
AAATGCTCTTAGATTTGGAAATTGCATTGGAAACTCAGACCCAGAGATGTGAATACCCTCCTAATATTTCACATCTAGAGAACATTAGACTCAGACTACATCCGGTCTGACCGGAACCACAGGTGCGCCCTCTAGGGATGGGCGATAATGGAGGAAATGGTGGCGATTGTACCCTAGACAACGCCTCCCCCTGTAGGGGCAGCATAGTGCTTCAATGCCATCTGTTCTGGTGTGTCTAGGTGTGGGGTTATGCTGAAGAATGCAGCTGAGGTGAGTAACTCACCAGGCATTAATTCATGCATCATGCCGACCCAACAGTGTTGATACACTCCCAAAGAGGCAGCATGATGCACCAAATAACAAAGGTGAGTTACTCGACAGCGCTGCGCTAGTGCATCATACCAACAGATGAAGACGCTGCGAAGCGGTATCGTGCCGTCCTTAGCGGGTCACTGTCTGGGCTAGAAGTAATGGCAGACGGTCAGGGCAGACCAAGGCGTGATTGGGGCGGGATGAAATTGAATTCCAATCTCTTCTCAGACTTAGTTTCCAGAAAGATGTTGCCCTCATTATTGGTCAGAGTAAGAGTTCATTGAGCCCCTGGCCTATTATTGCCTTTACCTGAGTAACCCTTTTAGCATGGATGTGGCTAAAAGATGACGTTTCTCGTCATGATGCACCAATGCAGCCCCGGTGAGTAACTCACTGGTGCTGCATTGGTGCATCATACTGACCCTATGGGAGTGTGTCAACCCTATTAGGCACTAGCGAGATACTGGTGGCGTCACCATGTGTTCCTCTGGTACCAATTGTATCCCCCTAGTCACCAGCAACCAACTCAGCCATACCTCATGTTCGAGATTAGGGTACAAACAGGGTGTGAGTATTGTGAGTGGGTTGTGCCTGGGCATTCCTTATGTCACCTGTCCCTCATAGAGTAGTGGTTAGCATGGTGGATTCATGATGCAGAGGCCCTAAGCTCAAATCCCCGTGAAGTCATATCTCTATTTCAATTGCCTCGAAATTTAGTCACTCACGCCTTGCAACTCAGCAACTCTTGCTTCATCATCTCTGTCACTGACTCTCCCTCGCTCTCACTGTCTCTCTAATTCACTCTCCCACTTTATCCCAATCTCTTTCTCCCCCCCTCTCCCTCTCTCTCTTTCTCTCTGTCTACCCCCACCCTACCACCCCCCCCCCCTGTTGATTAGAGATAGATTGGTAGGTGGAGTAATGCCGTGCAGGCTGTAATAAGGGCTTGTACCCGCTGTGTACAGAGGGGGGTGGGGGGGGGGGGTCTACTCACCCCCTCACCCCCCAGCCCCCCCCCCCCCCCACACACACACATACACTCCCCACATACAGAGTGTGTACAAGGGGTGGGGGGGGGGGGTAATCTACTCAACCCCCCCCCCCCACACACACACACCCAGACACTCACCCACACACAATCTGGTTGCAGAGGGGGTAATCTACTCCCCCCTCACCCCAACACACACACACACACACACACACACACACCGACACACACACACTAATCAACATGGGGTGGGGTAGTGTGGTTTGGGGGTGGGGGGGGGGTAGTGTGGGTTGGAGGGAGGGAGGGAATCTACCCCCCCCCCAAACCACACACCCACACTATGTACAGAGGGGTAATCTACTAACATGGCACTGGTTGCTGCCACTGGACAATGTCCAGTCACGCCACCCCCCCCCCCCCACCCTACACCCTATCCCACATCTACCCCCCCCCCCCCCACACAGCCACATACTGGCTCTGATTCATGAGGCGCCCACCCACCTGCACGGGACCGAATCTGGCCACTTTATTCCTCACACTAAAGCCATATTGTGGGGTTTGTGGAAGTTAATCTAGAACTTTGTCGGATAAAAGGTAGCGATGTTTCCTACCCTGTATATATACACACTCACACACACAGGGTTCCTGGATCATGGTTCAGCCACGTGCAAGTACCCCCCCCCCTCTGTCTCTTCCACTGCATGCATGTTTCTATTTAAGCGAGTTCTAGATGCCTTAGAGTAACAGTTTAAGCTGCTTTTTATGATTTCAGTAATGGCATGTACATGTCACAGAAAGGTTGTTTCGGTGAGGTGGCATTTACTTGCTTTTAAAAATGCCTGAAGTGGTCCTTTAAGCATATCTAATTTACTTACATGTAAGTATTTATGCAGTGTTACAGTGTTGGAGATTTTCACACTTCCACACTTCTGGAGAAATGTATACCCCTGATCATAGTGATCTAAAAGTCCACTAGATACACTTGCATGTACACCAGAATATGAAGTCAATGGCAGGGTTGTACTACATCATGTTTAAGTGTGTCTGGTGTCATTGAGACGCTGCCTGGATACCCATCTGTCGTTACCATGCCGACAGCACAGCTGCTCACCAACACACTTATAAACATGAACCGAGACCACTGCTATACGGGACTAGCGCATTAGGCTATGGGGGCCGCCATCTTGACTCAGAGAAATGCATTGTGGTTTGGCCCCCGACTCCAGAGCAGTGCATCATGGGAGAATTTCTTATCAGAACATTTTGTTCTAGGTGTGAGGAGAGGGGATTAGCCTGATAAGGAGATGGAGTTTAGCCCCAAACTACCTGAAGTACCAGGATGTGCTAGTCCCGTATATTCAAGACCGGAGAATTTGGCGAAACTTCCCACTAGGAGGTTGTAATCCTCAATTTTAGGCGTTAGGTCATTAACATCAGATACCATCACCTCACACCATTCAAACAACCCATTTAAACATTCATTTAGGAGCAACTTGCGCTATTCTGAGAATCACACTCTCAGACATCACAGGTTTACAGTGGTCATTTATGATAGACAGTGGACCCTGGAGGTGATAAAACTGGCCACAGGGCATTCAGGGGTGCTTTCCACTGTGAGGGTTACACTCATCTAATGACCCCCTGCAGTTTTATTGATTAAATTTCTCTTTTGTGGCCTCGCCAAATTCTCTGGTCTTGACTATACATTCAGGGCCTGGGTAGTAAAATTGAAAGTAATAAGTAAGGGAGTGATCACTATTTATCCACAGCTGGGCGTTGGTGGATTGGGGGGGGGGACCAATTTGACCCCTCTAGAAGGGGGAGGGGGAATTTCACCCCTTTTTGGCAAAAAAGCATGCCTGTTATTATAGTTCAAGGACAGGGGGGCAGCGGAATAATTCTGACGCCTTGTTGTGCACTGGGGTATAAATCCACCACCACCCCCACCCTTTGTTAAGTAATGATCACTCGCTAACAATCCAGCAGGAGGGGCATACAGGAGCTGTTTCTGCCCAGAATTTGGCTAAAAGTGGTCTCTGTTTAGAAATATTTAAATTGATCCATGCTCGGGGAGAATTTGTGAAAGTTCCTGTGCAGTGTTAATGTTATGAGACGTGGCTAGCGTGGTGTTGCGGGTCCCGTGTTGGATGATATCACACTCAGCTGCACCTCGTGTGGAGTGATCCAAGGTACCACTCGTGGAGAAACCTCTCATTCAGACAGATCATCGTGGATCTCTGTCTATATTTGTACATGTATGTGTCTTAGCCCTAGTCAACCATTACGGGAGGCCAAGCCATAGGCTGTTTTATCATGAATATATTTTGACAATCTGTATGGATTTTCTAAATAGAGTCATAAGGTCAGCATGATGCTTGATTGCTGCATGTATGCATCATGTCGACCAAGGGCATGATGCATTAAGGTATGATGCCATCCTTATAGGATTAAGGCACCATGCGGTGCTCACAGTATTAATGGTACCAGACGTGGCTGGTGTCGCGGGTCCCGTGTTCCCCGTCGGGTCGTGTCACGTGTCCCCCCAGTAGTTACCCATACATGGGCCCCGACACCCTGATACCCCCCGTGTAACTCCCCGTGTAACCCCCTGATACCCCCGTGTACCCCGCATACTCAAGTACCCATAACGCGATTAGCGTGAGAATAACACACGCATTAACCCTTAAAGAACAGACGTTGCTAAAAGATGACATTCGTCATCATGATGCACCAATGCAGCCCCGGTGGTAACTCACCAGCGCTGCATTGGTACATCATGCCGACCCTTCGGAGGTGTCTGAACCCTGTATGTTCGGCATGATGCTTGAATGCAGCACTGGCAGGTTACTCACCAGGTCTGCATTCATGCATCAGGATGACCAAGGGCTTGCTGCATTAAGGCATCATGCCATCCTTAAAGGGTTAATAGCTGTGGGATGCATCATGGTCTTAGTTGGCATGATGCATAAATGCAGTGGATCGAGTCTACAGATTGGATGCACTCCCGAAGGATCAATATGATCAGTATGATGCATGAATGCAGCCCTGGCGAGTTACTTGCCAGTTCTCATGTCGCCTGGGAGGCATTCATTTATCGTGACGACTAAAGGATATAACACACTAAAGCAGTATGCGGCCTTTAAAGGCCTAATCTGATAAGCCTCGGAATAATCAGATTTATAAATTACATTAATTTCACTTCTGGCTGTAATTATGGTTCTTTCATTCTGCTTACTCAGCGTTTCCGGGAGCTGGTATATCTGTTACCTTTTGGTTTCTTGTCGCCTTTTAGAGGCGTGGGAAGCAAATCTTCATTTGAGGCCCACTCCAAACAGTTTTAAACATCCACTTTTATGCATCATAGCGTATACATACACGCTATTGTTTGAACTGTAGTGTTTGAGCCCCCTTTTAGTTCTGATTAATGCTAAGTTTCACCAGATCGATACAAGTTGATAGTATTTGACCAGGTGATATTTTTGGCCAGGTGACCTCTGTGACTGAGTGACCTTTTTGACTGGCAAGCGTGGAAATGCATATAATAAATTGTTACAACGAAATTTAAATGAAATTTACAACATATACTGTCAAAAATATCCATTAACTTTTTCCTGGCATTTCTGTCTACATTGCCCCCTGTTTTAGTGAGGCTTACCCTTAAGGTCCCAGATCCCTGTGCCCTACTGGGAAAGGTAATGTTTGTGAGTTCCGTCTGCCGCCTCCTTCCTCCTCTCCATCTGCATTTCTATGTATCTCTCTGCATATCCTTCTGTCTATGTATGTTTCTGACTGTGTGTCTTTTCTTTATGGATCTCTATATAAATCTGTATCCATCTGTCTGTCTGTCTGTCTCTATATCTGCTTATATTTGTCTCTGTCTCTCTGTCTTGTTCTGTCTTTCGTCTCTCTCTCTCTCTCTCTCTCTCTCTCTCTCTCTCTCTCACTCTCTCTCTCTCTCTCTCTCTCTCTCTTTCTGGCTCTCTGTCTGTCTCTGTCTGTCTCTGTCTCTCTCTCTCTCTCTCGCTCTGTCTCTCTCTCTCTCTCTCTCTCTCTCTCTCTCTAGCTCCCTCTCTCTCTCTCTCTCTCTCTCTCTCCCTCTGTCTCTCTCTTTCTGGCTCTCTGTTTCTCTCTCTTTCTCCCTCTGTCCTTCTCCCTGTCTCCCCCCTCTGTCTCTCTCCCTCTGTCTTTTTCTAGCTCTTTCTATATATGTGTGTCCATCCCTTCTGTGTTTCTTCATGCCCCACACTTTACCTTGTGCATGATCTACATCTATATCGTCCCTATATTGACAAGGAATTGACAATAATATTAGCCACCTCTACCTTATTGGCACTGTGTACCTACACTCCTAACCCCCCCTTTCCCCCACACCCCCCGACTCCCGCCACTCCCGCCACTCCCCCACCCCCACACCACCCCCAACCCCCTACCCACTGCCCCACTCCCAACACCCCACACTACCCCCCTACCCTACACTGATATTCCTAGGCTCCCTATACGCCCAACCTCTCAGTCACTAGTGCCCAACCTAGTTAGTCATTTTTTGGCTCCCTATACGACCAACCTAGATTAGTTATTATCGTCAGGTTGGTCACTACTGACCAACCCACCTTAGTCTTTTTAGTTCCAGGGGGAGCCACTCAGTGGCCCCAAACAGTGGTATTCAAATACAACACACCAATGATGGGCCTAGGTTAGCCACTACTGACTGACCCCTTGGTCATTTTTGAATACAATTTTGCCATTGTGACTAACACTCATATGACCAACCTAGGTTAGTCTGTACTGACTAACCCTTTCAACCTATGGATTTTCAGTGTATTCCCTCTCTCATCCAATCTCCCCTCCCAATACCATCCACCACTCGGCCCGGGGCCATGGTTCCCTACCTGTCCAGTAGGGGCAGCACCATCGCCATCCAGGTAACTCGGACAACGCGGGCCGCGTCTCATCAGGGATATTGCTTCCTGCCCCCCCCCCTGCCTCCTCCTCCCGGCCAGCACCCAGACCTTTCCCCCACCCCACCCCTAACCCATTGCCCACCTACCTACTGTAAATTCACATGTATAAGCCTGTGTCTTATGAGATTGTAACAATTGAAACGTCTTTGACTGGGTGTAGTCTTTGACCAGGTGTAGTCTTTGACCGGTGTAGTCTTTGACCAGCAAGTTTCAAAAGAAATGGGAGAAAAAGGTTAATTGATATTTTAACAGTATATATTACAAACTTCCCAGAATTTCTGTGTACATAGCCCCCATTTCAGCCTTTTTTGCCGGTCAAAGACTACACCGGTCAAAGACTACACCTGGTCAAAGACTACACCTGATCAAAGACGATTCAATTGTTACAATCTCATGAGACACAGCTATAAGCCTGTGTGTATAAGCTATGTGGGATTCATGTTAAATGGTGTTAGTCCTGTCATGTGTTTGTCCTTGTTCTGTGTCACACAAACCATTGTCCCACCTTAAAACAGGATCTCCATATCACACTGGGGCTCTCCTTAAGAGAGTCTTCTCATACAGTGTTGCCTTAATTGGCACAAATATAAATTCTAAGATATCTATAGCCCTAAGTCTTCAGCTCTTCCATTCTCTAGCCCCAGATGTCACTCCAATTCCATCTGGAGTCCTCCCAGTTCCTATAAATTCTATTGCAATTTTGGCATAGTTTATATCAACAGCTTTGTGTGATTGTACAATGCTATGCGATGGGTTTTTAAATGAATCATCAAGCCACCCTCTAGCTTAGAGGAATCATATAAGTCTACTATAAATAGCAAAAACCCGCATATCAGACTCATCCCGACTCTGCGCCAATGCTATAAGCTGCACTGGTGATCTGACTCACATACTAGCCACGGCTTCTATATGAGAATTTACGGCACCAGTGCCTCTAGCTGGTGCCTAGCTCTACCTGCCCCTGCCCCCTTGCCAGCCTATCCCGGCCTTGTCCTGTCTAATATTGCCCTGCTTTGCCCTGCTTTGCCCTGCTTTGCCCCGCTTTGCCCTGCCCTGCCCTGCCCTGCCCTGCCCTGCCCTGCACTGCCCTTCCCTGCCCTGCCCTGCCTTGCCCTGCCCTGCCCTGCCCTGCCCTGCCCTGCCCTGCCCTGCCCTGCCCTGCCCTGCCCTGCCCTGCCTTGCCCTGCCCTGCCCTGCCCTGCCCTGCCTTGCCCTGCCCTGCCCTGCCCTGCCCTGCCCTGCTCTGCCCTGCTCTGCCCTGCCCTGCCCTGCCCTGCCCTGCCCTGCCCTGCCCTGCCCTGCTCTGCCCTGCCCTGCCCTGCCCTGTCCTGCCCTGCCCTGCCCTGCCCTGCTCATGGCGCTTTATTCAACTTATACCACCATAGTGATTGGTTTGTGCGCAATGTATTTATAAATGGTCCACTTTCTTTGTTCTCCCAGCAGCTGGTCTGAAACTACAATATGAGTAATTCAGACTCTGGGCAGGTCAAAGTATTCATACCACATTTGGCTGGAAGAACAAAAGAAACTACCTCTATGTAAAACACATACAACCCAATTACAAACCAATCGCTGGGTACAAGTCAGATATGGATACACATGATTAGCTGTATCAGTGTTATAGGCCTTGCACAATGGTAATTATCCTCAAGTAGCGCCTTGGACAATTACCTTGTCCTTGGCTTATAACACTTGACATACTTGTAGCATATATCTATTACATATACCTCCACCTAGTTACTTTTACCTATACCTGTAGCCCCAGTCCATCTACTACTACTCAGGTATACACACAAACACACACCTTGTTGCATGTCTGGTAGGAGACCCTGGACAGGTCAATGCTCCATGTAGTAGATACAGTACAAGTGACTTGCTGTATTAGTCTTATAAGCCAAGGATGGGGTAATTTGTCCACGACGCCAGCCCAGGAGACCTGTAAATGCAGCTAATCATGCATTTTGACATCTGACTTATACCTGTTATACTCAGTGATTGCTTAGTAATTGGCTTGTACATGTTAGGTACAGACAGGCGGTTTCCTTTGTTCCCCAATTCAACAGTAGTATAAACACCACTCCACCTATATGTAACCTGTACCTACCTAGACCTACCTATACCTGTGCATCTACAACTATTCAGGTATGCACCCCCCCCCCCCCCCCACACACACACTCACACACAGCCTGTTGCATGTGTGGCGGCAATCTCAGTGTAAAGAAAGGGCCGTGTGTTTCCTCTGCGTCCCGCTGGGTGGCGCTGGGTGGCGGTGGGTGGCGCTGGGTGGCGGGGTGGGTACAGACCTATATATTGTGTTACCTTACCCCTCCCCAAACTCCCAACATGCAACGGGGTTTGTCTACAGGGTCGGCACACAATCTGGACGAATGTCTCTGAATAATAGATACAATATCTACATACACTGTATATATACACACACACTATATATATATACATGTACAATATATATATATATATATATATATATATATATATATATATATATATATATATATATATATATATACATATATATACACTATGTATGTATATATATATATATATATATATATATATATATATAGAGAGAGAGAGAGAGAGAGAGAGAGAGAGAGAGATAGAGAGAGAGAGAGATAGAGAGAGAGAGAGAGAGAGAGAGAGAGAGAGAGAGAGCAAAGAATGGCTCTAAACAATGCATACAACAGAGCAAGAGTGTATTAATGTATTTAAGAGTGAATTTAAACTATACACAACATGGCAAAGAATGTTTCTTGATAATTTACACAAAGTTGCAAAGAACATTTAGAACCACTCCCTACAACATAGCAAAACAGTTTCTGTGTAACAAAGACTGCTCATAATGATACGATTTAGCAAAGAATTCTTTGTCTTAATAACATGCAAAATAGCAAAGAATGTGCCTTAATAACATACATTTTAGCAAAGGATGCCTTTAATACACTCACAAATATTGAAAGATGCCCACTCTAAATGCATTCCTAAGTGGGCTAGGCATTTTATACATTGCTGATATATCCCAATAGCCTGTTTGGAAGCCTACTTCCCCTATACTACTCACAGCCCAAACCTCCATACCAGCCCTACAGTAGTACCCTACACTGATATCCCTAGGCTCCCTATATAACCAATCTCTCAGTCACTAATACCTAACAGTTGGTCATTTTTTGGCTCCCTATACGACTAACCTAGGTAAGTTATTATTGTCAGGTTGGTCAGTACTGACCAAACCACCTTAGTCTTTCAATTTCCAGGGGAGCCACCAAGTGGTCATCATAGTATCTTACAGGTGGCACCAACTTGTGGTATACAAATACAACACATTAATGATGAACCTAGGTTAGCCACTACAGACTGACCCCTCAGTCATTTTTGAATATAACTTTGCCAATATGACTAATACACATATGACGAACCTAGGATAGTCTGTACTGACTTACCCTTTCAATCTATGGATTTTCAGTGTACCCACAGAAGCCCAAACTGCATCAACTAATAAGTGGATGATGCATGTTGCATTTGACTCTATTCATGGGGTAAAAGTACCCATTCTTTTCCAAAATGCGGATCAACTTCTTGCCTTAGTCTGAGGAAGACAGCCATGTTAAACATTAGCAAGGTTTAAATTGTGATGTGTACGGCAACGTGTACATCTACAGCAATGTTCAAAGACAAGCTATAGACGTTGCCATACACATGACAAGTAGGCATAGCTAAACTTTGCTATTGATTTTCACATATTGAAAGGTCATGGCCAAATACACTGAAACCTTAGTAAAGAAGTATTGTAGAAGTAAGCAAGCCCCTGTATGGGGTAGACACTAGACAGTTAGTGCAACCCTTTAATGACGGCCTGTCACTAAAAAATGACGTTTGTCACCATGATGCACCAATGCAGCCCTGGCAAGTAACTCATTGGTGCCATATTGATGCATCATGCCAAACCTTGTGATTGTCTTAATCTTGTAGGGTCAACATGATGCCAGTTAGTTACTCACCAGGGCTGCATTCATGCATCATGATGACCAAGGGCATGATGCACTAATGCATCATGCCGTCCTTAAAGGGTTAAAGCTGCACCAGAATAGAGCCGGGTTTGAGTGGCCTTGACCTTTGACCTTTGCTGCCTTACACCTGAGGGTGCCAGCACGGTGATTGGTAGTGCTACTGGGCGGTTAACCCTTTTAAGGACGGCATAGTGATTTAATGCGCTATGCCCTTTGTAAGTCGCCAGTGCTGCATTCAAGCATTAAGCCGACACTACAGGGTTCAGACACTCCCAAAGGGTCAGCATGATACACCAATGCAGCACTGGTGAGTTACTCATTGGTGCATCGTGATGGCAAATGTCATTACTGACTTACGTCTTCACAGGGTTAAACACCAGCGCCCCTATATATAGGGCTGACCCAGTGGGCACAAAACCTTGATTCAACGTTGACAACTGGTTGATATAGGGTTACAGGGTAGATCAACTTGTTTTCAACATTGATGCAATGTTACTATTTCAACATTGTCAACCAACACCTGTTTCAACGTTGATGCAATGTTTGGATATCAACCTTGAATCAACAATGCGTTTCCCACCTTTCCCACTAGGTGCCTCCACAACCTACTCCATAGCATTTCTATCTACATGCCACATCTATTTTCCCTAATTGTAAGCTCTTATTTTCTCATCAATGTAAACAATTGATCAAAATATCATTCATTTTCATTGAGAACTATGGTGTGTGCATTTGGTTGACATTTGTAATTAAATTACAAGAATACATGCATGGTTTCAGTAAGACACCCTTTATGTTGCTAAGAATAATAGATAAAGCCTCAGTCCTGACCAGGTCAGTTTGAAATGGATCTGAACGCCTCTTATCGTGATCACCAGAGGTCATTCATGTACCCCTACCCTTGATGGTGCTAGAATTAGAATCTAATCTAGGGGAAATGGGGGGAGGGGGTGTTGTAATGAAAATATATAATTTGAATGAATGTGTCCACATAAGAATGCTGCATCTAATACTGTAAACGTAGATATTTTCGTTGGTATAAATTTTCGCGGATTTTTTACAATTTCGCGAGGATTAAAATTCACGGATTTTGACACCTGGTAGTAATACTACTACATAGGATAAATTTTCGCTCTGTACATAAAATCGCGAAAATATGTACAGCGCGAAAATATCTACGTTTACAGTATACTGAATCTCAAATTATGCATCAGCATCAGCATATCAGTCAATATTAAATCAATGTAAATCATTTTATTGTGTTCATTCATTGTTGATTCACAATGGCCATATCAATGTTGAATCACTGATGAATGATCAACGTTGATGACCTCATCAATATCAACCAAATGACAACCCTGTATCAACTGTTGATATCATGTCGCTACACACATTGAATCAACATTGAATCAACTGCAGTTTGCCCACTGGGGAGTACCTGTCCCGACTGCACTCTGACTGTTACTGGACGTGCAGTAAGATCTGCAGGTTTAAGGGTGGTATGAGGCATCATATATAGTCTGGTGTTTATTTGTTGTCTTTCTGCAGCGATGCTGTACCGATGCTGCACCCATGCTGCACCCATGCTGCACCCATGCTGCACCCATGCTGCACCCATGCTGCACCCATGCTGCACCCATGCTGCACCCATGCTGCACCCATGCTGCACCCATGCTGCACCCATGCTGCACCCATGCTGCACCCATGCTGCACCCATGCTGCACCCATGCTGCACCCATGCTGCACCCATGCTGCACCCATGCTGCACCCATGCTGCACTGATGCTGCACCCATGCAGCACCGATGCTGCGCCCATGCTGCACCGATGCAGCACTGCTGCTGCACCCATGCTGCACCCATGCTGCACCGCTGCTGCACCCATGCTGCACCCATGCTGCACACATGCTGCACCCATGCTGCACCCATGCTGCACCCATGCTGCATCTTTGCTGCACCCATGCTGCACCCATGCTGCGACCATGCTGCACCAATGCAGCACCGATGCTGCACCGATGCTGCACCCATGCAGCACTGCTGCTGCACCCATGCTGCACCCATGCTGCACCGCTGCTGCACCGCTGCTGCACCCATGCTGCACCCATGCTGCACCCATGCTGCACCCATGCTGCACCCATGCTGCACCCATGCTGCATCTTTGATGCACCCATGCTGCACCCATGCTGCACCCATGCTGCATCCATGGTGCACCCATGCTGCACCCATGCTGCACCCATGCTGCACCCATGCTGCACCCATGCTGCACCCATGCTGCATCTTTGCTGCACCCATGCTGCACCCATGCTGCACCCATGCTGCACCCATGCTGCACCCATGCTGCACCCATGCTGCACCCATGCTGCACCCATGCTGCACCGATGATTCTGCATTTGTGCATCATGACGAGTATTGAGCTGTGTAGGGTCGTGCCTGCAGTGCCGGCGAGTTACCCACCAGAGCTGCTGCGAGTTACTCGCTGAGCCTGAATCCATGCAGGCATGCAGCCATGGCTAAAGGTTATAGTGCATTAAAGCACGACGTTGACCTTGAAGGGTTAAATGTCATGACCCAAGACATCAACACTAATTACCCCTTCAACCCCCCCCCCTCCCTCACTCCGACCCCCCACCCCCACCCCGACACACACGCACGCACACACACACACACACACACACATCTGTCGGTGATATAATACGGACCAATAGTTAACAGACAAACCAAATACTCATAAGTACATCATCCCTTTTACCATCATTATACAACCCAAACCAGTAACTCACCAGGGCTGCATTCATGCATCAAGCCGACCGCACAGGGTTGATGCATTCCCAAAGGGTAGGCATGATGCATGGATGCAGCCCTTACCAGCAGACTTGCAAGGTCTGCATATATAGCCCGTGATCCACTGCCAAGACTTTGCTGCCAATGTTGTTGTGCGGGAATCACTTGTGAGTACAGTGGCAAAAATGGAGAATTTTATATTTCTGCAAGTGCAGATCGCTCCTTTTTCGCAGAGATATTGTGGCAGGTACTTGCAGCAGCACATCCACTGCGGGAGTCTCAAGTTCATTCACAGATAATTCGCAGCAAAGTCATGGCAGTGGATCACTGGCTTATGCATCATGCTAAACAACATCATGGCATATTAAATCTGCTATACCACTTGGCACAGTCAAATCTGAGGTGATTGTATAACCCTTTCCCTATTATAATCTGCCATTTATGTTGGCAAGAGATGTACAATACAAGACTCTAATTCCAACTGCTATTTACATTCTGGTGGGATAATTTAGTGTTAAAAATGTCATTAGGTGGCATCGCTCAGTGGCCTGTTATCTGAAAGTCTTTCATTGCTGATCTTACCAACAGAGTCTACTATTTTCTACCAGGAGGCAGCATTGAGTAGGCAAATAGCAGAGTGTTATTGTCACCCGGTTTACAGTTGGTTGACTTATATTCTCACAGGAGGTATTTTACCTATTTCCATATAGAAAGAAGCATCCATATAGTTTATAAATTAACCTGTCCATATATAAGTCTGTGTAGATTGTTGAAGTGTAATGATCTGAAATTCGATGCTTGGAGCTAAAGTTGCTGCTTTAAAGTGCTATGCGGCCCTTAGAGGTTTATGTGCACATCAATGGGCCATCTACATGTATTATAAATCACATCCAGGTGTAGTCAGGTATCTGTACATGTATTATAAATCACATCCAGGTGTGCTCAGGTATCTGTACATGTATTATAAATCACACCCAGGTGTGGTCAGGTATCTTTATTATACCTAGCATACGATAATGGTATTCATTATGCCTAGGAGTCTGTATGTCCACTGTGTGAAGTAAAAGGGACATACGCCGACCTGTGGGCGTATGGGCCGTATGCCCACGGCTGGGACTAGCCGTGGGCATACGGCCCATACGCCCACGGCCACGGCGGGAAGGGGGGCGCCCTGCCCCCCCTCGGCAAAATGTGGAACTAGCGGCCGCGAGTGGGAATTAGGTCACTAGGTCACCCGCAGCGCCCCCTCACGGGTCTATCCTGTACTACGCCGCCCGGCAACAACAAAAGCGCGGCAACAACAGTGCCGCCACCTTGTGGGTGCGGCGTACAACTGAAGCAGCAGACGAAATTCTGTCAAAAAGGCAACAACATGGCGAACAAGGAGGACGTCTATGATATTGCTGTGGATGCTGCTGTGATAATAGACGACCTGGTCGTAGGAACAGTGGCACAAATATTTAAGGAGTTAACAGTAGATGGTGAGGTGGATACCGTGGATGGCATGGATAGTCTGGTTGATGCCATCAATAGTGAATTGAACAGTGATTTGGTTGAGGAACTGCAACAGTTAGCCCTTCAAGAGGAACAGAAAATAAATGATGTGATAGACGACCAGGTCATCTCTCCTGATATAGAGACACTCATAGGAAGGATTGAGAGTCGACAGGAGACCCAGGAGGATGTGGCAACATTTAATCTAGATCTGGCAACTGACGATGTGGCAAGTGAAGTTGAAAAGGTACGTGAAATGGTGTAAAAGTGTGTAAAAATAGGCTGTTTAATTTTTTTCTGTGCCAAAAACCGTTCAGAATGTGTCAAAATCGAGTGTTTAATTTTTTTCTGTGCCAAAATCCACTCAGAATGTGTCAAAATCGACTGTTTAATTTTTTCTGTGCCGAAATCCGCTCAGAATGTGCCAGAATAGGCTGTTTTATTTTTTTCTGTGCCAAAAACCGTTAAGAATGTGTCAAAACCGAGTGTTTAATTTTTTTCTGTGCCAAAATCCACTCAGAATGTGTCAAAATCGACTGTTTAATTTTTTCTGTGCCAAAATCCGCTCAGAATGTGCCAGAATAGGCTGTTTTAATTTTTTCTGTGCCAAAAACCGTTCAGAATGTGTCAAAATCGAGTGTTTAATTTTTTTCTGTGCCAAAATCCACTCAGAATGTGTCAAAATCGAGTGTTTAATTTTTTTCTGTGCCAAAATCCGCTCAGAATGTGCCAGAATAGGCTGTTTTAATTTTTTCTGTGCCAAAAACCGTTCAGAATGTGTCAAAATCGAGTGTTTAATTTTTTTCTGTGCCAAAATCCACTCAGAATGTGTCAAAATCGAGTGTTTAATTTTTTTCTGTGCCAAAATCCACTCAGAATGTGTCAAAATCGACTGTTTAATTTTTTCTGTGCCAAAATCCGCTCAGAATGTGCCAGAATAGGCTGTTTTATTTTTTTCTGTGCCAAAAACCGTTCAGAATGTGTCAAAACCGAGTGTTTAATTTTTTTCTGTGCCAAAATCCACTCAGAATGTGTCAAAATCGACTGTTTAATTTTTTCTGTGCCAAAATCCGCTCAGAATGTGCCAGAATAGGCTGTTTTAATTTTTTCTGTGCCAAAAACCGTTCAGAATGTGTCAAAATCGAGTGTTTAATTTTTTTCTGTGCCAAAATCCACTCAGAATGTGTCAAAATCGAGTGTTTAATTTTTTTCTGTGCCAAAATCCGCTCAGAATGTGCCAGAATAGGCTGTTTTAATTTATTCTGTGCCAAAAACCGTTCAGAATGTGTCAAAATCGAGTGTTTAATTTTTTTCTGTGCCAAAATCCACTCAGAATGTGTCAAAATCGAGTGTTTAATTTTTTTCTGTGCCAAAATCCACTCAGAATGTGTCAAAATCGAGTGTTTATATTTTTTTCTGTGCCAAAATCCACTCAGAATGTGTCAAAATCGACTGTTTAATTTTTTTCTGTGCCAAAATCCATTAAAAATGTTTCTAAATAGCTTGTTCTACTTTTTTCAGGGGGATCTGGTACCTAACAAAGATTGCAGGGTGAAGGTCCGAGGAAATTCTAATGCCCAAGGTGCGGAGGCCCAAGGCCCAGCTGGCCCACCCGCTGCCCAAGATGGAATAGTATCGGTGGCTAATAGCATGCTTACCGACCAACAGTTGGCGCAGTATGTCCTTGACCAGCGGCCAGTTAACACTGTGCGACGAACTCGGCAGGTAAGAATGAAAAAAATGAAATTGCCAAAATCCGTTAAAAAAGTGTCAAATTAGCCTGTTTAATTTTTTTCTGTGCCAAAATCCGTTAAAAAAGTGTCAAAATAGCCTGTTTAATTTTTTTCTGTGCCAAAATCCGTTCAAAAAGTGTCAAAATAGCCTGTTTAATTTTTTCTGTGGCAAAATCCATTAAAAAAGTGTCAAAATAGCCTGTTTAATTTTTTCTGTGCCAAGATCCGTTAAAAAAGTGTCAACATTTTTTCTCTTCAGGTTATAACTAAGTTCGAAGAATGGCTAGCTGCTATCCACCTCGATGGCCGACCCATCGAGGAAATGAACCCGACAAACCTGAATAATTATCTCAGCAACTACCTGCTGGTAGTGCGTAGAGTAGACGGAGAAGACTTCGAGCCCGACACCCTAACAAGTATTCAGAGAGGAGTGGACAGGTAATTTTTTAATCGTGAAAAAATAACTTGATTTCTTTTCATGGTTGACAAATTTATCCCCAATATTGAAAAAAATTTATTTCATGGTTGGCAAATTTAGTCCAAAAAGTGTAAAAAAATCTATTTTATTTTAATATTTGGCAAATATAGTAAAGAAAAGTGTCAAAATAGAATTTTATTTAATTTCACAAAATGATTGAAATTAAATGATACTTTCAGACACCTGAAAGAGAAGCATTACCCGCACCAGATACTCATAGATGATGAGTTCAGCTCAAGCCGCGCTGTGCTGGCATCCAGACGGAAAGAGCTGAAAAGCCAAGGCAAAGGAGGGAGACCTAATAGGTAAGTTTTAAATAAATTAAATTTAAAAGTGTCAAAATTTATTTTCATGGTTGGCAAATTTAGTACAAAAAGTGTCAAAATAGCTTGATTTATTTTCATGGTTGGCAAATTTAGTCCAAAAAGTGTCAAAAAAAGATTGATTTATTTTCATGGTTGGCAAATTTAGTCCTAAAAGTGTCAACAAAAGTTTGATTTTTTTTCATGGTTGGGAATTTTTGACTAATTTCTTATTATTTGTCTATAACAGAAGTGACGCTATCACCGACGAACAAATCGAATCGCTATGGCAGAAAGACATATTTGGTGGAAACAACCCGAACAGCCTTCAAAATACACTGTACTACTACCTGGCCTGCGCGTTTGGGTTTCGTGGATGCCACGAAGGAAGACAGTTGTGTTGGGGAGACGTCTTCCTTGGAACTGATGATGATGGGATCTCCTACCTTGAGTTACGGTGAGTGGAGAAAGTGCAAAAATAAATATATTTTCATGGTTGGCAAATAGCTTGATTTATTTTCATGGTTGGCAAATTTAGTCCAAAAAGTGTCAAAATAGCTTGATTTATTTTCATGGTTGGCAAATTTAGTCCAAAAAGTGTCAAAATAGCTTGATTTATTTTCATGGTTGACAAATTTAGTCCAAAAAGTGTCAAAATAGCTTGATTTAATTTCATGGTTGGCAAATTTAGTCCAAAATATGTCAAAATAGCTTGATTTATTTTCATGGTTGGCAAATTTAGTCCAAAAAGTGTCAAAATAGATTAATTAATTTTCATGGTTGGCAAATTGAATGGGAAAAATGTCAAAAAAAATTTGAATTTCGAGGTTGGCAAATTTTTACTATATTTATTTTTGGTTTGTCAAATTTCAGGTGCGAACGTCTAACGAAGACACGCCAGGGTGCAGAAGGCGGGCACACAAGGCCATACAACCCGAGACTGTTCGCGAACGTGGATGACACACGCTGTCCCATACAACTATATCTACGGTTTGGCGAGAGACGTCCATCCTCCATGATGGCCCCAACATCCCCGTTCTTCCTAACACCGAAACAGGACATACGCCAAGGACACGAGTGGTATAAAGCATCAGCGATGGGGATCAACAAGCTGGCAAATATAATGCCATCCGTGGCAGAAAAGGGCAACTTAGATGGCCGTATTACAAACCATTCGATTCGGCGCACCACATGCCAAAACCTGATCGCATCAAATGTACCGGGGACCGCTGCCATCCAACTAACGGGCCATAAGAGGGTCGATTCCCTCTCAAATCATGCACAGGTGACCAAGGCGCAGAGGAGAGAGATGAGCCAGATAGCGACGGGTCAAAGGAGAGATTCGGTCGTAGCACAGGCCCATCCACCCTTGGCGGTCATAGCACAGCCCGAAATCCTACCCCCTGTACCCCAGCCCCAAATTCTGCCTCAACCAACCCCTACCCCTCAGTTGCCCGTCTATGCACACCCACAGGCTAACCCACAGGCACAGGCACCTGCAGGCGTATCACAGGCTGGTCCTCCAATGCAGCCCCAGCTGCCCCGCCTGTCAGCCCCTCAGCCCCAGTTGGTTTACCATGCTCCACCTCAACCCCAGTTGGTCCCCTATGGTCCTGTTCAACCCCAGATGGGAGGGGTCGTAGCACAGGGAGGCGTAGCACAAGGCCCTGCTGACCCTATGGCTGTTGTTGCTGCCCAGGCTGCTGGGTTGTTCGCCGGGGCCAAGATATCGGGCGGAAATGTCCACATTAATTTCAACTACTGCCCAAGGTCCAGCAACGTTTCCTCCAACACTGACATGGATGTGTTCAATGGTACTCAGAACTGACATTGACATTGACGCCCTCACTGACATTTAAGTGACATTTAATAATGTTAAAAATGTCATTCATGATTTTTAACTTGTTGACTAAATTATGAAATAATTATTAAATTATTAAATGTTATTTATGACATTTACCTTGTCAAGTAAATGTAAGTCGTGCGAGTAAGCACAATAAGAAAAAATGTTGCGCAGTGATACGCCCTGTGAAGTGTTAAAACTAGAAATAAAAGTTGCCTCTGTGGCTTATTGACGTTGAAATTGCTTTATTTTACCTCGAAATGAAAAATAAGGGTGTTCATCTGTGGTTGCGTCGTAGTACATTAAAAAGATAGGCGCAGAACGCCAGTGTAGTTGTAGCACGCCCTCAGTCTCCTCCCGGATCTTTAGTCTGGTCTTAACGTAGAAACAAAAACCAAGCATATGCTGGGAGAGGAGCCCGGCGCACGCCGACACTCTGTGGTTGCGGCGTAGTACATTAAAAAGCAAGGCGCAGAACGCCAGTGTAGTTGTAGCACGCCCTCAGTCTCCTCCCGGATCTTTAGTCTGGTCTTAACGTAGAAACAAAAACCAAGCATATGCTGGGAGAGGAGCCCGGCGCACGCCGACACTCTCGGCCCCAAGGTTTAGTCTAGTGTTAACTTAGATACAAGACCAAAACATATGCTTGGAACGCAGGCCGACAGTGTCGCCGCCTCACGGCTCACTTCTGTACTACGCCGCAAATCAACAAGACAGAGGGCGTTTGAGCATGAGTTTCCGGCCAAAATGGTGATTCACGATGAATTAAGGTAAGAAAAAGACATATTTTGATCGTTTTACGCCGTTTGGCTAGGTATAATAAAGCCAAAACATCACGGGAAAGTGTCTGGACAGTTGTACGACCATTCGCGCCGGGCCGTGTTGTACGGCCTCTCGTGCTACGCACTCGAGGCCGTACAACACGCCCGGCGCTCATGGTCGTACAACTGTCCAGACGCTTTCCCGTGCCGTTTTGGGTTAGTACATGTATTATAAATCACATCCAGGTGTGGCCAGGTATCTGTACATGTATTATAAATCACACCCATGTATGGTCAGGTATCTGTACATGTATTATAAATCACTCCAGGTGTGGTCAGGTATCTGTTCATGTATTATAAATCACACCCAGGTGTGGTCAGGTATCTGTAGCATGGAACAACCCACGCTGTGATTCAACTAGCAGTAAAACCCTGTAAAGACGGCATAATGCATTTAATTCTTGCAACATGCCCTTGAATGTTATGATGTTTGAATGCAGCCCTCGTGATTTAATTCACCAGTGCTGCATTCAAGCACCTTGACGACCCTACTGATGTGCGGCAATTCATGACTCATTGCAGGTAATTTAAACATAACAAGAATTGCGGTTGTTGCCGCGTAAAAAATGCCTCAGGCATTTTTATACGCGGCAACAACCGCAATTCTTGCATTCCAAGAAACATAATGTCTACATGGTTGGTATGTTTGAAGGGAACCCATTTAAGACACCAAAAAAGCAGGGCCGGGAAGGGGTTATCAGGGGGAAGGATGATATTACTTCAAATATGGCATTTCCTATGAATTCCTTGGGTCCATATTAGGGGGCAGGTTTGATTATAATCAACCTTAGGACCATGGAAATGTGCGTTGCTAGGCAGATAGACAATGAGAATAGCCGTTGCTAGGCAACCAGCTGTATTAGCAACAAACCGAAAGAACCATTGAATTCCTTGGGTCCATATTAGGGGGGGTAGGTATAATTATAACGAACCTTAGGACCATTGAAATGTGTGTTGCTAGGCAGATAAACAATTAGAATAGCTGTTGCTAGGCAACCAGCTGTATTAGCAACAAACCAGTAGAACCATTGAATTCCTTGGGTTCATAATAGGGGGGGTAGGTATGATTATAATCAACTTCAGGACCATGGAAATGTGTGTTGCTAGGCAGATAAACAATTAGAATAGCCGTTGCTAGGCAACCAGCTGTATTAGAAACAAACCTAGAGAACCATTGAATTCCTTGGGTCCATATTAGGGGGGGTAGGTATGATTATAATCAACCTTAGGACCATGGAAATGTGTGTTGCTATGCAGATAAACAATTAGAATAGCCGTTGCTAGGCAACCAGCTGTATTAGCAACAAACCGATAGAACCATTGAATTCCTTGGGTCCATATTAGGGGGGGTAGGTATGATTATAATCAACCTCAGGAACTATCAAAGGTTGATTTATATTATTGTTATCACATAGCATAAATTTGTGTTGTGACACCTGAATCCAAGATGGCGGCACAATCCAAGATGGCGGCGCCCGTTCTGACTTCTGGCAAAGTGCAAACATCATATACCTCGTTCTGGTGGTGCCTGGCGGCACCACCAGGTGGCTACGCCACCACTTCCGCATAAAAAACAGACCATTTTTACACACCTTTCTCTTTTAACCTTTCCAGGGAGGGCTCAACCCTTAACAACAGGATGTGTTGGGTATGGGGGTTAGGAGATTCAAACATATGACTGTGCGTATGCAGACACTTCCTAGATAGCTTGTCGTGGGAGCGATGGGAGGAGGAGTTAGGGGTTACAAAGCAATGTCCATCAGCGTGAAAATCTCCAGCCACCTGTTGCTAAAGAAAGGTGAACTCCCTAGAATAGCATGAGGAATGACTTCAATGGTTATTTTCTATTGAAGGCTCACATCTTAATTCTAGGAAATTCATCATGCCGACCCTCCGGGAGTGTCTCAACCCCATAGGGTCGACATGATGCTTAAATGCAGTACTGGTAGTTATTCGCCAGAGCTGCATTTATTCAACACAGAAGGTGGTAAAAGCAGTGATCTGCCTCTAAAGGGCCAAGTCCAAAATGACTAAGGGGTATTCTAGATAACAGTAATTCAACATGGCCGCCGGCCACTACTCTATTGCATTTCTGAACCTGACCTTGATCTTGGACAATCTTCTCATGACAACCAAGGGCAGAACGTACTAAAGCAGTATACTGTTCTTAACCCTTTAAGGACGGTATAATGCACTAATGCATCATGCGGTTGGTTGTTATGGTGCATGGATGCAGCCCTGGTGAGTAACTTCCTAGCTCTGCATTCAAGCATCATGCCGACCCTAAAGTTTTCAGACATTCCCAAGGGTCAGCAAATGCAGCACTGGTGAGTTACTCGCTGGGGCTGCATCAGTGCGTTATAATGACAAATGTCATCTTTCAGCGACGTCCATCCTTAAAGGGTTAAAGGGTTACCTTCTTCTGCTGGTCAGTACTGATTGATTATCCTGTATGCGAGGTGCCGGGGGGGGGGGGGAGGTCGATGTTTGATGGGTGTTAACCTTTTAAGGGTAGCATGATGCTTTAATACAATATGCCCTCGATTGTTATATAATGAATGAATGCATGAATGCAGTCCTGGTGAGTAACTCACCAGACCTGCATTCCAGCATTATATATTGACCCTTCAAGTTTGATACATTCCCTAAGTGTCAGAATGATGCTTGAATGCAACCCTGGTGAGTTACTCTTCAGGGCTGCATTCATACATCGTGCCAACTGAGGGCATTCTGCATTAAAGTACTATGGCCAAATAAAAAAAAGGTTTGTTTCAGGGAACCCGACCAATCCTATCAAAACAGGGCCTACCCTACGTTTTTTATGCAATTGTGGTCAATTTTGGGGTCTTCGGACTGGCCGGCTAGTACTCTCATGTTAAAAATACTAAGAAATCTGACCTACCGGCCCCACATTTTCTGCCCATGTAACCAGAAACAATCCTTTTTTTTTTAGCCTTACTGGGATATTAAGAAACCATTATTAACGGAGAGCGTGGGTAGATAATTGGGCCTGAGGAGGTGGGTATGAACGCCTCGTGTCGGGCTGGACAATAGGCTCAGGTTCACCATCTACAAACCTTAAAGATCCTCTGATTGACCAGCCACAAGACCTGGCACCGTGCCAGGGATCGATACACCTGGGCTGCCACTTGGAGGAGGAATACACACTTTGTGCTGCTTCAACGGAGGTTTTGTCTCCCGCAGCCAGTCGCCGACTGGATTTAGATCTGATGGTTCGAGGTCTGATTCCCATGAGGGGGGGTCTTCCATTCCGTAAAAATTATCCCGGTAAATCACTGGCATCAATGGATGCCAGACTTCCATCGTTATTTTCACCGTCACTGTAGATAGATCTGCATGGATCATCCTATTCAATTTGAGCAAATTCAGGTATCATTTTGCCATGTTTCAGACAATAGTTGATCATCTGAAAATCAAAAAGGGGGTTTCTTGTTGCTCAAGATGACAAAGGTAATTTTCGCATATGTGTGGGGGCTGTGCTTGGAAAATGTATGGAGATGTGGAGGCTGTGCTTGGTGAGTGTACCAAGATGTGGAGGCTGTGCTTGGTGAGTGTACAGAAGCTGTGCTGGGTGAGTGTACCAAGATGTGGAGGCTGTGCTTGGTGAGTGTACAGAAGCTGTGCTGGGTGAGTGTACCAAGATGTGGAGGCTGTGCTTGGTGAGTGTACAGAAGCTGTGCTGGGTGAGTGTACCAAGATGTGGGAGGCTGTGCTGGGTGAGTGTACAGAAGCTGTGCTCGGTGAGTGTACCAAAATATTGGAGGCTGTGCTGGGTGAGTGTACCAAGATGTGGGAGGCTGTGCTGGGTGAGTGTACAGAAACTGTGCTTGGTGAGTGTACCAAGATGTGGGAGGCTGTGCTGGGTGAGTGTACTAAGATGTGGGAGGCTGTGCTTGGGGAGTGTACAGAAGCTGTGCTGGGTGAGTGTACCAAGATGTGGGGGGCTGTGCTGGGTGAGTGTACAGAAGCTGTGCTTGGTGAGTGTACCAAGATGTGGGAGGCTGTGTTTGGGGAGTGTACCAAGATGTGGGAGACTGTGCTGGGTGAGTGTACCAAGATGTGGGAGGCTGTGCTTGGGGAGTGTACAGAAGCTGTGCTTGACGAGTGTACAAAGATATGGGGGGCTGTGCTGAGTGAGTGTACAGAAGCTGTGCTTGGTGAGTGTACCAATATGTGGGGTGAAGGCTGTTGACTTGGCAGAAGGCTAGGAGGGGAGGGAAGTAGGGTGAGGGGGGCCTGGGAGGCTGATGCATAAATAATCACGGTTCGTGATCACTAACCCGGCTGTGCCCGTGTTGCCCGGGTGTTCGGCTATATGGCGAGCACCTCACACGCGGGCTGAGTAGCTCACTGATCTACTCAGTGTTATAGTATATAAGGTAATCAATGTCTGATAAGGTGTTATCACGGGGTTTATTACGCTGTATAGGCTGGTATACACTGCTACTCTTTGACCCCCTAGTCAATAAACCCTAACCAAGTTAGTCATTTTTTGGCTCCCTATATAACCAACTTAGATTAGTTAATATTGTCAGGTTGGGCAGTACTGGTCAACTCACCTTTGTCTTTTACATTTCAATGAGTTTTAAGCTAAGTCGTTTTGAGTAAGGTAATAGTCATATGTTGTTTTGCCTCAGTATTAAGACTAAGGGCCAGGGCATATATTTCTGTGCAGAGGAGTACAGTTTACTCCCTCTAATGTGGCAACCTGTGAGACTGTGCAAGAGCGTCTGCATTGGTGGATTGCTCGCAATAGAGAGAGTCAATAATCTTCAAATATATATATATATATATGTATATATATATATATATATATATATATATATATATTTATTTATATATATATATTTATATATATGTGTTAGATAGACTACACCTGTAGCTTGGTATGCCTCATAACCACTGCCCCACAAGGTCAAGACGAGGTGTTATACACCGAGTCAATGACCAGTGGGCAGTGGTTATAAGGCATACCAAGGTACAGGTGTCGTCTATCTGACTTAACCCTCGGGTATGCAATATAACCAAGGTGCGAATCCTTTGTGTTAGCCCTCCACCGTGGGTTAAATATATATATATATATATATATATATATATATATATATATATATATATATATATATATATATACATATATATATATATAAATATATATATATAAATATATATATATATATATATATATATATATATATATATATATATATATATATAAATATATATATATATATATAATCTCACACACAAGCTGTACCCTTGTATTAGCAGCACCCCTAACTTTGACAAATTCTAGATATATAAGCCACATGGGGAACTTGATTATGGTAGTATAAAGTCACCATAGTAACTATTAACTGATTAATAACCGTTGTATAAGCTGCACCCTATGATACTTATGTAAAACCGTATCCTTCATCAACGTGGTTTTTCCGGCTCAAAACAATTAATCAGTCTGTCATACATGTTGGAGTTAATTAACAATAATCTGTGGCATAACCCGTATACTATATATGTAATTGGCATCTACATATAGCTGTGTCCCACCAGATCGGGCCAATGTGAACGTTGTTGACCATGAACCATCTTTGACAGGTAGCCATTTTTGACCTGGTGCCATCTTTGACCTTATGACAGGAAACGGTTTATTTAGGGCAGGTGAAGATATAAATGGATATTTAACCCCTTCCATTTTCTTTATTTTATCCCTTACATATCAAAGAAGACTTTTGTTTTACATCTTTTATTTTATGGTGGCCAGTCCAATATGGCACCCAGTCAAAGACGTTCACATTGGCCCAATCTGGTGAGACACAGCCATAACTTCCTCTCACACAAGCGTCCTATCAGGGTCAAGCGTATAATCGTTGGTGCAGGCGCAGCCATTACTTAAGCTGGTACTGGCGAGTTGACACTAATACAAGCCGTCCCGATGGGTAGCTGCAATAAAATGCACCCTAAGAATTTCACAGTGATCGAGGGAATCATTTCATTGGTCCAAAATAAATGTGATCCGTTTTAACGAAACGGGCCAGAAGTCGCACTTTAATGAGCCTAGATATGGGCTTAAATGTTAATTTTCTCATTTTAATTGATTTCAATTTAGTTAAAACATAAAAGTACAAAAAATATTGCCAAAGAGTAAAAACTGGACAATATACTACATGTCACATACCAAGAGCTGTAAACGAATACATTGCAATTACACAACATTTCTTACATGCGAATTTCGACCCATTTTGTTAAAACGGGTCACAAATAGTGAACATGTCCCTTACCTTCTCTGCAGGCTGTAGAAGCAGTATTCCAGGTACACAGGTGTAGTAACAGTTCCTGCCACCCCCAGGGGAGGGCGCCCCAGGCACAGGGTACCTTACAGGGAGGTATAGGGGTCAAGCCTATTGTCTAGTGGGCGCGGCCATTGCTTGATATAGTACTGGCAAGATAAACGGTGATCGATAGCTGCCACACGTGTACCAGTTGCACCCTAAGAATTCCACGGTGAAAGTTGGGAATTATTTCATTGGTCTAATTGTATTCCGCTAGTGTCCTATAGGGTACAGGGTATCGTGCTCTGCTGCTGACTCACTCTCCCCCTCACACCTCACTCTCTCCCTTGCAAGCTGGCCCCTGCTCAACCACTACAGGGAGTCATCACTGCTACACAGGCATGCTGGGAGGGGACTACTTTTCTGCTGCTGGTTCCTGCAATGATTATGTAGCTACCAGCTAAACTTGTCGTCCACAGTTACAGATGCAAGCTGAGTTTACAGTCCCTGTTCCCAATCGCTGGCTTCTTTTTCAAACTAAACGCTGCTTTGTTTTTGCGATGTAATTTGGCATCGCTACAACATTGAATGCTGTAGGGTGATCACGTGTTAGAATGCCAGAATCCAGGCTGAGTTACATTTGAACATACAAACTCTGCTAGGAGATTGTCCCTGATCTCCAAGCAGCTCCTCTAACAATAACTAGGCAGGGTAGAGAAGGGCAGGGTGCGTAGGGTATAGCTCTCTAACTGGTGCGGACTTGTTCCCGCATGTACAATGTTTACACTGACACCAGCAATCTCGTGAGACCTTGGCTCTGCTCTCGTGCTGTAGCTTGTTGCCCGGAAGCTATGGGTTGTGAGTGTCTGGTAACTGCCTAAGTCTCACGATAATTGGCGAGCACAGAACTAACATGGCCGCCCATACGGAGAAACCCGAGTCATCGCTATACCCAGGTAGGATAGAGTAGGGTAGGGTGGGTCATTCACTTCTCGGGACCTACCCACAGGCCTCCTCTTACTCCTCGTACACTCCAACTGCAACAGATATCGTAAGTCGGGTTACTTTAACCCTGGGCCCCCATATATAAACAGCTGAGTACCCATCATACCTGCACTCAGACTGAACCTACCGAGGCAGCAACTTCTATGCCTTTAAACCCCCAGCACCCCTATAAATGGGGCTGAGTACCTGTCCGGGCTCCACTCTGACTGCCGCTGGAGGGGTACCGAGACCTGCGCCTTTAAGTTGGTTGTGTGCGGCAGGGGGGCGGCTCTCCCCTCGGGTACCTCCTACTCGGGTACCTCGTCTCTTCTCACAGTGAGAAGTGCCTGGTACTATCAGGTAGTGGTTCTAGCTGAGGGTGTAGGGTAGAGGTATGTCCACCAACTTTTAGTCTCAGGTAGGGTCAGACTCGCTCAACCAGTACCCTTTTACACCACAAGAGCTCCAAACGGGACTGGTGGGACTGCTATACTTAGATTATTACTTCCTGTCTGGCTATGTACAGGAACTGGTGTACAGGATTTGATGGGTCAACTCCTGAGAAAAAGTTAGTGAGACTAGTTTTTTATATGAGTTTGCCCCAACTCTGTTATCATAGAGTCGGGCCTGAGACTGAGGTAGGGTAAGCTAGCCTGCAGAGTAAATAGACCATGACCACAGGTAGTGTAGGCTCAGGCCACAAGTAGGGGAGGGTAAGGTCATTTCCTCTCTTTGCTTCTTCTCATTCTCTTCCTTACTTGACTATTTAGTGACATA
This sequence comes from Harmothoe impar, assembly GCA_947462335.1. Taxonomy (NCBI): domain Eukaryota; kingdom Metazoa; phylum Annelida; class Polychaeta; order Phyllodocida; family Polynoidae; genus Harmothoe; species Harmothoe impar. The sequence continues at coordinate 5,876,012 of OX381706.1, forward strand.
TAGTCTCTGTAATCTCAGGTAGGGTGGGGTATTTGATGCAGAGGTAGGTAGACCCTTTCTCTCCCTCCTTCTCCTGTCTCCTCTCTGAGAAACCCACCTAATCATCCAGTGTCCTAGAGTGAAACATCCTCAGTCAGAGTGGGGTACTTAAAGCAGAGTAGACTAAATCCACAGGTAGAGTCGGGAAGAGTGCAATCCTTTCTCCTCCTCCTTCTCCTCCTCTCTCCCTCTAATAGGCTGACCTAATCAAACAGTCTCAGGTAGGCTGGTATTATATTTGCGGCAGAGTAGACCTAGTAGAGTAGGTATAAGAGTAAAGTGAAATCCTCCCTCCTTTCTTCTCCTTTCTTCTCCTTCTCCTCCTCTCTTCCCCCAGGAGGCTCACCTACTCAGACAGCCTCTGAGAAGCTCACATAGTGAGCTAGAGTCAAACAGCCTCAGGTAGAGTTGGGTATTTGCTGCAGAGTAGAATTAAACCACCTTAGGTATACACTGAAAATCCATAGGTTAAAAGGGTTAGTCAGTACAGACTAACCTAGGTTGGTCATATGAGTGTTAGTCACAATGGCAAAGTTACATTAAAAAATGACCGAGGGGTCAGTCAGTTGTGGCTAACCTAGGTTCATCATTGGTGCGTTGTATTTGTATACCGCTAGAGGGTGCCACCTATGATGACCACTCAGTGGCTCCCCCTGGAAATAAAAAGACTAAGGTGGGTTGGTCAGTAGTGACCAACCTGACAATAATAACTAATCTATGTTGGGCGTATAGGGATCCAAAAAATGACTAACTAGGTTAGGCACTAGTGACTAAGAGGTTGGGCGTATAGGGATCCTAGGAATATCAGTGTAGGGTAGAGCAGGGTAGGCCCGGTCCCCTCTCTCTCCCTCCTCCTCCTTCTCCTGGTCCCACTCAGCCTCATTAAACCATTCTGTAACCACACATGGCGCCATCGGAGCCGACTATAGTCAAGACTAGAGAATTTGGTGAAACTCCCCACTGGGAGCTCGTAATCGTCCATTTTAGGTGTTAGCTGATTAACATCAGATACCATCACCTCACACCATTTAAACAGCTAATTAAGATGTTCATTCAACTCACCCTATTCTGACAATCACACTCTAAGACATCACAGGTTTACAGTGGTCAATTATGACAGATATTGGACCCTGGAGGTGATAAAGATTACCATGTGACATTTAGGGGTGCTCCCCTCTGGGAGGGTTACACTCTCCTAATGACCCCCTGGACCCCCCTCCCCCCCCCCCCCATTTTCTTATGCCACTGCTTTGGTCTGGATTTGGACCACTCAGAGAGTACTTCCTGGCTGAACGCCTGCCTCAGAATGCCCCCTCATGCCCCAGGTTAGCAGGCTATGTGAATAATTAAGGAGACTAGCGAAGTGCGAGCCAACGCCAACAATGGCTGTCAGTGGGGTCAGCCGATTGCAGGGGGGGGGGAGTGGGGGGGGGGGGGGTTATTAGCCTCTGTATAAGGGTGTTGGGTGTGTGTTGTTGGGTGGCCCGGCCTCTATATAAGGGTCCTAGCCCTAAAATAGGAGTTTGGGGTCCAAGCCCTTGAATAGGAGTTTGGGGTCCTAGCCCTAAAATAGGAGTTTGGGGTCCAAGCCCTTGAATAGGAGTTTGGGGTCCTAGCCCTTAAATTGGGGTTTGGGGTCCTAGCCCTTAAATTGGGGTTTGGGGTCCTAGCCCTTAAATTGGGGTTTGGGGTCCTAGCCCTTAAATTGGGGTTTGGGGTCCTAACCCTTAAATTGGGGTTTGGGGTCCTAGCCCTTAAATTGGGGTTTGGGGTCCTAGCCCTTAAATTGGGGTTTGGGGTCCTAGCCCTTAAATTGGGGTTTGGGGTCCTAGCCCTTAAATTGGGGTTTGGGGTCCTAGCCCTTAAATTGGGGTTTGGGGTCCTAGCCCTTAAATTGGGGTTTGGGGTCCTAGCCCTTAAATTGGGGTTTGGGGTCCTAGCCCTTAAGTTGGGGTTTGGGGTCCTAGCCCTTAAATAGGGGTTTGGGGTCTTAGCCCTTAAATTGGGGTTCGGGGTCCCAGCCCTTAAATTGGGGTTTGGGGTCCTAGCCCTTAAATTGGGGTTTGGGGTCCTAGCCCTTAAATTGGGGTTTGGGGTCCTAGCCCTTAAATAGGGGTTTGGGGTCTTAGCCCTTAAATTAGGGTTTGGGGTCCTAGCCCTTAAATAGGGGTTTGGGGTCCTAGCCCTTAAATTGGGGTTTGGGGTCCTAGCCCTTAAATTGGGGTTTGGGGTCCTAGCCCTTAAATTGGGGTTTGGGGTCCTAGCCCTTAAATTGGGGTTTAGGGTCCTAGCCCTTAAATTGGGGTTTGGGGTCTTAGCCCTTAAATAGGGGTTTCGAGTGATATACTCTTGGGGATGGTGTAGGTCCCAGCCCTCAAATAGTGGTTTGAGGATGGTGTGGGTTTTGGATGAGTTGGGGGGGGTCTCAGCGGCTATATATCTATAGGGGTGCTCTCAGCTTCTATATAGAAGTGAGGGGTGGGGTGTCCCCGGCGTTATATTTATATATATATATGTCACGCACAATATCGGAATTTGCGCAATATCGGAACTTTAACATCTTAATAACAAGTCTTATAAAATAATTTTGTACATTGCACAACCAAAAAGGTAGGATAGAAAAAGTATTTACAAAGACTTGTTACAGTATTAATTTAGCTCTTTGTTGGGTTACAGGCAACTGAACTCCCATTGTTTTATCACACTACAGGCATTATTGCCTCACCTTATTCACACCTACAGTGAGGTGTGGGATGTATGGGGACCTTATACTGAATGTTCTCACACCTCCAAAGTGTGGCATAGCATACTCAAGCAACATTGACAAATATATCTAGTGTTATATGTGTAGAATAGCTAGGGATTCTGAAACTGACCAATGTAAGTAGGGAGCAAATCCGGAATAGCCCTGCGCAGTTTTGGAATCGTACTTGGGCAATTTCGGAATTGGGCTGGCTCCTATTCTAGGCCTGACATATACACAGTAATGCTAGTTACGGGTTGTAACTCTCAGTAGGGCGCCGGGGGCTGTCTGAGAGTCACGGAGAGAAGTGTCACTTTCTCCTGGTTGTCCTTCTGTCAACAAATCATGTTGATTTCTTCAGTCAATCAAGATGGGCCATGATTGGCCCTTTATGCCACTCAGGGCCTTAATTTGGGGAAGATGAAATCTACAACGTGCTAATAATAAGCATGTCTAGACCAATTGAGGTGTGGCATTACTGCGGTAACAAGTCCATCCATGTACAGACTAGCCTCTACAAAATACCAAAATGTGTAGAGATGGGTAATAAATTGCAAATTCTAAAAACATAGTAAGGTAGAGGACAGATGCAAGAAGCTCCCTGTGTAATTTCAGCCCAGAAAACCTATTATTAAGCCCAGGGGAGTGCGAATCAAACCAACCTTGCATTTTGGCTGAATTTCCAGTGATTTCTGGACACTCAACTTCTATACCCACAGAAGTGAGCTGCGGCCGTGGGTATTGCAGGCCATACTAAGTAATGCTGTACTGGCTTTGGTGTGTGTTTGGAGGGGGGGGGGGGGGTCTCTTCATAATGCTTTGTACTTGGGGGGGAGGGGGGTATCTAGCCTCTATAAATAAGGTGGTTTTTATGCAGTTTTGAAGGCTTTTTCTTATTGCCAAGGCTAGGACTGGGTCCAGTTCCTGTTTCTGTGGTGGTTGGATGGTATAGGGTGGAGGAGGCTGCGATATCTAGCCTCTATATAAGGGGTCTATTTTACAGGTTTGAACCTTTTTTTATTGCCCATGATAGGACTGAGTCTAGTTCATTCATCATCAGACCGTAGTAGAGTAGGACGGGCGTGTAGCCGGGGTGCATGCGGCGCCCGGATCTATACCTGCCTTATCCCCTTATTATCACCCAGCCTCGGGCACTCCTGGGGGCTGTTACGAAAACTAGCGATAATTTCCATAGCATAAGTAAGTGTTACAAAATAATCTTTTTACATTGTTCTTGTAGGGGGGTGTTACAGAACAAAATTCATGTTATGGATTTTTTCACGCGTATTTACTCATTTTTTCAACACCCGCTTCAAAGGTGGTGTTAAAAGATAGAGTAAATTAGCCTAAATTAGCCTAAATTTGAAGACCACAATGTAAATTTGAAGACCACCGCATAATTGATTCAATATTCACTAGTATTATTATAAATTGTTAAACATTAATGTAAATTATCAAAAAGACATTAACTTTAGCGTAAATTCACTATTTCTACTCCATAAAGTCAATTGTGTTTTGTAAGAGCCCTCTGGTGGATTCCCACCACCAGGCAGGAAAGGGCCTGGACAAATCTGTATCTATAGAATATGATCCGGAATCCTGGATCAATTTTTAATGAGGATTATGCACTTGAATCCCAACTTGGAACAATTAGTACTAGGTTTTTGAATCATTTCTTTAGCCTGATTTGAGGCATAAATCCACCTTCATTCACAAAGCTATATTACCCATTAAATATGTGAATAGTTTTATCAATTCTATTCAGATGCACCATGCAGATGTCAACAGAACTATACTAATTGAGCCACACAGGGATTTGAACAGACGATCTTCTGAGTTTTGATACCTGTATACATCAGCAGGGTATGTAGTACATAGACAAAGGTGCACGAGTACAGTTCCTCACTGAGGGTTATTTGACAAGGCATAGCGGAGTGAAATAACACTCAGTGGGGAAGTCTATGAAACTTCTCTTAAAAGGCTACTTGTGGTTAAAATCAACAATTTTTAATGATTTGAGAAGCTGTGAAATATGGGCGATGGTTATTTCAGGGGGGTGTCAAATACGACCTTCCTTGGTTAAGTCAATGGGACTGTGCTATTCACAATGAAATAAAGTGTAGGTACATAGATAAAGCCCCACGGCCAGAGGACATTTTGGTATCATTCCCCCCAAGGTGGGGATGGGGCCGTATCCCATGAAGTCGCAGGCTGAGTGGGATGCAGCCCCATCCCCACCAATGGGCCTTTGCCTTTATTTCATGGTTTTTACTCTTCAGAATATATTTAATCACAAATAAATGGCCATAAACATTTGAACAAATGATGATGTCACAGGCCATGTGATACGGGAACACCATATCCCATGGGGGGCAAGGGATACAGGATTCCTAGTACTTAAGCATAGTGATCATTGTATCCACAATGAAATAAATAGGTAATCCCCCAGACTGTAAGCATATAGTCAGAGCTTGAGACTGGGCACCACCGATACATGGACACCAGAGCTTACCTCTATACGGACCGCCTAGTGCTTTAATGCATCATGCTCTGTGTTGTCATAATGCAGCCTAGTGAGTCTTCCCCCATGGGCTGCATTCATGCATCATGCTAATCATGCGGGAGTGTATCAACCCCATTGGGTCGGTATGGTGCTTGAGTGCAGCACTGGCGAGTTACTAACCAGAGCTAAATTATGCAGCCCTGGTTAGTAACTTGCATTCTTGAAAGTATCGTGCTGACCCTAAGGGATTGAAACACTCCTGAAGGGTCGGCTTGATGCACCAATGCAACACTGGTGAGTTACTCACCAGGCTGCATTGGTGCGTCATGACACCATATGTCATATTTTAGCAACATGCCGTCCTTACAGTGTTAAAGGGTAAATGCCTGCCGTCTGGGAGACACTTTGGTGGCGTTTCACTTTGGTGGGATTTCACTCTATATTTCATAGATAATGGATCCCAATGAGGGAGGAGGCTAGACGCCTATCTACTATAGACCATGGGACAGACTACGGTGTGGAGGACGGGACTAGTCTAGATATGGCATGGCAAATCTGGTAGAATTGCTTATCAAAGACATGAGAGGTAAATAGAAAGGAGTCCACGATGATCTGTCTGAACAGCAGGTTTCTCCACGAGTGTTGCATTGGCTTGTATCACATAAGGTAGAGGTAAAATCATGACGGCCCTTTAGAAGTGTATCAACATCTCGTCCATGATCCATTAACATACTACCGTAGAACCTCCCACGTCGGCCGCGGCTAGTACCCAGGTCAGATTCCAAGTACTGCTTATAGCATCAGCCAAGACTGAGGGTGGGGCTTTATGCCTGAGTTTCTTCTTGACAACGGTTCAGTACTAAAATCACCATGATCACATTACTAGTGTGGCTTAAGGGATTGGCCGAAAGTCAGGGTGCGACTTATACCCGAGTGAGGCTTATAGCACGAATTTAAGGTAATATATTACTACTTAACAGTGCTACGGTGTCTAGGTAGGACTATAGTGGATGGGACAGCCCCTAATTAATCCATGTGGTGGGGATATGGAGCCCGTGTATTAGCGCACTATGCCAAGCTTTGTTTGTGGTAGGGGAGATTCTCGTTACCGACTCACCGGAGAAGTAATTGGCACCGGGGCTGGAGCTGCCATCACCACACTGTGGATGATGCACACTCTCCTAGCAGAAGAATTCAACGTCCTGAACTAACCTCTGCCTATTTTCGCAAGGTTTTCTGGATACGTTGCCATGGCAATGTAGTACATACGTGTAGTGCCTTGATGCTGAAAATGGCAGAATCCAGGCAGAGGCTAGCTCATATTGAAGTTGCAAGACTCTGCTGGGAGAGTTGGATGATATAATGTTGGCAATATTACAGCACAGTCTCAAGCAACACTCTACAGGAGCTCTTTTGTGGAAGAAGGGAGGAAAATGGTGCTACATGTTTGCTCTCCTTTCCCAATCACCAACTTTAATGTCCATACACCAAAAAGAGTATCCAAGATTAAGTTCAATTTCTACCTTGAAGACATGACCAATACTTCTGTAGTTTGTAACTTTTGTTCTTCATGACTTCCAGTAAACATTCGAATTGTTTAATAATTGTAAAAATATTTATTTTGAAAAGCATGGCGTAGGTAAATTCTCAAGGTGATCTGCCATGTTTTAGCAGAGAAGGAAGTAGTGCAGGTACAAATGGAAGGAAGAATCTGCTGGGAGATTGCAGTGTTGGCCACCTGTCTATGAGGTATGGAGCCGTCCCAGACGGGAATAATTACACCGTAGCGTAGATTCACCAAGAGTTCTGTACATAACTTGAGACAGACACTTGTTTTTCTTGGTTGTTATTGCATTTAGTCTTTGTTTGCGAATATTTGTAAAGTTTAGGTGTCATGATTTCCGAAAAACACCATTAGTTGCAATTGAACATGAATCACCTCATGTTTCACTGTCCATCTCAGGTTATGTGTCCGACTCTCTATACTAATTCCACTGTCCTGATGCAAAGTGCAGGCTGCCTAAACTACAAACTGTCCTGGTGCAAAGTGCAAACTGCCTATACTACTAACACTGTCCTGGTGCAAAGTGCAGGCTGCCTATATTACTAACATGGTCCTGATGCAAAGTGCAGCCTGCCTATGATACTAACACTGTTCTGGAACAATGTGCAAACTGCATATACTCCTTACACTATTCTCGAGCAAAGTGCAGCCTGCCAATGCCGCATTTACTGTTCTCATGCAAAGTGCAAACTGCCTATACTACTAACACTGTCCTGGTGCAAAGTGCAAACTACCTATACTACTAAAACTGTCCTGGTGCAAAGTGCAAACTGCCTATACTACTAAAACTGTCCTGGTGCAAAGTGCAAACTGCCTATACTACTAACACTGTCCTGGTGCAAAGTGCAAACTCTCCATACTACTAACACGGTCCTGGTGCAAAGTGCAGGCTGCCTATACTACTAACACTGTTCTGGTGCAAAGTGCAAACTGCCAATGCCGCGTTTACTGTTCTCATGCAAAGTGCATAATGCCTATACTTCTAACACTGTCCTGATGCAAAGTGCAAACTACTTATACTACTCACACTGTCCTGATGCAAAGTGCAAACTGCCTATACTACTTACACTGTCCTGGTGCAAAGTGCAAACTGCCTATACTACTAACACTGCCCTGGTGCAAAGTGCAAACTGCCTATAATACTAACACTATCCTGATGCCAAGTGCAAACTGCCTATAATAATGACACTGTCCTGGTGCAAAGTACAAACTACCTATACTACTTACTGTTCTGGTGCAAAGTGCAAACTGCCTATACTACTAACACTATCCTGATGCCAAGTGCAAACTGCCTAAAATAATGACACTGTCCTGTTGCAAAGTGCAAACTGCCTATACTACTAACACTGTCCTGGTGCAAAGTGCAAATTACCTATACTACTAACACTGTCCTGATGCCAAGTGCAAACTGCCTACACTACTAACACTGCCCTGCTGCAAAGTACAGATCCTCTTTATTACTTACACTGGTTTACTTTTAGAATCATGGCAGCATTATACTTTGGCAGCCAGGTAAAAATGCAGAACACAAGCAGGCAGACGGGAAGGCATGGAGGGAGCGAGGCAGACAGGGAGGCAGGGAGGGAGGTAGGGAAGCAGACAGAGAGGCAGGGAGGGAGGCAGAAGTTAGGCAGGCAGGAAGGCAGGAAGGCAGGCAAGCAGGCAGACCTACTGAATGAAAGTTCCATGTCCATGCAGGTTTGATCTAAAACATCAAGATGTCAGCATAGATGGTCCATCTTCTCCAGATCAGATTTATCTGCAATCTTTCCTGCTACAAAATGTAATCTATTTATACTACTTACACTGCCCTGGTGCAAAGTGTAGGCTGTCTGTACTACCGTAAAACCTCACGTATAAGCCTAACTCGCGTATAAGCCGCACCCCAACTTTGGGCTGATCCTATAAGCCGCACCAGTGATCTGATTCTGGTGACTTCAGTACTGTTCTATAGGAGCAAAAACTCGCGTATAAGCTGCACCCTGACTCTGTGCCGATCCTATAAGCCGCACTGGCGATCTGATTCGCGTACAAGCCGCGGCTTATACGCGAGGTTTTACGGTACTAACATTGGTTTACATTCACAATCATGGCTTTGGCTTCTCCTATTGACATCAAGCTGTTGAAACCTTTAAGGTTGCATAGTGCTTTAATGTGCTCTGCCCTCTGTCGCTAGTGAGTAGCTCACCCGCGCTACATTCATGCATTATGATGACCCTGTCACAATGCACCAATGCAGTACCGGTGAGTTACTCTCAAGTGCGTTGTTGTTGCATGATCAGGTCTAAGCAACGACCAGGAAGATAGGCCGGCCTGAGCTGAAAAGTCCGCCCTCATTCCCGGGGGGCGGTCTGAACGGGGTGGGGAGGGGCACATACCACCTACTGCCTAGACTCTGGCCCCGTCGGCGTGGGGACATGGGTGGGCAGGTCTGACTGCGAGACACTACCTACCGCTGCCCCCAACTGTTTGTCACAGCTTTATAGTCGGTGTGTTGTGTGTGGGGGGGGACGGCGGGCGGCGGAGCAATGATGGATTGTACAGCTACATGTACACGTGCCAGTTACATGCACATCTGCACACAGACATGGAGGTGGTTTCTAACATTATTAGAGGTCTAAGACTAAGCAACAAACTTCAAAAGTCCACCCTCTTACTAGTGACTAGTATTACGTGTCTCTGCACCGTGGGCATAGTGCCGGCTAGATAGAGGAGAAGGCCGGGGGGGGGGGGGTGATTCCAGGGACAAGCACAACGCCAACTAAGAGTCAAGACAGGCCCGGCTCTGCCTATATATACTCAGTGTATGCTATATAATGTTGCACTATTAAACTCAATATTCCTCAGTTGCTCCGGTAAGGAGACCTTAGTGCTTCTGGATCCACCTAAAGGAGATATATATCAATCATTACATGTAAGAGCAATCTTTCCAAAACTTGGCAAAAAAATCACAATGGAGCTACAGTTTCATATTTCATAATTTTTAACTGATCTGGTCAAATAATGACATTTTTGGCCATTTTTAATGTGATTTAAACGCTTAAAAACACAGTAACTATGAAAAGTAAGTATCTTGCTTTCCATTGCATGTGTTTATGAATATCATAAATGAAAGTAACTTAGTTAAATTTTAGGTTTTAAATGAGACTATTTAGGTGGCAGCCATACATGAGGACGCTGCTATGGCTCACACCCTGGGAGTCCTCCGTGATGAGGACGCCCCTGCAGGAAGCAATGTCCAATGAGGCCGGCTTTGCCGGGACCTGATGATGACAACAAACTGGCATGAGCCTTTGGTATTCTGCCGCCCTTATGGGGTTAACCCTTTAAGGAGGAGAGTAGCTAAAAGACACCTGTCATCATGATGCAGCCATGCAGCCCAGTGCTGCATTGGTGCATCATGATGACTGTTCGGACTGTATCAACATACGCAGGTCGATATGATGCATGAATGCAGCTCTGGCGAGTCACTAACCAGGGCTGCATTCATGCATCATGACGACCAAGGGCATGATGCATTACTGCATGATGCCATCCTTAAAGGGTTAACCCAACCCCTGCTACTGTTACATTTAGATCTCTACACACAGTTCCTGACTCTGATCGATGTGTAATATTCGTCCTCATTGTGAATGTAAATCTAATAGAAACATCATTTTCTGGCACTTTCAGCCTCCATGATGGTTATATCAAGCCAGGAGATTAAGGGCCCAACCAACACTACATTATCATGTAACTCTGTCCAGCGCTTAACTCTTAAGGTAGTATATCCGATGATTGGGGTCTAAAATAGATTTACTTGAAAATGAGTCGCAAATAACAGACTTCCTTTTCTATCTATTCCAGTCCCCCTCATTTCTTATCATTTTGCACAAATCGGATTTTTTTTGCCCAAATTATTGTTATTTTGGAATAAATCAGGCGCATGGTCTGGCCACCTGGGATCCATTTCTGACCTAAGTGTTTGCCATGGAGGACAGAGGACTTCCATTCAGTTTTCTCGCTGGCACATTTGAACCGTATATCTGTTCATCCCGGTATAACGGCTTTGCCTAATCGAGTATGAACTTGTCCAAGTAGAATTTGTCAAAATTCGCCAATACAACAAACTGGATTTTTCCAGAATAGCACGGTATAAATCCCATTTACCTCTTTACAATCTAACTCTTGCAAGTGGCCTCCTACCCCCACCCCCTCATTACTATGGTCTGGGAGCAGACCTACTCTTTACTTTTGCGCCAGTTTGGTGGCACACTAGTTTGTAGTCGGGAATACAAAGCCAACTACAGAAAGATTCTTAACTAAATCAGAGGGATAAATAATTAAGCTGGGGCTACTGTGTGATTAACATCTTTAATTGAAGGTGAAAATGAAATATGTGTACTGGGGTATGATGGTAGCCTGCTCCCAGGCTATCCAAATAGGATAGACACTGGCCGAGGGCCTGCCTCCCCCTACACTTCTGATACAACGTGTCTGCCCAGAGGCAAAGACAGGATCCAACAACTTTAGGGGATGGCTAAATTTGGACAAGTAGAGGGTGGGGAGGAAAAGAGGATCCGAGAGTAGCGAAAGGGAGGGGGAAGGACACAAGGGCGAGGGAATAGAGGGATATGGGACAACAGGGGAGAAAGGAGATCTTTCCACGGGAAGGCTCTAGTAACCATCACCATAACCTTGAACTTGGATTTTGCTGGGTTTGGGCAATCCCTGCTGGTAGGTTGGAACCAGTGAGCAAGAACCAGAATGGATGATGGGAGTTCTCCCATCATGCATCCTGTTCCCTACACTGATATTCCTAGGATCCCTATACGCCCAACCTCTTAGTCACCAGTGCCTAACCTAGTTAGTCATTTTTTGGATCCCTATACGCCCAACATAGATTAGTTATTATTGTCAGGTTGGTCACTACTGACCAACCCACCTTAGTCTTTTTATTTCCAGGGGGAGCCACTGAGTGGTCATCATAGGTGGCACCCTCTAGCGGTATACAAATACAACGCACCAATGATGAACCTAGGTTAGCCACAACTGACTGACCCCTCGGTCATTTTTTAATGTAACTTTGCCATTGTGACTAACACTCATATGACCAACCTAGGTTAGTCTGTACTGACTAACCCTTTTAACCTATGGATTTTCAGTGTAGTTCCTGTTTGCTAGTTCCAAAGTAACTACAGGGACTGTTTAAACCCAGTAAAAACTCAAGGTCAAGGTCATAGTGATGTTTACAAGTGCCAGAATGGTGCAGGGGACAGATATAGGACATAGAGGGTAGGGAAGAGGGGGGAGATGGGGAGAAGGGATGGGGGATGCGCGAGAGCATTGGCCACTGTGCCTTGCTGGGGAGTCAGGGGGTTGGCTGTAGGGGTTGGGGTGGGAGGGGGTGTAGGTTTGGGGGGGGGGGGGGTATGTAGTAGGACGGGTGAGGAACAAGCGGAGTTGGCAGGCTGGCAGGCTGGCAGTCAGTAAGCCATGATTACAGACGGTCTGGTACCAGCGAAAACGGAGCTGCCCGGGGAGAGAGGGGGGGGGGGGGGGAGAGGAGTTAGGGGGGAGCTAGGGGAAGTTGGATGGGGGGGGGGGGGGCACTTAGCCCTTTCAGGACAACACGCCTCAAAAACCATTGGCATTTGTCATACATAATAGTGAATTAAAGGAGCAATATCACCAATCGTGCAGGTACCACATAGTAGACTAGAACAGTACTAGAATTATGAATGGGCCACGCTTGGTGATTATGCCACTTTAACTCCTGAGGGTCGGCATGAATGCAGTGCTGGTGAGATTGAGGAGCAGCTCACCCTCTTTAACACCAACACTCCCAGACATCACAGGTTTACAATGCTCATTTATGACAGACAGATGACCATGCAGGTAATAAATCTGCCCACAGGGCATTCAGGGTTGCTCCCCTCTGACAGTTGTCCCTCCTCCTAATAACCCCCCACAGTTTAGTCAATTAAAATTCTCTTTGGCGCCTTTGCCAAATCCTCCTGTATTAACTACAAGTGCTGTTCTTTTTTTTTTTTTCTTTTTTTTTTTTTATTAGGTCCTGATTGAGATACAAAATATTCTTCCCTGACCACTGCCGAACTACTTCTGTGACGTAAATGGCCTGTGACAGAGGTATTCCTTTCGATTGTTTGTTTTGATTACCTCTGCACTGGGGATTGTGTGTAGAGGTGATTGGGTAACATGGAGGGGGGGTGTAGTTACAGTTACAGGACTACCTGTAGGTACAGGTGAGTAGGTCTGGGCTGTGTGATTACCTGTACCTGATGTACAGCTACATGACTACCTGTAGTACAGGTGAGTAGGTCTGGGGTGTGTGATTACCTGGACCTGATGTACAGCTACATGACTACCTGTAGTACAGGTGAGTAGGTCTGGGCTGTGTGATTACCTGTACCTGATGTACAGCTACATGACTACCTGTAGTACAGGTGAGTAGGTCTGGGGCTGTGTGATTACCTGTACCTGATGTACAGCTACATGACTACCTGTAGTACAGGTGAGTAGGTCTGGGGCTGTGTGATTACCTGTACCTGATGTACAGCTACATGACTACCTGTAGTACAGGTGAGTAGGTCTGGGCTGTGTGATTACCTGTACCTGATGTACAGCTACATGACTACCTGTAGGTACAGGTGAGTAGGTCTGGGTCTGTGTGATTACCTGTAGCTGATGTACAGCTACATGACTACCTGTAGGTACAGGTGAGTAGGTCTGGGCTGTGTGATTACCTGTAGCTGATGTACACCTACATGACTACCTGTAGGTACAGGTGAGTAGGTCTGGGCTGTGTGATTACCTGTACAGCTACATGACTACCTGTAGTACAGGTGAGTAGGTCTGGGCTGTGTGATTACCTGTACCTGATGTACAGCTACATGACTACCTGTAGTACAGGTGAGTAGGTCTGGGGTGTGTGATTACCTGTAGCTGATGTACAGCTACATGACTACCTGTAGTACAGGTGAGTAGGTCTGGGCTGTGTGATTACCTGTAGCTGATGTACAGCTACATGACTACCTGTAGTACAGGTGAGTAGGTCTGGGCTGTGTGATTACCTGTACAGCTACATGACTACCTGTAGTACAGGTGAGTAGGTCTGGGCTGTGTGATTACCTGTACCTGATGTACAGCTACATGACTACCTGTAGTACAGGTGAGTAGGTCTGGGGTGTGTGATTACCTGTAGCTGATGTACAGCTACATGACTACCTGTAGTACAGGTGAGTAGGTCTGGGCTGTGTGATTACCTGTAGCTGATGTACAGCTACATGACTACCTGTAGTACAGGTGAGTAGGTCTGGGGCTGTGTGATTACCTGTACAGCTACATGACTACCTGTAGTACAGGTGAGTAGGTCTGGGCTGTGTGATTACCTGGACCTGATGTACAGCTACATGACTACCTGTAGTACAGGTGAGTAGGTCTGGGGCTGTGTGATTACCTGTACAGCTACATGACTACCTGTAGTACAGGTGAGTAGGTCTGGGGTGTGTGATTACCTGTACAGCTACATGACTACCTGTAGTACAGGTGAGTAGGTCTGGGGCTGTGTGATTACCTGTACAGCTACATGACTACCTGTAGTACAGGTGAGTAGGTCTGGGGTGTGTGATTACCTGTACAGCTACATGACTACCTGTAGGTACAGGTGAGTAGGTCTGGGTCTGTGTGATTACCTGGACCTGATGTACAGCTACATGACTACCTGTAGTACAGGTGAGTAGGTCTGTGTGATTACCTGTACCTGATGTACACCTACATGACTACCTGTAGTACAGGTGAGTAGGTCTGGGGCTGTGTGATTACCTGGACCTGATGTACAGTTACATGACTACCTGTAGTACAGGTGAGTAGGTCTGGGGCTGTGTGATTACCTGTACCTGATGTATAGCTACATGACTACCTGTAGTACAGGTGAGTAGGTCTGGGCTGTGTGATTACCTGTACCTGATGTACAGCTACATGACTACCTGTAGTACAGGTGAGTAGGTCTGGGGCTGTGTGATTACCTGTACCTGATGTACAGCTACATGACTACCTGTAGTACAGGTGAGTAGGTCTGGGGTGTGTGATTACCTGTAGCTGATGTACAGCTACATGACTACCTGTAGTACAGGTGAGTAGGTCTGGGGTGTGTGATTACCTGTACCTGATGTACAGCTACATGACTACCTGTAGTACAGGTGAGTAGGTCTGGGGTGTGTGATTACCTGTAGCTGATGTACAGCTACATGACTACCTGTAGTACAGGTGAGTAGGTCTGGGCTGTGTGATTACCTGGACCTAATGACAGACCCCTGTTTACACACAGGTAGGGGCGGGGTCTGCGGGTCATGGCTCAATCAGCCAACATGTCTGCCGTTCTATCATGGTTGGCTGTGCATGTCCCATTGAAAACAGTGGACCAACGTTCATGGTGTTGGTCAGAGGACCAACGTTCATGGTGTTGGTCAGAGGACCAACACCATGATCTGATGTCATTAAGGTCATTAAGGCCGTTTTAAGGTCATTTTAACATATTACCATGTGATTCTCCTGTGCAGGTAGGTACAAAATGTATGTATGTTATCAATTATTTGATTAAACAATGATAGAACCGTGTTTACACATGTCTGTGTCGTGTTGGATCCCCTGACCAACCCATGAGGCCTTGATGGCTTCGCCATCTTGGCCTCATGGGTGGGTCAGGGGACCAACACTCCAAACCCATGTGTAAACACGTAGGCCAACTCACAGAAACCTACCTGGTCCGCGCACATTCGGTAAAGACTGCTTACCGTAAAAACTCAAGCCTAACTCACATATTAGCCAGAACCTGACTTTAGGCTGATTCTATAAGCCACAGTCACAATCTAACTCGCGTATAGGCTGCAGCTAGTACGCGAGGTGTCATGGTTAATGGTACATTGAAAAAATTAACTTTTCGAACTTTTTCAGCTTATATAATAATATGGCTATGGACAGTGTCCTTTGGGTTGTCGGTTTTGTAGTTATATTAGGTATTGGAGGATGTTAGTTCTAACTGTTTCATAGATATTCATTGTCATAATCATAAGGGGCCCTCAACGCTAATATACATAGACCGGATTGTAAGAGAGTCTCAGACATAGACAATGGTCCATGGCAAGGGGGTCATTTTTGGTCTCTCTTCCCGAGGTGAGGCTGAAATAAATACTTAAGCCAACCAACATGATGCATGAATGCAGCACCGGTAAACTAAGTGGTATTCCCGCATTGATGAGCTTTTGATGCACAGATAAGATGCTTGAATGCAACACTGGTGAGTTACTCACCAGTGCTGCATTAACCGCTGATTCACTGTTGCTACTGCAACAATCCAAACCTTTAGATTTCTGTGACTAGATCTATAGCCCCATGCCGCATGTCTCTCACTGCAACGTTGTCGCAGGGACTCACAACAGCTGATCCATTGACAGAACGCTCTGTCCATGTGTGCTCACACAAATGTGACTTGCAGCAAAAAATAGAGCAGATTTGAGACAGTAAATAACCCAATATTTATGCACCATGATGACAAAGAGCACAATGCAATGTAAGCTGTAGGATATACACAGCAATCAGACCATCTCACAAGGCGGCATCTATCTTGTCTCTATGGACGTGCCTATAACCTGAGACTGTCCTTGTCCCATATTCCGACCAAACCATCTAGGCACCGCATGATACCTTCATTTGCTGTCACGATGCACCGATGCAGCCCCAGTAGGCCTGGTGCATCATGCACGCCCACTGAGATGAAGATGCAGAACCAGCACGTTACTCCTGTGGGAGTGTATCAACTCGGTATAGTTGGCATGATGCATGAATGCAGCTCTGGGGGGTTGTTCCCTGAGAGCTGCATTCATGCATCATGACGACAAAGGGGCAGCGCATTAAAGCGCTATGCTGCACTGAAAGGGTTAATATGCCGAGTCGGCAAATCTTCCCAATGGGCTTTGATTGGTTGTGTTGGCTGTATGTGAAGACGGCTCCCAGCTGCCATCTAGCGGATATTAGGTACCGGATATTAAGGAAGTAAAAGGGGGGGGAGGGGGAGGGAGGGGGGGAGAGGGGGGAGAGGGGGGAGAGGGGGTGGGAGAGGGTGGGGGGGGGGTACGTAACAATGAGGTCCCTGCTTGATATCACATCTACAGAACCATCAAAACACAAACAATCAATCATATAGCACTGTCATGCGTTACCGACTGAAGGCAGCCATCTTGTCCCCCAATACAGCCATCAAAACACAAATAACAAATAATATAGCGCCGTCATGCATTACACTGTGAAGGCAGCCATTTTGTCCCCCCCCCCCACACACACAGACATCAACACACAAACAATATATCATAAAGCTCTGTCACATGTTTTATTCTAAAGGCAGCCCATGTCCCCTATAGAGCCATCAAAACACAAACAATCAATCATATAGCACTGTCATGCATTACACTATGAAGGCAGCCATCTTGTCCCCTCACAGAGAGACATCAGCACAGTCAAGGTGCAGGCAGCGATCTTGTCCCCTAGTAGTAGAGTAAATATGTAACAATTTCAGCAGGTATTTGGCACCTTTGGCAGAAAACACGAAAAGTTGCACACAGGGTCTTTACATAATACTGAACTCATATCAAAGAGGATACATAATTTTTGAAAAGTATTTCCACATGAAAATGTACATTAAACTCAAAAAGTATGGAAATGAAGAATAAACCAATAAAATATCACATATGTTAATTAGAATTATAATAGGGGTGAACTAGAGTAATGTGATAATGCTGATTCCAAATCTGCTATCTGTATGATGGTATCTAGAAATGATCAATGTCAAAATCAAGGTCAAAGGTCGGAAATCCACTAAACATCAATACATGTACAAGAAAATACTAACATGTGTAAGAAAACACTAGCATGGTCATCTGCTCTGTCTCTTTGTGTGTCTGCCTGTCTGTCTGTGTGTCTCTCTATGTGTCTGTCTGTGTGTCTCTTCACTGATAATAATACCCATAGTTAGTAGTGACTATACCACCATATTTTGGCTCCCGTAGTCAGGAGACCATACAACTTAGCCACATATTAGTCATAAGGATAGTCAGGAGTGACTATATTTGGATCACACAAATTGATGATGTCACGGGAATGTGTGCACAGGAAACAGTTAGGATTCAAAATTGAATGGTCAACTTTCTTCAGTTAGGCACATCTTATTCATCTAAATTACTCCTTTACACATTTCCCTGTGCATTAGATTGTGTGTTAATGTTGAGCATGCTTACATCATAGAACACATAGATTCTCAAGTTTATGTAATCATGTAATGGTGGATCTCTAGCCATCCGGACTAGGACGTACAGAAGTTGACTGGATAAAGGGTCATAGTGTTCTAGGCATATGCCCCATCCTCATCTACCTCTTACAGTGGTGCTAGGACAGGTACCCCTGGACATCTACCCCTGGACATCTGGCCCCTGACATCTAGCCCCTGGACATCTACCCCCTAGAACTTTTATCCCCTTGGACATCTATTCCCTGGAATTCCACCCCTTGGACACCTAGCCCCTGGGGCATCCACCCCCTGGGACACCTACTCCTAGGACATCTACCCCCTAGGACTTTTATCCCCTTGGACATCTATCCCCTGGATATTTACCCCATTACAACTTCTACCCCCTGGGACATCTACCCCCTAGGACATCTACCCCCTTTACCCTCTAGGACTTATACCTGGGGACATCAACCCCCTGCACTTGCCCATATGGTAGAGTCATATTATGTGCAGGGGGTAGATTTCTCCAGGGGTAGAAGTCCTAGAGAGTAAAGGTTCAGGGGGTAGATGTGCGAGGGAGTGGATGTCCTAAGGGGTAGAAGTCCTAGGGGATAAAAGGCCTGAGGGGGTCAAGTCCAAGGGGTAGAAGACCAAAGGGGTAAAAATCCTAGGGGGTAGATATCCTAGGGGGTAGATGCCCTAAGGGGTAGATGGTAGGCCCTGGGGTAGATTCCAAGGGGTAGACTCTAAGGGGATACTTGCCCTGACAGCCTTCCGGTGCACTCCAAAGTACTGTAATACTCTCCTTTGCCACACCCGACCCTGTCCTGCCTTGCTCTACTCTATTTTACTCCACTCTGCCTTATTCTGTCTAACTCTGCCTCTGCTCTGTTCAACATGACTATGCTCAGCCTTACTCTACCTTACACTGCCTTATCCTGCATCACTCTACCTTGCACTGCCTTGCTCTTCTTTATATTACTATGCTTTGCCTTCCTCTGCCTTACCCTGCATTACTCTGCCTTGTTCTATCCTGCTCTACTCTACATTACTCTGCTGTTCTGCCTTGCCTTGCCCTGCCTTACTCTGCCTAGCTTTACATTACACTTCTCTGCCTTGATTTGCCCTGCTCTACTCTACATTACTCTGCTCTGCTTTGTCCTGCCTTACTCTGCCTGGTTCTATTCTACATTACTCTGCTCTGCCTTACTCTGCCCTAGAGAGTATGCAAAACATATCTACCCAATAACCAGTAATATATATGACATACATGTATGTTTACATTTACATGACCAAACACCAACATCCATGTGAGCAGTATTATCCTGTCTAAAATGCTAAGTATGTACATGCATTAAGGACAATGGTTAAGGATTAAATGGAATGGATTATGCCATTAGAAGTGTTAGTGCATGATTTATGTCATATGGAAAGGTTTAAACAACCAAGATGTGTTATTGTGATGAGGGTTTGTTGACCTATTATGCACAACAGGTTTGACCAAAATGTTTTTTTTGGTTAGTAGAAAGCAGTAATGAATATATGCAAATTACCAACTTGTTATGCATAGCCATACATCTGAACACTACTTTTTCACATGCAATAAATACATGTATGTTGGTTTCTATCATTAGGATTATCCTTTGAATTTTATTCCATTCTAAAATAATGCATATGTATTTTTAAAGAATTAAAAATAATTTTTTAACTTAATTTTTTCAATGTTGTTTAACATGTAGTTACATTAGTAAAAATGAATGTATCCTCTTAGAATCGGGTTCAGCACGACTTAATCCCCTGTATACCAAATTTCATGCTTTCTGCCGGAAGTGCCAAACCATTTCACATATTTCTTGTACTATAGTAAAGACATCAACAGACAAACAATCAATCATATAGCGCTGTGTCATGTTACAACATGGAGGTAGCCATTTTGTCCCCCTAGATCAGCACACAAACAATGTACCAAATAGCACTGTCACATGTTTCCTTCTGAAGGCAGCCCATGTCCCCTAGTAAAGACATCAACAGACAAACAATCAATCATATAGCGCTGTGTCATGTTACAACTTGAAGGCAGTCATTTTCTCCCCCCACACAGCCACCAAAACACAAACAATTAATCATATAGCGCTGTTACAGGTTACCAACTGAAGGCAGCCATCTTGTCCCCCAATACAGCCATCAAAACACAAATAATCAATCATATAGCGCTGTCATGCATTACAATGTGAAGGCAGCCATTTTTGTCCCCCTAGATCAACACACAAACAATATAGCGTAAAGCTCTGTCACATGTTTCCTTCTGAAGGCAGCCGATGTCCCCTAGTAAAGACATCAACAGACAAACAATCAATCATATAGCGCTGTCACTGATCACACCATGAAGGCAGCCATTTTGTCCCCCAGATGACAAATAATAACACTGCGTAACACGTTAAAGCTATTATAGGCAGCCATCTTGTCCCCTGTAGAGAGATCAACACACAAATAATTAATCATATAGCGCTGTCACTGATCACACCTTTAAGACAGCCATCTTGTCCCACCCCCCTACACACACATCAACACACAAGTAATTAACCATATACCGCTGTCATGTGTTACACTGTGAAGGTAGTCATCTTGTCCCCCTGTAGAGACATCAACTTACAAATAATTAATCATATAGCGCTGTCACTGATCACACCATGTAGACAGCCATGGTATATCATATCATATATCAATAATATGCCTGAAGGCACCATCCAGCCCCAACAGGGTTAGATCCTGTTGAGCAGCTGTTGTAGGGGGGCGGGGGTGGGGGGGTGATACTAGAGATGCTGTAATTGGAAAGGTTGGTATTACAGTAATTCACAAGGTTTTCATCGTTTCTTTTCACAGGGCATCGATCTGCTGCTAAATTAGTAGGAAGTATTGAACAGTCAAGAAGAGGTTCACTCCCCGTCAGTCTCCTCGCATCTACAGGAGGGCGTTCGTCTCCTGGGATAATTAATTGATTACCCCTCTAAGGGCAGCATGCTGCTTTAATACACTACACCTTCTTCTCCTCATGAAAATAAGCGGAGACTCACTACTCAGCCAACATTGCTAAGTGGGATCCATATGTGTTTTGACATGGGCAAGCTGATTTGCCCATATCTGGGTTATGGTCCCTTTTGTCCGGGTCTCCCAGATCCAAAGTGCCTAGCTTGAGCACAGATTAAATATAAACTATGGAAATGTACAATGAATGGTGATTTCTGGCGGAAAATTAAATGTCAGCATATTTTGAAATATTTACAATGTATTTATGGAAAAAAATGATTTTTCCTAGGCTGGCCCACCTGGGCTCCCACTGGTAGCCCTGGACAAAATGTACCATAACCCATATATGGGCAAGCCCAGCTGGCCCAAGTAAAACACATATGGGCCCAGGGACCAATGCTGGCTGGGTAGCCTCCTGTACATGGCACATCAAACCCTCACATATTGATTCTACACATGACATTCCCTCTATACTGCTGCTTCCTCGCTAACCTCCACTTCAAACTGTCAGAAATCTAGGACAAGGTTGTCGCCCTATGTCTTTTTTTAGAACACATAACAAAGGGTTTGCTGCAAAAAGCAATGTAGGCTTGGTGATTCATTTGGTATATATAACTTTGTTCTACTATTTAGAATAATATGATAAGGCCTCGTATAAGGCTATATATTAAAGTGAATATCTTTGATGTGTGGGACAAAAAAATGAATTTCCCTTATAGTGAGTCAGGATGTTCCCCAAAATCATACTTAACTTCCTATCTACTCAACTCCCCCTCATTCCCACCGAAATTGTCCAAATCAGATTTTATTTCCTAAAATATGGTCATTTTTTAATAAAATTGTGCACGATTTTAATGCCCCACGGTAAAAACACTAGAAAAGGCCATAGTTGGACCCATGGAACTATCTGAGCTGTTACTACCCATGGACACCATTTTAATATACTGCAACCCATATATAATACAATTTAACAGTATTTGGAACACATTTATGGGGTAAATAATGCCCGCATTATTTGGTTATAAATCAACATGCACGGACTCAAAACAAGTCTAGTATGTCTATTGCTAGTCTTGTGACCTTTGACATTGGGTGAGAGCTGGCCTGTGATTGGCCACCCCCACCTGGGTGCTAACTTTGGACTGGTCAGCAGGAACCGCCGTCCACTCGCCCACTGCAGCCTGCCAGCTAGGACCTCTCACCGCCGCACCTGACTATGAACTTGCACGAAATTTTTTGTAACACCCGGAGTGGAGTGAGGACCGGCTTTCTGGACTTGTAAAGAGGGGGTGGGGCTTCATGTGTTATACAT
Source organism: Harmothoe impar (assembly GCA_947462335.1). Classification (NCBI taxonomy): domain Eukaryota; kingdom Metazoa; phylum Annelida; class Polychaeta; order Phyllodocida; family Polynoidae; genus Harmothoe; species Harmothoe impar. Next base: position 5,898,481 of record OX381706.1, read on the forward strand.
GTTTGATGACCCGGCATCTAAGAGCCAGTACAGTTTTTAGTATTCGATTGAGGAAATAACTTTATTTTCATTGGTGAGTGAGTCAGTAATGCTACATTGGTGCATCATATCAGCCACGTGGAAATGGTCTAACAGGCTCAGCATGATGCATAAATGCAGCATTGATTAGTTAATCACCAGAGCTACATTGATGCAGCGTGACCACAAAAAGGACATACGCACAATGTACACATTTGGGTGTTAACTCTTTAAAGAAGGCATAGTGCATTAATACATGATGCCTTGGTCCTCAGGATGCATGAATGCAACCCTGGCGAGTAACTCCCCAAGGTTGCATTCATGCATCATGACGACCCTATGGGGTTGAGACACTCCCGAAGGGTCGGCATGATGCACCATTGCAGCACTGGAGGGCTGCATTGGTGCATCCTGACAACCAATGTCATATTTTAGCAGCATCCATCCTTAAAGGGTTAAGGTATCAAAGTGCCTGTTTTATAGACCAGTAGAACCAACCAGCCCCCAAATAAAAAAGTTACCACAAGCAAACCAGCCTCTACACTAGGCCCACAGTGTGGGGGGAAGACTCTCTGAGGTAAACTACCGTAAAACCTCGCGTAGAGGTTGCAGCTAGTACCAGAGTCAGATCCACAGTGCAGCTTATAGTATCAGCACACAGTTGGGGTGTGGCGTATACGTGAGTTTTTAGATGTGTAGGGGCATGATATTACATATTTATCTCATACACAGTATTTCCGGGTAACGTCTACTGTATACTCGGCTTCTCTACCTGGAGCTAGCGCACACAGTTCCCGGGAGAGGACTTGGGTCCTCTCTAGGTTACCGTGTGCCGCTCTCAGGTGGGCTGCCGACCCACCCACCTGGCCACGTGATCAAAGGACTGGTGGTTATATAAGACCCGTGTGTTTACCTGGAAGGCAGTCAGTGCAGGCCCGACTGACGATAGACTTCACCATGTCCAACTGTGCGGACAGCGTTGTATACTAAGACTCTACTGATCGTTTCCTATATTCGTATAGAAACCTGATTACCCGTGTGTATTGATTCCACACTGATTGTTCCCTTGTTAAGGAACGGAAGTTGCTTTTGTAATAAAAGTCTGATATTCTCGCACCTGGAAACTGCCGTTCTCGTTGTTCCTGAAACTAGAATAACTACAAACCACCACAGATGTATACCCCAGTACCATAATCAAACCCCCTGGTGCCGCTCATAGAATTGACCCAAAGTTTAGGTGTGTCTCATACTCTAGTTAGGCTGAATAGACCAATGCCAACGCCCATTGATACTGTCTCTTATGTATTTTATGAGTGGGGGCTGAGGCAGTATCCCACAAAGCCGCAGGCTGAGTGGGATACTGCCCCAGCCCCCACAAGTGAAATACATCATAGCGGTATCAATGTAGTTGGCATTTGTGTTTGATTTTTTATTTGAAGCCATTGAAGGAATGCCATTTTTTCTTAGCCCATTGAATACGGCCACATTGTATTCAATGGGGGGGAATTGAATACGCAGCTTCCTATAAGCATAGTAATTCTTGTATTTCAAAGAATTTGTACACATGATTTTACGGTATTTTCAATTTACAGCCTTTAAATAGACCCAGTATAAGGGATGAGTGAGGGCTGAGTGGGGCACAGACCTAGCACTAAATAATTCTGACAGGGTCTAGGCAGCACCCCAGGGTCAAGCACTGAGTTGAGATAAAGTAGAGATCCGGTCGGCGTTTAAAGATTCATCTCCATGTCGTGTTTAATTTGGGACAAGACTAGAGGAGGGGCAGGCGGTCAGAGTCAGCAGGTGGTGATATTGCCATCGTGGGGGGTCTGGTAGGTAGGCTACACAGAAAATCAAAAATCCAAAATGACTAGGCATAACAAGATATGACTAATACCTTACTCAAAAGGAAAATTCATCGAAATGCCAATAACCACGGTTAGTTGGTCAGTACTTCCCAACCTGACAATATTAACTGTCGTATAGGGAGCTAAAGAATATCAGTGTTGTAGCAATCTTTTTAGGGGAATGACCTCAATTCCTTCTTTTACCAAATGTCGGTCAATCCCTGTATGTTACCATGTTAAAGTAAAACCTATGTGTGGAACAGAAAAATAAATTTTCCTTAAAATGAGTCAGAATGTTCACAAATAGACCTACCAAATAAAATTAAAGTTCATCCAAAATTTTAACATTGTCTGGAACCGCCATTTTGAGGGAGATTGAGGCTGACCTCCATCTCCTAGAAGAATGGGCACATAGTGTCAATATGGTGTCACTTTTAGGATTTTGAAAAAAATTAAAGATAATGTTATCAGCCAATAATTTATTAGATGTCATATAATAAATTAAAATTGGGAATGGCCCTGGAAAAAAGTGAGCCTCGATCCCCCATTCTACGGCAAGATATGGTTAATTCCCACGGCAAACGGTGGCCTATTCTCACGGCAAACGGTGGTCTATTCTCACGGCAAACGGTGGCCTATTCTCACGGCAAACGGTGGTCTATTCTCACGGCAAATTGTGGTCTATTCTCACGGCAAACTGTATTAAACTGCTGCAGCGAAATCAAAACAACCTGCACTCTGCATAATGTGACATCATCGCTAGGTGACGTGGTAACATCGCTAGGTAACGTAGCAACGTTGCTTGGTGACATGGTAACGTTGCTAACACTGCGACGTCACTAGTGCCCGTAAAAAAATGAATTCTCATTGGTCTATATGCAAAAACTCACCATAACTGCCGAAAATAGATACCTGCCGAAAATACCAGCAACCACTACTGTAAAACCTCGCGTAGAAGCGGCGGCTTGTACGCGAGTCAGGGCCAGCTTTATTTTGATACCAAACATGCCTATATGGGGTGCGGCTTATACGAGAGTTTTTATAAGTATAGTATAGTACTAAATTAACGATTTTCAGATACCCTATTAGGCTTATAGGATTTCCCAAAGTTAGGGGTGCGGCTAATACACGAGTTAAGCTTATACGCGAAGTTTTACGGTAGCATATTTATCTAGCCTTTTCCATTCCCCCTCATTCCCCGAATTTACTAAAATAGATTCGTGCACAATAATATTCCCCACTTCAGGATACACTAGAGAATCCCATGGTTTTGGCCAAACTGAAACCCTCCCAGACCTACTAATACCAATTGATGACATTTGATTAATACCTATTCTTTAAATATCATACTCGTAACAGTGTTTGAAATACATTTAAGTAGTACCTTAAATTCTCGCGTAGAAGCCGCGGCTTGTACGCGAGTCAGACTCAGCTTTCTTTTGATATCAAACATGCCTATACAGGGTGCGGCTTATACGAGAGTCTTTATTAGTATACTACAGTACCAAAATCGGAATATTCAGACCCCCTTTGCGGCTTATATAATTTGTCAAAATTATGGCTGAGGCTTATACGCGAGTTAGGCTTATACGCGAAGTTTTACAGTATATATAATTTGAGGAAAACTCGAAAATAGCCACTTTAACAGCTAGCCCCAGGACCCTTCCCCCTTGGCTGCAGGTCCGTGACAGGACCGGGCCCCTGCTAGCCTCGGGCCCTTCCCCCATGGGTGCAGGTTTGTGACTTCCCCTGTAGCTACGGGTCCCTGCTAGCCTTCAGACCCTTCCCCTATGGGTGCAGGTCCGTGACAGGAAGGGGTCCCCGCTAGCCTCGGGACCCTTCCCCTATGGGTGCAGGTCCGTGACAGGAAGGGGTCCCCGCTAGCCTCGGGACCCTTCCCCTATGGGTGCAGGTCCGTGACAGGACCCTTCCCCCGTGGGTGCAGGTCCGTGACAGGACCCTTCCCCCGTGGGTGCAGGTCCGTGACAGGACCCTTCCCCCGTGGGTGCAGGTCCGTGACAGGACCCTTCCCCCGTGGGTGCAGGTCCGTGACAGGACCCTTCCCCCGTGGGTGCAGGTCCGTGACAGGACCCTTCCCCCGTGGGTGCAGGTCCGTGACAGGACCCTTCCCCCGTGGGTGCAGGTCCGTGACAGGACCCTTCCCCCGTGGGTGCAGGTCCGTGACAGGACCCTTCCCCCGTGGGTGCAGGTCCGTGACAGGACCCTTCCCCCGTGGGTGCAGGTCCGTGACAGGACCCTTCCCCCGTGGGTGCAGGTCCGTGACAGGACCCTTCCCCCGTGGGTGCAGGTCCGTGACAGGACCCTTCCCCCGTGGGTGCAGGTCCGTGACAGGACCCTTCCCCCGTGGGTGCAGGTCCGTGACAGGACCGGGCCCCTGCTAGCCTCAGACTATACTTGCACACTTTAGTCACCCTTATAGTCAGATCTATGCTTGTTACTTTTGCTTTCTTATTACACCTTTTATTTGGTACACTCCAATATATGATAAATACAATTTTCTCTCTGTAATGAAGTTTTTTGAACGTTAGGGAAATTGAGTATTTAATTCTTTTGCAAATAAAATAGAAGTCTATATCTAGGCTGTGTGAGGTGAAATAGCATCTTTTACCCTTTAACCCTTTAAGGACGGCCCAATGCATTAATGCATCATGCCCTTGATCGTTATGATGCATGAATACAGCCCTGACAAGTAACTCGCCAGTACTGGATTCAAGCATTATGCCAACCCCACAGAGTTGAGCGACACCCAAAGGGTCGGCATGATGCACCAATGCAGCACCGGCAAGTTACTCACCGGGGCTGCATTGGTGCATCACAATGACAAATGTCATCTTATAGAGACCCGACCCGACCTTAAAGGGTTAAGGACTGCATGTCACTAAAAGATGTTATTTGTTGCTACGATGCACCAATGCAGCCCCGGCACACTGGCGCTGAATGGGTGGATCATGCTGACACTTCGGGATGCTTGAATACAGCACCGGTGAGTAATGCACCAGGGCAGCATTCATGCATTATGATGGCCCAAAAACTGAGTTTGCAATTGTGCACTATATGCACACTTAAAAGCAACTTGTAACCTTTCCTACAGACAAACTTTATTATACTCTAACCTGGCTTAGCAGAACTTGGTCTCTATATAATTTTTGGGATCTACACCCAAAAGTTTACATAAAAAAGTGTTTCATCAAATTTTAATCAGAAATGCTCCTCGAAATAAGAAAATCTGATTTTGACTCCAGACTTACCAAGGGCATGAAGCATTAAGCACCACACCGTCCTTAATACATCCGATGTTTGGGACCAACAAATAGAAATGAGTCAGAATGTTCACAAATCATATATTTGACTCCCTATCTGTCCCATTCCCCCTAATTCCCTCTGGTTTTGCCCTAATTCGATTTCATTGCCCAATTTATGGTCATTTTGGAAATAAAGTGTGCACACATTTATTACCCCACTTGAAAATACAGTAGAAAAGCCCATGTTTGGGGGGACATAGGATCCCTTTGTGTCTTATCAACATGCATTGATGACATTTAATTGACCTCTTTTTTCTATATTACTTTTACGGTGCTTGGAATACATTTAAGTTAAATTTAGAATTTTAAGGAAAATCGGATATACCCACTGTAAAGTAATATAGTTAAATACTTTAGTAAGATCGTTTTGTGATGCAATAATTAATACTAATAAGTTATTATTTGTGGATATGCCAGTCTTAAATTAATATGACGAGTTTGCCGACTAGAACAATGTTTGTGTTGTGATGATTAATGTTATATAATCACTAATGGGTGATGATTACCAGTAGACTAATATAAGGCTACGAATTGGTCTTGGTGCATTATGGTTGCTAATATACAGAAATAGGTCAATTGAGTACACTGGGTACATGTGCCTTATGGCTTACTGATTAGGTGATGTTATCTACACAACTGATTGTACATGTGGTCTACCCGTCCAGGGGCCTCATGCATAGTAATGAGATCACGAATATTAATGAGATATGGGGGGCAGAGATCCCAGATGACTAATAAAGAATCAGTATTGTTTGAATCAACTTGGTGTGCACACGCGTTCTATTCTCAAGCTAAGCTTAAGCTATCTTAGTTTACACCACTTTCAAGGTTTAGTGCAGGAGTCTACAGGTGAGATATAAAGAAGCACCATGTCATCTTTAGCGTCTGCAGCTGCGGGAAACACATGCCACAGAATACTGATTAGGCCAAAAATAAAAAGAAGGTTTGTTTCAGGTAACATGGTCAGAAAATGTAGGGTCGGTAGGCCGGATTTTAAACTTTTTTTTTTAAACATGAAAATACCAGCCGGCCGGTCCGAAGACCCAAAAATTGCCCAAATAAGGGTAAAAATACGGAAATTTCTTCAAAATTACATAAAAAAACGTAGGGTCGGCCCTGTTTTGATAGGGTCGGTCGGGTTACCTGAAACAAACCTTTTTTCTTTTTCGGCCTTAGTTCACACCGAGGGGCCTGACACTGGGGAAGCCATATCAATGTCCTTATAGTGCTCAGCTAAAAATATGTCTCTATGACAAATATCACATTTAACTTTATTTCATGAATTGACACTTCCAAGAAAAATGAACTGCTCCGAACAAAACTTTGGGAAAACATGTTTATACATCATCTTTCTATATAGATTTTAAATGTATGTGTATTCTGGATATTGCATTTCCTTTTTGACACTGTACTAAAGTTGATGAGGCCATCTAATATAACTTTCTATTTTAAGGATTCATCTCTTAAAACTGGGCACCATCGGAGACGATTCTGTTCAGCCTTTTTTCCTTGTAATTACTCAGTTATTGCATCTGTTCATGTGATGCAAGGGTGGGACATTTTTTTACAACAGGGTACTTGATGGAAAAAAAATTCAGGGTGGAGGGGAGAGAACAAGTTGGCTTGATGTATGGGTCTATAGAATGAGCTTAGAAAAATGTTTCATTCCAACAGCAGCCACTTCATAACTATTCTAGATTTGAGTTGACGCTCCATGAGTTGACACGCTAGTCGGCGAGTAGACGCTGGAGTTTGCGAGTCACCTTTCAAACCCAAATGAAACGAATATGGAAAAGAAAATCCGATATACCTACCTTGAGTTTTAGGACATGTGACTTGATATAGTTTTGGTTCTCTTCAATCACGTTGGGGACAACACCAACGATCCAAAGGCAAAGGCTTTCAAAAAAAGGGAACAGATGTTTTGTGGAGAAGAAGCATGTCCTTATGAAGGAAGGCTGTCAAATCAAGGATGAGGATTTGACAGGGAAGACAGCATGACATTCACAGGAGCCGGCAGACAAGTTAAATGAAAGAATTTGCCACCTGAACGTTATCTGTTTACAAGAGTCTTTATGCTCGTTTTTGTGTGATTATTGTGTTTGAACAGAAGATATGCCTTTTCTTCTCATCTATATATACAGCCATGCTCTAAAACGGCATTAGAAGGGAGAAGCAGTGCAATTGTGCATCATGTTCTCACTCTATCAGTTAACCTTTTAAGGGTATGCATCGTGCCAGTGGTCGTCATGATGCATTAATGCAGCCCTGGATAGTAACTCACCAGTTTTGCATTCAAGCATCATGTGGACCCTACAGGGTTGAGACACTCCAGAAGGGTTGGCATGATGCAGCATAGGCAATTTACTCACTGGGGCTGCATTGTCAATATCATCTTCTAGCGACATCTGTCCTTAAAGAGAATATCCGATAATTTGCACTCAAAATGCAATCTTCTTAAAATTGATACAGGATGCTGACCAAAAACAAACTTCCTTTCATAATTTTATTCAGTTTATACTTTTTACCATATATATATATTTATTTATTTATTTATTTATTTATTTATTTCTACATGTATGAATGTATCATACAGGATAAAGATAGATATAGATATCCACCACATCATTTATAGCAATTGCTGCTGCCAGGCATACATGACGCTTAATACCAACTCAGCCAACATTGGTGAAGCCATATCCATGTCTCCATCCAGTGCATTGCCACCTAAACGATAAAAACATGTTTTCATCACAAATCTCATATTCCACTTGATTTCAGGAGTTGACACCTCCAAATAATACTTAAATCTGGTGTCAGGAGAGCCTTAGGAAAACATATAATTCATATTACATTTCTATATATCTATATGCGATATTGCATTTCCTTTTTGTCGTCCCTCAACATTTCATGTCCATCCAATATTGCTTTCTATTTATAGCTATATCTCCTCAAAGTAAAACAGGGGCGTCATTCAATATGATTGTGTTTATGACTTTTGCTATGTATTAGATAGACTATGGTTATGAAAAGGTATGTAGAATTAACCACAGCTTGCTGGTGGGGGCCAGACAAGGGTGAAGCCCAAGTCGCCCTACCAGCAAGCTGTGGTTAATTCTAATACCCTTTTCATAACCATTGTCTATCTGACTTAACCCTCGGTTATGTGAAAATAACCAAGGTGTGAAATGCTTTGTCTTACCCCTCCACCGTGGGTTAAGTGCCATTTGTAATTAGTTAGTAAATGTGAGAATAACTTATTGCATGTGTTCATGAGATCCCATACAAGGAAGTGATCATCCTTACTACATGGGCTTGGTGGATTTGAGGGGGTGGGGAACCAAACTAATTTGGACCACTGGGAGCTACTGGGGACAAAATACATACGTTTGCAGTGGAAAAGCCTGCATGTTGCTAATAGGGTTGGATTGGATAAATATCAGCCCTCAATCGATTGTTAAGCAAAGACGGGGGATTCGAGGGGAAGGGGATTTCCTCCGCAGGAAGCGGTAACAACATGTCACCTGTCTCCACAAAAAAAAAACAGTGTTACTATGCTTCAAAGGCCGCATGCAAGCCTCAATTTTCGACCCGCTGGTACATATAGGCCAAATCAAGCCTAGCATATCCCAAAAAATATTGGCCTATTAGAGAGCTTTTAACAAAACCCTTTTCTGGCCCAAATCTTGCATTAAAACAATGATTTTCAGTAGGATGCACAGATGCGATGATGGCGAGTAGACTCAATGGTCAAACATCACTACTGTAAAACCTTAGTTATAAGCCAAATTTTATTTTGTTATATGCGAAAAAATACCCCCAAAGCCTCATTCAGCTTATGATCGAGGTTTAAAAACATAGGAGTGTAGGAACTAGGGTTTGGGTCAATTATATGGCGGGTTCTGTTTTACACTGCGTCTCGTTTATTACAGGAATATAGTGAAAACCTATTTGAAAGACTTTGGCTATAAGCCGATTTTTTTTCTCTCAACTGCGCATTCAGCTTATAACTGATGTTTTACGGTAGCTTATTACCTGTTTGTCAGTTGAAGGCTGCTTTCTAAGAGCTGATGATTTATTGAGCGGAGACCTGACCTTATGAAGGAAGACTGTCAAATGAACGATGAGGATTTGACAGGGAGAGCCGCATTACATTGGCATCTTCACCGTAGCCACCAAATAAAAGTAATGAAAGAATCTGCCACCTGAACTTTAGCCTTTTACAGGGTCATTATCTTGGAATTTGAAAGGTTTGATTCTGTAAGGGCTAGAACAGAGTTGGTTTATAATGAACAGGTGGGAGATATAGGAGGACATGGACAAAGGTTCACCAGTTTCAGTCTGCATGGCCTGTGAGCAGTAATTCATGAGGCTGTAGGCCTGAGAGTGCAATAACCAGGCGTATAGACTCAAACAAGTGATTCTTTGCATTTACCTTTTTCGATTCAAATTATAAAAAATATGAAGAAGCACCTGAAATAGCTTATTTATAGGCCATTCAAACCAACCACCATTTTGATGACGTCACAGGGCCATGAAAAACAGTAGAGAATTATTTCCCAGGGGATGTGAAATATGGCTACTTTTGGTTACATCAACGGCACTGCCGTATTTCGTTAAAACAATTCAACATCATTTATATTGACTACTGCTGCCGAAACACCATTTTTTAAAGAGAAACTTTTATCAGGAGAACCTTGGGAAACATGGCTATATTCTATTTCTTTGCAGACACAAAATGTGTAGTGTGTCTATTATGGATATTGAATTTCCCTACATTTGAGTTGATCATATTCATGCTTTTGTAACAGACACAACTTTGTTCTCTTAATATTGGTTATAAGTTACTAAGGAAAGAACAAGGTCAGCACAGTTCGAGTAAAGTGTACAAGTTGCAAAGAAGGTTTGTTTATTGGACAGAACCTCAACAGGCAAAGCTAAACGGACAAACTCCCCGTAGAGGTCGGAGTGGGTCAGTAAGTCGATTATAAAATAGAGCCAGTAGGATTCAAGTAATCGTACTAACTGACGAGTTCCATCCGCAGCTGGCTATATAGGTGACCAGCCTGCGTGCGCGTACCCAGACTGGAAGCCTATAGCGATCTCTATCCGTACCCCAAGCCCGAGCAGGTGCTGCCACCTGCCGCCGGACTGAAGGGTTCGGACCGAGCTAGCAACACAGCGCCCAACAGAGCCCGTCACAATGTCCTAACACTAACCCTAGCCCCTACACTTTTAACAGCGGGTGTATAGGAGTGGCGGAGGAGGGGGAAGCAAACAATCTAGTGTAGACCCCTTGAGGGGGAACCAAAGAATAAGGACCCTCTAGAATGTGAAAGAATTCACCACAGAGAAAAGAAACAGCATCAAAAGGGAGTCCAGGGTTCCTCCAGAATGACTCCCCTCTCTAAGGGAGTCCAGGTCGCATAAGGGAGGCTAGGGGACTCTCTTGCTGACCTAAGGGAGTCACCTGGGGGAGTCATATAGCTCTCTGGGTCGTATGACTCCCCAAGGTGACTCCCTTATGTCATTCTGGAGGCAACCTGGACAGCCTTTTGACGCTGTTTCCTCTCTCTGTGACCCCATTTTAGAGAAAGACCTGCATAATGCTAACAGGATCCACCTTAATAAACTCGAACCCTGTAAGGGCAACAGAACATGTTGGAACCTCTCATGGGGTACAAAACAGGAAATTTCCACACCTAAACCAAACAGGAAATTTCCACACCTAAACCAAACAGGAAATTTCCACACCTAAACCAAACAGGAAATTTCCACACCTAAACCAAACAGGAAATTTCCACACCTAAACCAAACAGGAAATGTCCACACTTAAACCAAACAGGAAATTTCCACACTTAAACCAAACAGGAAATTTCCACACCTAAACCAAACAGGAAATTTCCACACCTAAACCAAACAGGAAATTTCCACACTTAAACCAAACAGGAAATTTCCACACTTAAACCAAACAGGAAATTTCCACACTTAAACCAAACAGGAAATTTCCACACTTAAACCAAACAGGAAATTTCTACACTTAAACCAAACAGGAAATTTCCACACCTAAACCAAACAGGAAATTTCCACACTTAAACCAAACAGGAAATGTCCACACTTAAACCAAACAGGAAATTTCCACACCTAAACCAAACAGGAAATTTCCACACTTAAACCAAACAGGAAATTTCCACACTTAAACCAAACAGGAAATGTCCACACTTAAACCAAACAGGAAATCTCCACACTTAAACCAAACAGGAAATTTCCACACTTAAACCAAACAGGAAATGTCCACACTTAAACCAAACAGGAAATGTCCACACTTAAACCAAACAGGAAATGTCCACACTTAAACCAAACAGGAAATGTCCACACTTAAACCAAACAGGAAATGTCCACACTTAAACCAAACAGGAAATGTCCACACTTAAACCAAACAGGAAATTTCCACACTTAAACCACAGCAGAGGGCTAAGACAAAGGAGTTTACACCATGGTTATTTCCACTTAGACTGACACAACCTCACAGCTGCGGTTTAAAACAGAAAGACAATTATTATAAGAGGGTAACTCAAAATATAACTACTGTATAGGTGCCAGCCAGTTTACTGTGGTTATTTGAGTTAGCCTCTCATAACCATAGTCTTTCTATTACAAAGCTTCTCTCAAATTGCCCTGAATATGATATAATGTTGGTGGTCAATTGTCACAAACTGTTAACAATGCATTATTCATGGAACAAGAAAAAGGCATTCCAAAATGACAAATGTTTTATCTAAAAGAAAACTGTCATGAACAGAGAGTGTCAACTTAAGGATGAGCAAACGACAGGGAAGACCGCACAACATTGGCATCTTCACAGAAGCCATCAAATAAATGTAATGGAAGAAACCTGCCACCTGAGTTATCCTTTTACCACGCTCTTTATCTGGAAATTACTGAAATCTTGTTCGCCTTTGTGTTATAATTTCTGTTTGAGCTGTTTTTTTCTTCATGCTCTTCTCATGCTGGTTGCAACTGTGGTCACTGCACAGGCACAGCCATAAATTGATAACTACTGTAAAAGATTTTTTTCGGTGGTCTAGATTTTTGAGGATTTGCTAAAAAGTACAATTTCACGCGGATTTGAATTCGCAGATTTCCAATAGTTGTCACTACCCCTTCAACACTGGATTTCCTGTAACTCAATGCAATTTTGTGCAATATATTGGCTTACCGCGTGGAAGGGGTTAATCCAATGATGTATGAGTATTCAGTCTGTACATATTTTCACACATTTTAAAATTCTGTGAAAATTGTGAAAATACGGAGGCGCGAAAATACGTAAACTTACTGTCTGGGAAGTCTGGACCCGTATGATTGCCTGGATCATGTTTAAATGCCAGATCCTAGAAAGACTGCTTCTGAGACATTTTGATTGTGAAGCTGACCATTCTATTCAGTGCATGTAGCCCTTAAGGGGTTATTTAAGGCCAAAAAAACCAAAGTTGTGTTCAGGTATCCCTAGCGACCCTATTTTTTTGGCCCTACCCAAATTTTTTTTTTTTTTTGGAAGGCATTTTTGTGTTTTTTCTACCAAATTTCTTTTTCCTGAAATATTTTTTTCCCGGAAAATTATACGAAAATGGGAGGAAATCTGCCTCAAAATCCTTGAAAAAATTTGGTAAAAAAATAAAATCGACCTACCTACCCTATTTTTTTGGGCCATGTTAACTGAACACGACTATTTTTTTTGGCCTAAGCACTATATAGCCCTCAAAGGGCAAACAACGACTTCAAAGTTCCAGGAGTCATTGAGGATCAGCAGAACATGACACCGCCTCAAACACATCCAACCCTTTAAGGACGGATGTCACTAAAATATGCCATTTGTCGTCATAAAACATCAATGTAGTGCATCATGCCAATGTTTTGGGAGTGTCTCAACCCTGTAGGGTCAACATGGTGCTTGAATGCAAAACTGATGAGTTACTCACCAGGGCTGCATTCATGCATCATGACAACTAAGGTTATGATGCATTGATGCATTATGCTGTCCTTAAAGGGCTAATAACTATGCAGCTGCACAACCAGCGACTTCCGGTTGGGGTCCCGCCAAGCGCATCCACTCCTAATGCCAATATGAAATAATTGATACAAACATGAGTGCCTCACTATGGCTTATATCATCGAGTCGCATAAAGACCTTTCTGTCTAAAGTAGTAAAAACAAAGGGTGCCAAATTAATCAAATTAGAGATGTCAGTATGATGACTGATCTCACCTTGAGGGTATCCATGGTGATATTTGAATAGTACTTGGTCATGCCTAACCATAAGTTTCATGTGTTTTTTTCTCATTATCCAGATCATATTTGAACATATATATAATGATAAATAGAGCCTGTAGAGCATGGTTAGGTACACTGCCTTCCCTTATTTTCTGCTTTCATCTGACAGTAGTGGCATTCTTTGAGTATGAACTATTGTATGACTCTCAAAGGTAAAACATACCTTTAATTTTCGTCCAAACTAAAAGGGCATGTGCTAGTTGCCATGGAAACTGACCTGCCTAAACTTGATATACTTTACCGTTTCAGCAACCATCAGCCATTGTCAAATATACTCAGACTGTACTGTTGAAGAACAATGAAAATCTAGTCTGGCACTGACAGCACCAAGTATCTCAGACGCTACAACACTAAGCCCCTGACTCCACCACAATCAGTTATAAGTAACATCTCCTACTAATAGTAAGCGCTGCTCCAGGATGAGCCCAGGTGGAGTAATTAATCTTTTAACCCTTTGAGGGTGAAATAGCATATTTTACCCTTTAACCCTTTAAGGACGGCCTAATGCTTTAATCCATCATGCCCTGGGTTGGCATGATGCATGAATGCGGCCCTGGCAAGTAACTCGCCAGTGCTGCAATGCAGACCCTACAATGGCGGCATGAAGCACCAATGGAGCACCAGCGAGTTACTCACTGGGGCTCATTTTTGCACAATGGTGACCAATTATATCTTTTAGGTGTCACATGTCTCAACCCCTTAGGGTCAGCATGATGCTTGAATGCAGCCCTGGTGAGATACTCGCCAGGGCTGCATTCAAGCATCATGCTGACAAAGGACATCATGAATTTAGGCATGATGCCATCCTCAAAGGGTTAAAGGGTTTAGGCTGCCTTCCCCCACCTGTCCAAGTTTACAAACAGAGACCAATCAGTCTCAGAATGAGGCTGAGTCCCACCCAATCACTGCTTGGCGTGCTGCATGTTCTAATTACCCGTTACAACGCGGCTAGTTCTGCTCCTGTCCACCAGGTGAGGTGCAGCTTAGGGATATGTATATCTACAGTACCACACATGCCCAGGATAGCTCTCCTAGGTGCGCGGACAAATGTTAACAGAGCAAACTTAACACAGAATTAAGATCGTCTTAATTATCTTAAAACAATTTAGACTATTTTGAAGGTGTTACGAAGTAAATGAGGATGGTGTCACTAGTAGTGGTAAGACTATACAGTCCATGGTAGGATAGGCCAGTTGACTAATATGTAACGGGGGGCTCTGCCCCCAACCCCCGTTTTTTCCGGGTTATTTCTTTCAGATGTTCATGTTGTCTCATCTGGGTGTAAGGTATATATACTATAAAGGCAAACCCTCGCTAGCATAGTGTGGGTATGTGACACTAGGTGGTAGATACAAGTCTGAATACAAAACAGGACTGCCTTAGATTAAGACATTTCAAGATGTCAGATTAAGACTGCCCTGTTAACATTTGTCCATGACTTATGGCAAAGGTTACACCACTGTAATGACTCAGCAGAACTACAATCTCCCTCCACATGGTCTGTTGCTTCCCAAACTTAAAGGGACAGGTCCCGGTACCCCTCCAGCGACAGTCGGAGTGGAGCCGGAACAGGTACTCAGCCCTATATATAAGGGCTCTGGGGGTGTAACTTTCCCGGGATTCTTCAGAGTGTCTTGGTAATTTGTTACAGCGACAATATCTAATGTTGTATAGTGACATCATCTAAAGTGGTGGAATCCAGGCAGATTCATGTTCAAATGTAACAGACTATGCTTGGAGAGTGGCGCACTGGTGACCATCGTGACGTCACTAGTCACATGACTACTCATCCAGATGGTCACATGATCATTGCATGGATATTTGTCTGGAATCAAGATAAAAAGTTGTGTCATCCCTGTAGTTCTAATGAAGAATACGGTTATAGATTGACGTTATATTAACACATACTTGCAAATAGCGTTACTCTTTATTAGAGTTAATTCTAACAAGTTTAATCCTCATTCATGAGAGGACTGTTTGCTAAAAGTGCTGTAATTTGCTCTGTACATACTAACCAGTGTCTCATTGATTTCTCTATAGGTTTAACCCTGTAAGGCCCGCATGCTGCCCTAATGTCCTTTGGCGTCATGATGCGTAAATGCAGCACAAGTGAGTAACTCGCTTGGGCTACATTCATGCATCACGCCGACCCGCTGGGAGTGTATCAACACTGTCGCGTCGACATGATGCTTGAGTGAAGCCCAGAAGTGTATTCAAGCATCATGCCAACAACGGTCATACTGCATCAATGCGCTATGCGGTCCTTAAAGGGTAAATATCTAATAGCAACATTGCCTTAAAAACAGGTCAGTTCTGCTATTGTGATCCATTATAGGCACACAGTGTGTGTTCATCTAAATTAATACAGCTCCGGGAGCGGACTCTGGGGTATCAGCAACATGCCGCCGGGCGAGGTGTTCAGGGACACATGAGAGTCAGCGTGACTCCTCCCTCCACACTGTCACCAGAACTACTAACTAGAATTTTCACTCTTTTTATCTGAAAAGGCCCCAAATTACCATACATCAAAGAGTCCATGCGCAAACAATTACTAACCCCTCGATCCCTTATATCGTCAGGAACTTATAAATGTGTGATGACTTATGTTTATTGTTAAAACAACATAAATTATGTTAACATCAGACCATATGACAATTGCAATTTCAATATTTTAGAAATGCTTAATCTATGTTGGCAACGTCTTCTAAATCAGAATTATCAAGCGGTGGTAAATTTAAGAAATGATGTCATTTCAACCAGATATTTACATTAACATTATCAACTACGGCTATACCTATAGCTTTGACGTTTGACGTTTTTAAAGAGGTTTACATTAGGCAACGTGTATGGCTAAGGGTACGGCAAGGGATGGACGTACAGGTTGCAGTACAGGTACAGGGTTTGTGGTTATATTAAAGCTACTATACTACTTGGCACACTCAAAACTATGTTTTCTTCATTTGTATCTGAGATGATTGTATAACCCTTTCCCTATTATAATCTGCCCTTTTTTGGCAAGAAATATGTACAATACAAGACTCTAATTGCAACTGCTATTTACATTCTGGTGGGCTTTGATAATTTAGTGTTAAAAATGGCATTAGGTGGAAGCACTCAGTGGCCTGTTATCTGAAAGCCTTTCATTGCTGTTCTTACCAACAGTGTTTACTATTTCCTACCAGGAGGCAGCATTGAGCAGGCAATTAGCAGAGTGTTATTGTTATCCGGTTTACAGTTGGTTGACTTTTATTCTCACAGGAGGTATTTCACCTATTTCCATATAGAAAGAAGCACCCATAATATTTATAGATTAACATGTTCATATATAAGTCTGTCTAGATTGCTGACGTGTTATAATCTAAAATTTGATGCTTGGAGCTAACGCTGCTGCTTTAACCAACCAACACCTGAAGTATGTGGTTCCTGTTAAGTGGAGGGAAGGGTCTCAATAACAGGTAATTACACAGAGGGGTTTCGTATACGTATAACGCGAACACAGGTTCCAAATTCGGTTTGAATGCAACAGGTTTTATTCGATGTCTCAATAACAGGTAATTACACAGAGGGGTTTCGTATACGTATAACGCGAACACAGGTTCCAAATTCGGTTTGAATGCAACAGGTTTTATTCGATCACAGCCTCAAAAGTACACGGTTCACTTGGTCTTTTAACCATTCGAAGACACACAGGATTCTATCGATAGTTCGAAGTTAGCAATACCGGACAGTCAGGTCCTGAGCCAGCATGGCTGGTGCAGGAGCCATAATGTGGGAGGGGTGTAGGTGCCCCTATCAAAGCGAAGGTACGAAAGGTGTGGGTCAGAGCTCGTCCTGGGACGAACTCTCTGAGGTAGCCAACCTCGGCCTCTTATATACCCTGAGCGCGGACCAAGCAGTGTCGACGTGGCACTCCTCCGTAGCGCCGTCTGGAGTGCCCTGCCTGGCTCCGCTACCGGATAACCGAAAGGACATGGCGTAGGTGCTGCCACCTAGTGTCCGTTGGAGGCACTTCCCGCTCTGACTCCACGGACCTATATGTACACGTATTATTCGTGCCCCTACATATTTATGTTACAATCAATTTACACCTGTAGTAGGTACTCAGAGACTCATTCAGCAATTGAAAAGGCCTTTTGTGTTTATACATAGATGTACGTCTTTGGTGTATCTATTCTCCCTACAAGTTCTGTACAGTACTTGTAGACAGCCTCCTACAAGTCCAAAACACCTAGACTAGAAGTTGGAATACCCCCCACGTTACACGTACACGTTGCCATACACGTTGTGAACTAAACCTCCCTATTGTGTGTAGAAGGCTTGAGTTGCCAGGACCGTGGTGGGTGCTGTAGCTGACAAACACACAGCTCATAGTGTATTCAGACTGAATAATGACACAGACCATCACCGTCTTTGTAACTGCTATATGAGACATGTTTAGATAAACACACTATTTTGAGATATAGAAGAGACCATGTAAAAAGAATACCCAGCTAACAAAAAAAACACGTTCTTTTATGTCAAACTAACGTTTTAAAACTTTATATAACTTTATATTTTTTTATATAGGCTACCCAAGCGCCTATATTAACTCTAGGCTACCCAAGCGCCTAGGCTACTTAAAAAGGTCTTTAAATTGTATTATGTATATAAGTCACATGTTAACTACTTGCACAATGTTGATGTTCACCTTGTTACTTGAAAGATAATACCTATATTGTAATATTAATGGTTACCGGTACTTAATATATGCTGAAACCCTATAGGTAATACTATCATTTGTACAATTCACCAGAATTTTAATATTTGTTGATACTTGGTCACCATGGTAACCAACTCAAAATGTGATCATTTATAGTACTTCAGTCAACTGTACATTCATTATAAGCATCTTTGCCTAATGAAGGATCATTAATGATCTGAAACGTAAACATAAGATCAAAGCAACAAAAACTCCAAAAATGTCTACAAAAACAAAGACTTCAACTAAAAACTGAAAAATAAATTCCTTGTGTTGGGTTTTGTGTGATATAATTATTTATTACATTATTAAACTTTATATAACATTATGCCATAGTAAGGAGCCTTAGTGATCCCGCTAAGCTCCACCAGACGGATCCTTCATGAGATTCAGAAATTGTTAAAATGAAAGAAAATAAAAACAGACAGTGCACTTTTTAACACTTTAGGGATAATATAGAGCTTCAATGCATCATGCCCTTGGTTGTCATGATGCATGAATGCAGCCCTAGCAAGGAAATCGCCAGTGCTGCAATCAAGCATCATGCTGACCCTACCAGGTTAAGAGTCTCCCAAAGGGTCGACCTGATGCACCAATGCAGCACCGGCAAGTTAATCGCTGGGGCTACATTGGTGCATCATGATGACAAATGTCATCTTTTAGTGACATGCTGTCCCTAAAGGGTTACTTAGCACTGCATCTGGGGCCTTCAATGAGCTGCTTTTCCCGGGGGGTACGGAGGGATCGGCAGCTTTGGGAATGCCACAAAACGGGTGTTTATTATTCATTCTTTGATGCGGCTGTACTGATTGCAGCCGATAGTCCCCCTAGGGGTGCCTGGCTTAGTCTCACTAGATCGATCCAAGTTGAAAGTCTATGACCAGGTGCAATCTATGACCAGGTGCAATCTATGACCAGGTGCAATCTATGACCAGGTGCAATCTATGACCGGGAGTCATCTATCACAGGTGCAATCTATGACCAGGTGCAATCTATGACCGGGAGTAATCTATGACAGGTGCAATCTATGACCAGGTGCAATCTATGACCGAGAGTAATCTTTGACAGGTGCAATCTATGACCAGTGCAATCTATGACCAGGAGTAATCTATGACAGGTGCAATCTATGACCAGGTGCAATCTATGACCAGGTGCTATCTATGACCAGGTGCTATCTATGACCAGTCGAAAGTCTATGACTGGGTGCAATCTATGACTGGGTGCAATCTATGTCCAGGAGTAATCTATGACAGGTGCAATCTATGACCAGGTGTAATCTATGACCAGGTGCTATCTATGCCAGTCGAAAGTCTATGACTGGGTGCAATCTATGACTGGATGCTATCTATGATCAGGTGCAATCTATGACCAGGTGCTATCTATGACCAGGTGCTATCTATGACCAGTCGAAAGTCTATGACTGGGTGCAATCTATGACCAGTCGAAAGTCTATGACCGGGTGCAATCTATGACCAGGTGCAATCTATGACCTGGTGATATCTATGACCAGGTGCTATCTATGACCAGGTGCCATCTATGACCAGGTGCTATCTATGACTGACATGAAAGAAAACACCTGTTTTAGAATAGCCCTGGCGAGTAATTTGCCCGTGCTCCATTCAAGCATCATGCCAACCCTACCAGGTTGAGACACTCAAAGAGGGTTGGCACGATGCACCAATGCAGCACCGGCAAGTAACTCGCAGGGACTACATTTGTGCCTCATGACTACTAATTAATCTTTTAGAGACATCCATACTTAAGGGCTACAGAGTTGATTAACTCATATCTAGAGATCTGTGTGACAAAAAGTGGTAAACACTTACAGAGCTACCCGGGGGTATTCTGTGTGGTACAAATGCACCATAGAGAGGCTCTTATTATGCCTTATCTATATGTACATATGATCACATACCTTGATATGACATATTCTACAGTGAAAGCTTGGCATCAGTATAACCAAGGGACAAATGAAAAAAGAGTTTAATTTAATCACCCTGGTGTGTGGTTATCATGGTGAGGTTACCTCACGACGCCTAGCCTTTCTTTGATACACTGTGACTTTACAGGACCGTAAATGTAACTGAACCTATAAAGGAAATTACAGTTGCTTCTAATTATAGAACACAATTATAGAACCTCTAGCTTGAGCCATGTAGGGGCCCGTTATAATTCCCTCATTTAAAATACAAAATACTGTACCTGGGCCACATCGGACCCTCTAAGTCCTTGACCTTGATGTTATGGTGCACATGGCTTCTATTAAAAATGCATTCCTTAACCCCATTTTAAGATGGTACCATTACCAATAACCAGAGGTCATACAAGCTATACAAGTAGTGTCAACATACATGCCCCAGGGACACTTAATAGCTATATATATATATGTATATATATATATATAGGCCTATATATATACATATATATATATATATATATAGCCTGCTCCTCATGCCGCTGTCTGGATGCCCTGAGCGTCCTGATGGATGGCTGTATGAGGCTGCATCTGTCAAAACAAGGTAACCGGCCACCTCAACCCTTTAAGTACGGCATGTCGCTAAAAGATTTGTCTTCCTGATGCATGAATGTAGCCCTGGTGAGTAACTCACTAATGGGAATGTCTCAACCTTGTACAAGTATGGTCAGCATGATGCTTGAATGTTACGACGGCGAGTTACTCGTCAGGACTGCGTTCATGCATCATGGCTACTAAATGCATGATGCATTAAGGCATGATGCAGTCCATAAAGGGCCAAACCCTCTGTGTGTGTGTGGTACACTGAAAATCCATAGGTTGAAAGGGTTAGTCAATACAGACTAACCTAGGTTGGTCAAATGAGTGTTAGTCACAATGGCAAAGTTATATTCAAAAATGACCGAGGGGTCAGTCAGTAGTGGCTAACCTAGGTTCATCATTGGTGTGTTGTATTTGTATACCACTAGTTGGGGCCACCTGCGATGACCACTCAGTGGCTCCTCCTGGAACTAAAAAGACTAAGGTGGGTTGGTCATTAGTGACCAACCTGACAATAATAACTAATCTAAGTTGGTCGTATAGGGAGCCAAAAAATGACTAACTAGGTTAGGCACTACTGACTGAGAGGTTGGGTGTATAGGGATCCTAGGAATATCAGTGTAGGGGGTGTTGGCGGGGGGGGGGGTGTAGGCGGGGTATGGGTATGGGGTAACAGGTAGACTTCATATAACCCATTGCACTGCTTTAATCGTGTAATGGCCAGACTGTACCTGCGCCATTTTGTTCTCATTTCCATAATGCAGTTTCATCCCGGCCCCCTGAGAAAATCCACCATAAATGCCACATAGCAATAATTCAGGTGGCTCCCTACGCGCAGCCATGTTACTTCTGAACTCGGAATCTCTTGTGACTAGACAACCATGCACCACAGCTTGCCAGGAACAGGCTACATTGCGAGAGCAGAGCCAAGGTCTCACGAGAGCTGCCTGCTGCAGAGGTTGCGGGAACAGAACAGAACAGATCAGTTATATCGATATGTATACGAGTGTGGGAGGAGGGCAGCCCTGGAAGACTCGCCAGGGGCTTTTTTTTAAAGTCTTGTATAAATATAAATGTTACTAAATTTCACATAATATGTAGCTCAGTGAATGTATATCCCCTAAATAAGAGTGTGATTTATCACACTTTAAACTTTGTGGTGTCATGATACATAACTGGCACCCTGCCGAGTTTTTCACGGTGTGTAAACTGTGGTGAGTATGCGGGGAGAGGGTGGAGCTGACAAAATCCTGCTGAAAGGACAACATGATCTGCGAATGAAATTGAATTAAACTAGGACCTAGAGCCTCATTTGAATGTACCGTATTTTGTAACATCACCAAGTGAATAAAGTACGTTACTGTACTGCTGAATTATGACAAAAAAAGCATTGAGCTTGATGTACCAAGCCGTCACAGGGTCCCTCGACGTCGTGACTTGCTGCGCCGTGGTTAAACGAGTAGTCCAGGCTGCCTTCAGAATGACTCCCCTCTTTAGGGGAGCCCAGGTCCTTATGTGACTCCCCTAGGTGAGTCAGGGAACTATGTGACTCCCCAGATGACTCCCTTAGGTAGGCCAGGGGGTCACCTAGGGGAGTCATAGGCAGCCTGGGCTCCCCTAAAGAGGGGAGTCATTCTGGACTCCCTTTTGACCCTGTTTCTTCTTTCTGTCTAATGTGTTGATTTTGGTTTAAATGTATAATTGTTGTGTAAACCCAGCAGTTATGCTGGGTAAGGACTTGAGGATCCTACACAGAAGGGCCTGGTCTCCATGTCAGAGAGAGAGGGGCCTAGCATGCAGGTGGTACCTCTGTCCTGAGTAGTCCAGCCCCAAACAATGTCACAGCCACTCACCAATCACATCCCCTGTCACCCTCATCAGACCACTACCACCCTCCCATACCATACCTGGAGTAAATACATGCTCAGTAAATGATTATAATGATGATAATAATAATAATAATAATAATAATAATAATAATAATAATAATAATAATAATAATAATAATAATAATAATAATAATAATAATAATAATAATAATAATAATAATAATAATAATAAAAATAATGATAATGACAATGTTATATATACCCATCTCCATCGGGTATAAATGGGCTCACTGATCACCCCCTCCCATAAGAGTTAGGGTTGGTCAGTGAAGACCATATCATACATACTCTGTTCTATACAATAATACAGGCTATACGCCAATGTGATGGACAGTCTAAATAAACAAATACAAACAACAAACAAACAAACAATGATAGAAGAGGTAAATATGGCTATATTACAGCACCCTTCTGTATTTGCTGCAAGTGGCCGGGAGCTGGACCGACTAACGGGTTCCAATCTACGCCACCAGAGGGCCCCCATGTAGCCGCCTGATAGCAACAGATAAGACGACCACTTCCGCCGACATTTCCGGTTTGGGCGCGGGGTCTGCTGGGTAGGAGAGGCCCCTAATGGAGCGTATAATACTTGTGTCGGGTCGGATTGGGCGCCAACCGGCCATGAACAGGGGGGGGTGGAAAGAGGGGGGGGGGGGGTAGAAAGGGGGAGGGGGGGGACTTGACCAAGGATGTGGTTCTGTTGTTGGACACAGAATGGACTGAATGTAGTCACACAAGATGGCAAGGGGCATTGGGGAGGGGGGCATAATCTTACAGTGAAATGTCTTGAGAATAGATTAGAGGGGATGAGTGTTAAATAGACACAACTCCATGGCATTGACATACATATATATCGAACACGATGAGGGAGGGGGGTGGGTACCAGGCGGGGAGTGGGGGTGCCATGGGGGGGGGGGGGGGGACTTGACCATGGATGTGGATGTGGTGATGGACACAGAATGGACTAAATGAAGCTGTCTGGGTGAACATGGCGAAACAAGATGGGGGTTGGAGGGGGGGGGGGGTATATTATAGTTTAATTATTGTAGAAAGGTATATGCTGAGGGGGTTAGAGGGAGTGGGGTAAATGGTATAGGGAGGGATCCTAACTAGGGATCCTCCTAGTAATGTGTGAATGTAGATGTACCGATGTAGTGAGAGTAGTAAGTAAGGGAGGGGGGAGTCGGTTATATTCTTGCATAACTGTCTGTATATTCTAGAGCAGGGTTAGAAGGGGATGGGGGGGGGGGGGTAAAATGGTAATGGGTGGATCCTATTGTAAAGAAGTGTCCTCTATTCAGGACAAATAGTGCATCAGAAGGTCTCTCTGTGTGCTTTAAATCCCTACCACAGTACCAGAGTTGTCACTCTCACAACCCCTCTCTGTCCCTGTCTTTCCCCTCGCTCCTCTCTCCATCTCTGTCTCTTTCTCCCTTTTAGTCGCTCGCTCTATATGTCTCCATCTCTGTCTCTCTGTCCCTCCGTCACTCTCTGTCTCTCCCCGTCTATCTGTACCGTATTCGACGTAATAAGCCCCCCCCCCCTTTTTGGGCAATTTTAGACTAGAACAAAGACTCAAATTTCACGATTTTGGTAACAATTAAACTCTTAAGTACTAAAAACGCCATGGAAATAATTTTATAAGCGACAGGGCGCTTATTACGTCGAATACGGTATATGTCCGTCTCTCTTTCCTTTATCTATCCGTCTTGTTCCTTCTATCTCGTTCCCTCTGTCTCTGTCTTTCCCCCTGTCTGTCTCTTTTTCCTCTATCTTTCTGTCTCCCTCTCCTTCCCTCTCCCTCTGGCTCTCTTTTTCTGTCTGTTGCCCTGTCCGTCTCTCTTTCCCTCTAATTCTCTGTCTCTCTCGCTCCCCTACCTCTATCTCTCTGCCCCTCTCTCTGCCTCCCCCCGCCTGTCCATCCTTTTTCTCCTTAGTCCTCATCAAGTTACAGTGACCGTCCTGTGTGACCTTGGTGTGCCCTTGGTGGTCTGTGTGCCCTTGGTGTGACCTTGGTGTGACCTTGGTGGTCTGTGACACCCTGAGGTACAGACATCAGGTTTAAGTAATCATGCAGACAGTAACCCTGCGAGGGCCGTAGAGTGCTTTGATGCATCATGCCCTTGGGTGTCATGATGCATGCATGCAGCCCTGATGAGTCACTTGCCAGTGCTGCATTCATGCATCATGCCGGCTCTACGGGGGTTGAGACTATCCCAAAGGGTCGGCGTAATGCAGCAATTAGCAATGATGAGTTCCTTGCCAGGGATGCATCGGTGCATCATGACGACAAGCTTTAAGGCATCATGCGGTCCTTAAAGTGTCGAGTTAATCATGCAGGCAGTAACGAGACATATCCATTAATGGTGTCCTTCTCTCGCACCCCCGCACCATGTCGTCCATACACCAACCGCCCCCACATCCAACTAGGGATGTCATCGATACATGGATAATCGGAATCAGAAAATATTGGATGTCAATGACATCCCTACACTGTAAGAAGTAAGTACTGTAAACCTACAGCAAAAGTTGCTGGCAACTTTTGTTCCAGTAGATTTTGCTGTAGGTGTAAAGCAACTGACTTGCTGTACATTTACAGCAACTTCTACCGTAAATTTAAATTTTCAGCAACTTCTACCGTACATCTACAGCAAAAGTTGCGGGCAACTTTTGTTCCAGTAGATTTTGCTGTACATGTACAGCAACTAGGTGCTGTAACATTACAGCAACTTCTACTGTAGGTTTCATATTGTTGTCGTCATCAGTTTATATCAATTGATATACATGCATGGAGAGTACTTTCCTGCATAAGAGTTCAATTTCAGCTAGGATAATACACACTACATAATGTTATGGTCTAATCCTGCTTCAATACAGCTGAACTGTATGTGATACCAGCTTTTTCCCAGTCCAGGCACTTAAGCACTTAACTTTACCCACCAATGCGGTGTCTATTCTATACTTTTGCTGTTTTTTGTATCATTCGACAGAATTATGAAAATATCAATACACTTTATAATAACTGCATTCAGTCTCTCTCATCCATTCTTATTCTATAGTATCTTGAGAGTTTTGAGAAAAAGGGTTGGGTGGAATAATTACAACCAAAATGGTATACTGCTGCTACCGAGCGGCAGAAATCTACAGCACAATGTACTGTAAATGTACAGCAACAGTGCTGAAGACCCAATTTACAGTACACTATGCTCTAATTATACAGCAAATAGTGCTGTAATACCAACTACAGCAAACAGTGCTGTAAATGTACAGCACATTGTGTTGTTTAAATACAGTAACTTTTTACAGTGTACATCCACCTGTATGCACAACTGGGTATATATCTAGGGGTCAGATCATTGGGAAATGTACAATTGGACTTGAATTTGACCATGGTGTGCAGGATGCACATGAGCTAGGTAATGTTACCGAGGGTTGTTTAATGTCTGACAACAGTCAATATTGTAACCTCATTAGTTCTTTTCTGTATAAAAATGCCATTTCTTTTCTTTTGAGAAGTGCAAGATTTATCAATGGACATACACCATTTTATATTTGAATGGGTCGGCATGATGCACCAATGCAACACGGGCGAGTTACTCGCCAGGCTGGGTTGGTGCATCGTGACGACGAATGAAGATGAAGTTTCAAGTCCTATATTTAAGTTAACCATCAATCAAGCCAGTGGTCTTCCATGTACTACCTCTGAATAGCTCTTGCTGTAGATAAGAATAACATGAAAAGATGAAAAAATGAGATGATGATGGAGCTTGTTTGAATAAGTACTTTTAACCTACTAGTCAAATTTTAGTTCTCTTTGTTGTCATTATGCATGTATGTAGCTCTGGCGGTATGAATGGATTATGGCAGAGTTTATCAACCCTATATATATGTAGGCATAATGCATGAAGATAACTCTAGCGAGTAACTCGCTAGAGACTGCGTTCATGCATGATGATGATATGGGGCATGAATCACTATAAGGCCCTCGACGCGTTAACCATTTAAGGAACGCCCGATACCTTTGTCTCTGCTTGTCGTCATGATGCTAATCTATGAAACCAGTGCTGCATTTATGCATCATGCCCACCCATGATGCTTGAATGCAGCTCTATGTAGGAGTTTCTTCCCAAAGCTTTATCAATCCAGAATGAGAACAAAATGTTATAGTACAATAAAATGCTATACTGCCCTTAAAGGGTTAAAGCTCTAGGTCAAACATCTATTTATCTCCAAAGCGATTAAATATTTTCGCCGCCAGCCACGTTGGCTACAGACTGTTATTATATTTTTTCCGCGGGGGCCTTGACGGATGAGGAAACGGCCGGCGGGGGAAAAGTGGCACCCATGCGAAATTAAAACCACAACGGCAAAATGGCAAATATTTATAACTGGGAGACAATGATGTCAACGTGACTGGTTCCATATTGGGGAATAGACTGAGGGTCTACTCTGTCTGATTGTGGTAGTGAGCGATAGCCGTATTGACACTATCGACAGAGTCAAAGACCGAGTGGCTTACTCACTGGTCTGGTACCCTGCAACCAGCTGTACCATTGATTTCACTCTGCTACAGAGATACTTGAAAAGCCTGGCCCTTAGTCTATAGTGGCTATCCTAGGTTGGTCATAGGGACATTGGTAAGACATGACCAAGTGCTATTAAAGAATGACTGAGGCTTAACAACATATATGGGTCAAGCCGCTGACTTATGTAAGTTTGGCCTTTTCAGGCCTTTTAAGTTTTATAAGCCTATAGAATTAAGACTTTTGCTTCAAATGCTTATATTCTTTGGTATGTGTGAGAAAACATCCTAACATTTTAGGGGAAAAAATATGTTTGTGTATTGGACCAAGATTTTGTCTTTTATGGCCCCACAAATAGGGGGGGGTGTTAAATGGCTAATTTTGTCGTACGGTTTCAGGGACAGGCTCAAACTATGCATTTGGGACCCAAAACTCGGGAAATCACAGAAATATTTTTTTCGGGCCCCTGTAACCCCCCCGTACATGGGGTCCGAAGATCGGCCAAATAGTGAGAAAACAGCCCAAATTCAGGCTTTCAGATTTCTACTCAAACCTCACCATGCCTTCATGAAAATGGTCAGAAACCTTCATTTGGGACCCAAAGAGACCATTTAAAGTCATATTGTTGTGATTACAGGGGTGTTTCCCCCTCTGGGGAGGGGGTGCGTCCATGGTAAAATACCGATAAATCAGCTTTTTTTAAGGCATTTGCTCCTATACAATCAGGTCCCTATACTGCCATAAAACATTATCATGAACCATTCTGGAGGGCCCCCTGTTTCTGTTAACTACCCCTCTATGACCCCTAACCCCATAGCATGCACCAATAGCCATCAGATAACTCCCTTCCCCCCTCCGCCCTCGCCTCTATATTACACTGTACTTAGAATGTCAGGATCTTTGAACATCAGTAGTCATTCACAGACACCTTAGCCTGTCTTGGGAGTAAGACAGTGGTGTGTTTAAAAGAGGGGTGGGGAATATGGAAGGGGCCCAGACCTCCTCCCTTACCCTATACAGATTTAAGAGGAGGGCTACCTCAGTCCATCTAAGAACTCCAACCATCAGACCTCTTATAATTTATTTATCATACATGCATGAATGACTTTACCATGTACCTCAACAGAAAACTGATAAGGGACCCAAAGAGACTATTAAAGGTTATATTCTTGTGATTGCATGAATATAACCCAAATTTTGGAGGGCCTTTGCTTCAATATATTTGAATTGTCAACATATTAAAATGAGTTTAGATCAGATAGATAATACCCTTTTCAAAGGTCTCTATATTCATTTTGAGTCACCCTACCAATGATCACAGCCCCCCCCCCCCTTCATTCTATGCCTAGTACCTCACCCCATGTGTATTCATAGTCAAGATGACTGCTTCATGTTGTTACACTTATCATACATAGTAATTCTATAATAGTTATAGCAGAGATCTAATATTAACATCACTAATAACCTGATACTACAATAAATAAAAACCCTGACTCTCCTCCTTAACCAAGTGGTTAAATGTATAGAATGATGGATGGTAGAGTGGTGATGGGGGGGGAGCATGCAAATGACTCCAAATAAGGACTGGTGTCCTTATCTCTTAGTCTACACCTTGCATGGTTAGTATCCTAGATAGAAGACAAGAGATAATTATTTAATTCAATTCTCTGAGGTGTTAAATAAATACTCTTATTTCATGGTGAATACGGACTGTCAAGGTTAATCCTATGGGAGTGCCGTATGCCAGTGAAGCATGCAATAACCCTCGGTCGTATTGCACGCTCTGGCCGTATTGCACGCTGCTAGGGGTTGCCATGGAGTTGCCATGGGGTTGCCACGCTACCGAGGGTCACGTGACCTGTGCGGAATTCAAAATGGCGGCACTACGGACGTAAACAAACACCGTGGAAGTAAGCAAACACCGCGGAAGTAATCAAACATGGACTGCATGTCTGTTTTATATTGAAATACCCTGAAATAAACACAGAGCGGCACTCAAAAGTGCCCTCTTCAGTGGTTATTGCACTCGTGGTCCTTGGGCCGTATTGCACTCGGCCTACGGCCATCGTGCAATACGGCCCGAGGACCACTTGTGCAATAACCACTGACTCGGTCACTTTAGCGTGCAGCTCTGTCTATTGAACCCTAAATATTATTGGAGCCAATAATAAACCCTGCAATTATATTATGGGGAGGGGTAGGTATCCCTGATACCTTATGTGCAATGCTATAGATCAGATTTTGTCAAAGACGGGCATACATGCAACATCTGAGGGTGCTGCTATAATATTCAGATATATGAAAATATAACAATGGCATGGTGCTTGGTAGATCTATGCCATCCCCTATATGGGGTAAAGGGTAAATTGGTAGAACCTAATATCAAACTTTGAGGACAGATGAATACATATCTTGATATTAAACCAAATATTGAACACAAATTTGACTCGAAGTACAGTATCCCTCTACCAGCTGTAGTAGATACACCTACCAGGGTGATCTCAAGGACCCAGCTCACTCATTCTTTTTTTTTTTTTGGGGGGGGGGGCCCTCTTTTAACCACACCACTGTCCCACTCCCAGGCATGATACATACCATAAGAGGCAATGCTGTGCACTCTGCCACATGGAGGGAGGGTTGGGCTGATGGTTGTACTGAGTAATATGGAGCCGAGGGGGGGGGGGTTATTTCATGGCTATTAGTTTGGGGTGAGGGTGGGGATGGGGTGGAGGGGTGTCATAGGGGTTGGTTAACAGGAACAGGGAGCCCTCAAGAAAGGTTCAAACTATCAGACAGGTCTTATGTTAATACATTATTTCTGTATAGGGTAATATAGAGGCGAAGGCGGGGGGGAGAGAGTTATCTGGTGGCTATTGGTGCATGCTGGGAGGGGGGGGGGGATCATAGAGGGGAGTTAACAGAAAGAGGGGACCCTCCAGAAGGGTTTAATCTGCCTGATTAGGTGTCCTGAGGATCTTTTGTGGCAGTATGGGGATGTTATTGTAAGGGAGCAAATGCCTTCAAAATAGCTGATTTATCGGTATTTTACCGAGGACAAACCACCTTCCCAGAGGGGGAAACACCTCTATAATCACAACAATATGACTTTTAATGGTCTCTTTGGGTCCCATATGAAGGTTTCTGACCATTTTCATTAAGTCATGATTTGATTTTAGAAGGAATCTGAAAGCCTGAATTTTGGCTGTTTTCTCACTATTTGGCCGATCTTCGGACCCTATGTACGGGGGGGTTACGGGGGTCCAAAAAAAATATTTTTGTGATTTCCCATGTTTTTGGACCCAAATGCATAGTTTGAGCCTGTCCCCGAAGAAAAGTAGATTTATCACCCCCCCCCTACCACAAAGGCAAAACTAAACTAAAAAACATCAAAATCGATCAAAATGACATGTTTTACATGCCCCTCATTTAATATGAGGAGTCAATAGCTCATCCCAATTATGTTTTTCCATTAGGCCTATGTTATAGTAAATGGATTCAAGAGATTTTACTATGATATGTATCTTTTATTTTTTGCTGTAGACTTTTTGCTGTGAATTTGTCACGTATTGTCAATCTATGTTATCATTTTGGTGTCCTCACATAGTAATTAAGTAGTTACCACAGCATAACTATTTTACCCCTCATGTTGAGATACTTGTGGGTCTTAAACTGGAAAAAGAAAATTTTTACAAAAAATCCAATCCTCTAGGCTCCATGGGCAGATGCATATTTGATACAACATAAAAGCATGGAGTAACGATTGCCATTTCTTTCTCTCCTGTGGTTGTTCTGGCTATATATTGAGTTATTATGTTGCAAAAGGACTTGTGGTGACAGGGGGTTAGTGCTTGATAGCTATGGTTGATTATCCATTCACCCATGCACACCCAAATGCTTCACTTTGACAAATTTGAATCCCGGATGGTGTTACTCCGTGCTTTTAAGTAGCAGCAAATAACGGCAAATCCTCCCTAATAATTAACTTCTCTGTGCTCCAGCGGATGCCTACACCACTCTAGATCATTTCAATGCTTTATAATCAACACTGCCTCACATATCTAGAATCTGTGGGTAATTTGAAAATTCACCCGGACTTAAAAGCATGGAGTAACTCTTGAAAGAAATAAAGACTCACAGAAATGCTAATATCCAATATATCTAAGTTTTAAATACTTCATTCCTTTGCTACCAGATAGTCTGCACCCTTAAGTGTGTGAATTTTACATTTCTTTTACTATTTCTTGTGATATTCTATTAAAAGCACGGAATAACTAATGTTACTCTGTGCTTTAAAGTGCTGATATTAGACATATTCACGCCCATACTGTGAAAGGTGGGTGATAGAATGGGTTGAAATACTGGCTTTACACAAAAGTAGATATGTTGAAGATAATACAGAGTGAGTAACAAAAGTATTTGACCTCTTTTGAAGAAGTAGGAGTAAAGGGGAAGTGTGATAAAACTTTTCAAGTTTTCAAAAAAATCCAAATTTCCCAAACCCATAGCTCAGATTAATTTAATTTTCATGATTTCAATCTTTATTGGGGTTAAAGATGTATGTTGTGCAATGCTGTAAATCGAATTATTAGTTGCTGTGTTGTATTTAAGAGGAAAAAAAGGTGTCCCTGTACTTAAAAGCATGGAGTAACACCAAAAATGCCCACTCATCTTCGCATAGTAATCAAAATTGAACCGCTAGGGTTAGAAGTGTACTGGCGGTGGTAGATGTATACCTTTCAATAAAATAAACTTATATAAACATATTCTGAGGTTTCTGATTTGTCCTTCCCCAGCTCAATACCTACATAAGTCAGCGGCTTAACGCATATAACTAATGCCTTACTAGAAATGCTCATGCTCATGGCGACCAAGAGCATGATGCATTAAGGGATACTAGCCTGCTTTCCCTATGGGCGGGTTTGGGATATTATCAATGAGCGTGTTTAGTAGGGTCGGCACGGAGAGACAGCTGATTGGACAAGCGGAAAGAGCGGCAAACTGAGTCCCGTTAGAGGCTAGACTATATCGACGCCACAGGAGACGCCACCCCTGCAGAAGTCACCTGGTTGTTGGACATCCCAGCTAACAAAAATATGTTATGTTACTTCAAAAAGTTTTTGATGTTATATATAACCTTTTGGAGGCTACCTGGACTATTTTGACGCTGTTTCTTCTCTCTGTGTAATAGGTTGAATGCATCCAGCTACACGCCTATAGGATGAAGCAGCATTGGGTACAGCAACAAGCACTGATAGGAGCTGATAAGACCTATACCAGGTATGGTCCACGGCTTTGTTAGGGCACAGTCTTCTCTTATGCCGTTGCTGTATAGCGCGACGCTCTCCACCCCCCACCCCATCCCTCCTGCATGTAGACCTACACTGCTGCTGAGTGTGAAAGCCACACTCACCCCGACCTCTGACAGTGGTCATTCCCATGGCATATTGTATAAGGCAAAGGATGGGGGGGGGGGGGGCACAGACACAAGTTTAACTTCAGATTTCTCTTAAATGCAGCATAACACCAACTTGATGCATTCACAGGAATTTAGAATCAATATCAATCAATTTGATTATAACAGTAGTTTATATCACTAATTTGTGGGAAAGATCACAAATTAGTTATAATTTAGGTAACAAATACATTGGTCCATGCATCTCATTATAACACTACGCTGCAGCAACCGGTCTCTGAGTGTATGCTAAATAGCAATACGGTGCAGGGTCCCGCACTGACAAGGAAAGCCTGGTTAGCTGTCACCTGTATACAGGGTATGCCTCTATGTTGCTATAGGCCGGAAGTTGTCCATTGATATAGGTCACGTGACATGCGCTGCAAGTAAGGGTTATATCCCATCTCAGTAAGGATGCGTGAAGCTTGTGGCCTCGTTTTCACCCTAGGCTATCTGTGAATAGATTACAACTCAACATCCGGGCAAGCTTCCGCAGCCAGCAAAATAAAGGCATTAATTTGACGTTGACAGTGACGGTGGTGGTGACGGGGATGGGTGTGAGAGCTGTACAGAGAAAAGAAACAGCGTCAAAAGGGAGCCCAGGTTTCCTCCAGAATGACTCCCCTCTTCTTCATCATCCCTCCCTGCCTACCTGCCTCCCTGCCTGCCTCCCTACCTGCCTACCTGCTTGCCTGTCTCCCTGCCTCACTGCCTGCCTCCCTCCATGCCTGCCTGCCTGCCTGTCACCCTGCCTCCTGCCCTACCTGCCTCCCTGCCTGCCTCCCTACCTGCCTCCCTGCCTTCCTGTCTCCCTGCCTCACTGCCTCCCTCCCTCCCTGCCTGCCTGACTGCCTGTCTTCCTGCCTCCTGCCCTGCCTGCCTCCCTGCCTGCCTCCCTGCCTGCCTCCCTACCTGCCTCCCTGCCTTCCTGTCTCCCTGCCTCACTGCCTCCCTCCCTCCCTGCCTGCCTGACTGCCTGTCTTCCTGCCTCCTGCCCTGCCTGCCTCCCTGCCTGCCTCCTTGCCTGCCTCCCTGCCTGCCTCCGTGCCTGCCTGCCATATTTGATAGGTGAAATAACTATGTCAA
Organism: Harmothoe impar; assembly: GCA_947462335.1. NCBI lineage: Eukaryota > Metazoa > Annelida > Polychaeta > Phyllodocida > Polynoidae > Harmothoe > Harmothoe impar. The sequence goes on from OX381706.1 coordinate 5,932,203, forward strand.
TATAGGTAGCTCTATGCTTTAAATGGTTCAAAATATAATGTAAAAAAACATAATACCTAATGTGCCAATGTGGGGTTTGAACCTGCAATCCTCATTGAAAAATGATCCAGGGTTGAGGATCCTGTTTTTTAGATATGAACTCATACAGACCCATTTGGGCCTGGAGGGTTCAAGGCTGGGCTAATACTGGAATGTTGATAATTGCTTTTGGTTAAGAAGTCAACTGAGCACACATGTGGTTATCTGCTATTTTGGCAGCCCAATACCATGTGACACCATTTGATATGAAAACTGAGAGCGTTTTAACCCTTTAAGGACCCATGTCGCTAAAATGTGACATTTGTCGTCATGATGCACTACTGCAACACCCGTCAGTAACTCACCAGTGTTGGATTGGTGCATCAGGGCAACCCTTCAGGAGTGTCTCAACCCCAAAGGGTCGGCATGATGCATGAATGCAGCAAGTTACTCACCATGGCTGCATTCATGCATCACAACAACCAAGGGCATGATGCATTGATGCGTTATGCCGCCCTTAAAGGGTTAACCCCCTTCATCATTGAGCTGACACTTCTGATCGATTAAATTTTTGACGAGTCTGCACTCACGTTGGGTACACGACTAGGGGGTTCTACTGTCCCTGACTCAAAATGAAAATTATGGTTTGAAATAGATTTTTATTGTCTTTCCACAACATTATGATTGTAGCCAATATATATCAGCATCAATATATTACATGCAAGTATGATTTCTACCAATTATTATACTCTGGATTATATCCATATAAAAATGTGATCATCAGGACTGCATGCAAGCATCATGCTGAGCCTACAGCGCTGAGACACTCCCTAAGGGTCTGCATGATGCACCAATGCAGCTCCTGCGAGTTACATGCCAGGGCTGTATTGGTGCATCATGGGGGCTGATGTCACCTTCTAGGCAACAAGGACAAACTTGCCAAGTCACTAGACGTCACCTATTTTCCCTGTAATCTTAATGATTCCCTGCTCTTCTCCAGATGGTGCCACTGTAAGACTGCAAGTATGAATTTCCTTTCCCTTAGTTCTAACCACCCCATCCTTTAGTCGTAAATAGATTCGGTTATAGTTTGTTACGGTTTTGAAAGAGAAAAAGAAAAAAAAAGATTATTTTTTAATAATGGGGGTGGTTGGGTGGTGGGTTTTCAAGCGTATCTTAGGGTCGAAAATTGGCTCGGGCGCGGGCCTTTTGAAGCATAGTAACGCGCTGGCTTTTTGGCTCAAAACAGGTTAAATTTTTTTGACCCCCCCCCCCAAGAGGGACAGAAATCTTTCCCCCCCCCCCAACCCACCACCCCCCCCCCCCCTGTTGTTAAAAAAGTGATCACTCCCTTAGAGGGTTAAAGGCTTAAGGAGGGTGTGCATAGGAGGCAGGTGGATAGCCATAGGGTAGACGAGGGGGGGCGGCATGGGGCGGAGGGGGTGGGTGCAGGGGAGGGGAGGTCATGCTAATGGCGACCTTAGGAGGAGGGAGGCCATGTCATTATCCCTCTAACAAGCACAATGAAATCGGTCTGGGCAGGGAGCCTTGGCCTCCCCAGGACGTGACCCAGGACGCGACCCGGCCGGGGCAGTCTGTTGGCATTGTTCCAGCTGAATCCAGCCACAGGGGGAGGAACACTTATAGAGGTTAAAGCACTGCATGATGCATTAAGGAGGGTGGTCATTTGTTGTCATGATGCCGCCCCCCCCCCCCCCCACAAGTAAGGCCCTCAGTACAGAAGGGCATTGCCCTGCACTTAATGCCCTTAGTGTACTCACAGCCCTTACAGCCTCACTCCCTGCCTACTGCCCTCAGTACAGAAGGGCACTAAATGCCCTCAGTGCCCTTACAGCTTCACTCTGAGTCTACTGCCCTCAGTACATAAGGGCATTGCCCTACACTAAATGCCCTTATTGCCCTCCCAGCCTCACTCTGAGTTTACTGCCCTCAGTACATAATGGCATTGCCCTGCACTGAATGCCCACAGTACCCTCACAGCCTCACAGTGGACTGTCCCCAGTACATAACACTGCAGTCCCTGTGATATAACCTTGACCTTTAACTGGGTTTGGGCAATGCTTCCTGTCCTGTACACGGACCATCCCACAGGCAAACTCGCCCCACCTTGACCTTTGTTCCTGAGCACCATTGCTGGCATCACACTTTGATGGTGAAAGTAGTTCCAGTGCGCTTGGTGCTGGAATATTACCCATGTGGATGGGTACAGTGGGGGGATCCCCCCCCCCCCCCCAAAAAAAAAAAGAAAAAGGAAAAAAAGTGGGTGAAGTAACGTTGTCATTGCCCCTCAGATACCAGCGATGTTGCGCGGATGCATGCGAGGATGAGTTGGGGCCAGCTTGGCCAACATGAACTGGAAAGCCTGATAGGAGAGATCCTATAAACTCCAAGTATACTTTCCAGTTCCTGCTCACTGGAATCAAAGTCACGTCACAGCAGCATTTGCAAAATCTATTCTTGTAAATTGTACATGGGGCAGAAGTAAGCTTAAGTTTCTGCACAAAGTGCCCTCAGTTTCCTCAGGGCTCTTCCCTGGCATGTGCAGAGGCCTGGTTGTTGGGTCCAATGCCCAGCTGCATGATCAAGGCAAATATATGGATGCAGTTGGAAGCAGTAACTCTCACATATATACAGGGACTATGGTGTAGTCAATATGTAGTCAATATGATCACTCATGACGCGGGAGATCCGGGTTCAATTTCCGGTAATTCCAGTGCTCCACACTGGTATCCCTCAGCACTAGATCCACTCTTTTCAAACCACCACAATGGTGTTATTCAGTTTGTGTTCCTGCTTTCCAGGACCCCCCTTGTACCTATAGCAGTAAGTCGATTTTCTCTGTATGGGCGGCCATGTTAGTTCTGAGCTTGGAATTCCTCATGAGATTTAGCCAGTGACCATACATTCAGACAATATAGCTTGCCAGGAACAGGCTACATTGTGAGAGCAGAACCAAGGCCCCATGAGATTGCTGTTGCACATTGTAGTCACGGGGAACAAGCCCATGGGAACAAGCCCACAGCAGTAAGAGCGCTATAACTGCAGAGGTCTAACCGATATTACCAGTCTATATTGTTATGAGTAATTCACTTGAGGAACCGCTTCCGAGTGATGCATATATGCATGCGTGTCTCCATGGTAACTGGAGGTCTGGGTGAGGTTGGCAGTGAAGGAGGGGATATAACCCTCCCCAAATTTACGCCCCACACTGAAAATCCATAGGTTGAAAGGGTTAGTCAGTACAGACTAACCTAGGTTGGTCATATCAGTGTTAGTCACAATGGCAAAGTTATATTCAAAAATGACCGAGGGGTCAGTCAGTAGTGGCTAACCTAGGTTTATCATTGGTTTGTTGCATTTGTATACCACTAGTTGGTGCTACCTGTGATGACCACTCAGTGGCTCCCCCTGGAAATAAGAAGACTAAGGTGGGTTGGTCAGTAGTGACCAACCTGACAATAATGACTTATCTAGGTTGGTCGTATAGGGAGCCAAAAAATTACTAACTTGGTTAGGCACTAGTGACTGAGAGATTGGTCGTATACGGAGCCTAGGAATATCAGTGCAGGTCCCAAGTTCAGGGGTCAACATGATTCATTAATTCAGGGGTGGTCTGTTACATAATGCATTAATGCCCTTGGTCGTCATGATGCATGATCTAGCCCTACAAGTAACTTGCCGGGGCTATAGCTCCAGTCACCAAGAAACGGCCAGTGAATACACCTGCTTTGCCTCTCTAGTATACCCACATAGATTAGTCTATAAAGGGTTTTCTTTTGTTCCAGGAAATTGATACATGCATATATACCATAAATATAAAGTAAAATATCTATAATTGTTGAGAAATTTATGTTTTTCTCACTAATGATTGGTGGGGAAGTGTCATTTTTGGGCATTTATACCCATAAATACCATTAAATCAGGGAGAATTGAACACTCAGCAATACTTCAGAAGGGCTAATTGTGGTAACTATTGTTGTCAGTCTTGCAATATAGTAATATTTTTAATACATACTGTACTAGAAACCATCAATTGTTGGTTATATATCCATTATGCTTGATAATGCGGGATAAATCCACCAAATGACGTCCATTTTGGATCGAGAAATATACTTTAGATCGGGATTTTGAGAAGCTTGGCCCCAAAAAGCATAATTTTGTCATACTTTTCACATAGAACAGCTGACTTTTATCACATATATACGTCTTATTACTACAATAGACACACATTTTCTTAAGGGGACCCCAATCTGTACCGTTTTCATCATCACTGTCAGCATTTAATATTTTGTACAAGTAAATTTTCATGTTTTTGATACGTTTGATCATGCTGTACAAGTAATGGGGTGAAACATCCATTTTGAGCCAAATGGCAAAAAAAATGCAAAAATTCAACATTTCACTACCAACTTTGAATGAGTCTTTTTCAGTGACCAAATTGAATACGATGCCCTCAATGGTCTCATTTGAAAGATAATTTAGTTTCTGAACTACCCTTCTTGAAACATTTAGCTAAAAGGTGTCACTCTGGTTGTCATGGCAACTTTACCTTGTAAAAGAGTGAAAAATTTGAAATTTCAACATTTTAGAATCCTGGTTGCGATGGCAACAGAATCCACAATTTTTCCAAACTTATTTCTCTAATGATAAATTCATATTCCATGATGTCCTAGCTTTAAATTGGTATCAAAACGTTTTTTGTGTGCCATTTGGTCATTAAATAAATGCCATTCAACTAATAGCTGTAGATGAACTTTAAAGCTTTTTACCTATACTTCATGACTGGAGCTATAGATTGGTGCATCATAACGACAAATGTCACAATCAGCGACATGCCATCCTTAATGGGGCAATGCCAAAGTATCCATGCTCCATGCTCACTCTTTTGTGGTGTATTAATGGTGGCAGGTCTGCATGATGCATGAATGCAACACTGAGATTTACTCACCAATACTGCATTTATGCAGATCAAGTGGATTAAGGCACGCTGCTTACCTTAAAGGGCTAATGGTGATAGATAGTTGAGGCATAAAGTAGGTAGTATAAAGTAGTAAATGTTGTAGGACTGCGGGGCTATACAACCCCCATAAAGGCTCAGGCCCCGACTCGGATAATAGTAGAGTCTGGGCAAACTCATGTAAAAACTTGTTGGACAAATGTATCCAATTAAATCCTGACTTGTTCGACCAGTACCCTTTTCCACCGCACGGGCTCCAAATGGGACTGGTGGAACTGCTATATTTAGATCGTTACTTCCTGCCAAGCTGTGCACAGGACACAATATGATTGGTTTACATGTTTTTTATATGAGTTTGCCCAGACTATTGTAGAGACTGCACAGAGCCTGGCAGGAAGTCAAGATCTAAATACAGCAGTTTGTCTAGTCCCTTTTGTAGCCCTTGTGGCGGGAAATGGAACTGGAGCTCGAGGCTGCTATAAAGACCGAGCTTTATGGTAATATGAGTCACGTGCCAGCTGCCCTCCGGTCTCACATCATAAAATGTAGAGAAATAAAAGCGGCAAGTGTACACAGATATTCCTAGGCTCCCTATACGCCCAACCTCTCAGTCACTAGTGCCTAGCCTAGTTAGTCATTTTTTGGCTCCCTATACGACCAACCTAGGTCAGTTATTGTTGTCAGGTTGGTCAGGACTGACCAACCCACCTTAGTCTTTTAATTTCCAGGGGGAGCCACTGAGTGGTCATTACAGGTGGCCCCAACTAGTGGTATACAAATAAAACACACCAATAATGAACCCAGGTTAGCCACTACTGACTGACCCCTCGGTCATTTTTGAATATAACTTTGCCATTGTGACTAACATTCACATGACCAACCTAGGTTAGTCTGTACTGACTAACCCTTTCAACCTATGGATTTTCAGTGTATGCTGTAAATCTTGGCACGATTTTAAAGTAATTAAATTCAGATTTTAAACGAGTATAAAAATTGAGGCTTGAACATATATACTTGACCCTTCAAGGACGGCAGAGTGAAGTAATGCATCATGCCATTGGCCGTCATAAATACAGCGAGTAACTCGCCAGTGCTGCATTCAAGCATCATGCCAAACCTACCAGTATTATGAAACTCGCAAAGAGTCGTCATGATGCAGCAAAGCAGCACTGGTGAGTCACTTGCCGGGCTGCATTGATGCATCATGTCATCTTGTAGGGACACACCGTCCTTAAAGGATTTAAAGGGATATCGCTGGTAGAAATTAAGGTTGGAACTGATATTATAATCAAGTGTGAGGGACACGGTTTCTCCGAAAACAACATTTTTTTGGAGACACCGGGAGTCGAACCTGGGGCCCTCCGCTTGCCAAGCGACCGCTCTACCACTGAGCTACATCCCCTTGTCCTATCAGATAGACCGTGTCTCACGTTACTGGATCGGTATGGCACAGAGGGGAGCGGATTACCCGAGTGATACCCCCTTGCGGGTTTACCACCAGGGTACGGGGAATCCGTGCCCCTACACTGCCCCCACCAGCTTCCATCACGTCCTCTATATTCGGATTTTCCGGGGGGTTACCAACCCTGGGCTTTCTCTCCCTCTGAGAAGGGGCTTTATCAAGCAGTTACAGAGAGTCCCAGCCCCCGGAGTATATAGAGGCACCTAGAACCAGGCATTCTCACCCACTGGAGACCGAAGGTCCCAATGGGGCTTTATCAAGCAGTTGTTGAGATACCCTGACTTCCCAGTGATGGAAGTTTTCCACACCATACCGATTCAGCCAATCATTGTTGTAACCAAGTCTCTAACTGCGTATCCAACTACCCGTACTGGAGACCGACTCTTCACTACCTGCTCCTCCAACTTCCCAACCGCCAGCAGGTGGCCAATCCCCAGCAAGTTAGAACGCTACCTGCCGACTTCTCAACATTTTTTCACCGAGCATGCTCGGTGTCTCCACCAGTGTAAGGGACACGGTTTCTCCGAAAACAACATTTTTTTGGAGACACCGGGAGTCGAACCCGGGGCCCTCAGCTTGCCAAGCGACCGCTCTACCACTGAGCTACATCCCCTTGTCCTATCAGATAGACCGTGTCTCACGTTACTGGATCGGTATGGCACAGAGGGGAGCGGATTACCCGAGTGATACCCCCTTGCGGGTTTACCACCAGGGTACGGGGAATCCGTGCCCCTACACAAGTACGATATATATGTACGATGTAGGTCTCATAAATGTAAACTAAATTACATCTTCTAATTGTGGAACTGATAGAATAGCCATGATCTAATGGTTACAACTTTTCCAATCAACAGTTTAGAACTCATCAAATTATTTTGCACGCATCCAAAGAATTCTCCATCCTAGGCTTAAATTTAGTTTATCCATGTTTTATTTCGAATACTTAATCTTATTTAAATGTGTTACAAACACTTTAACTGTATGATATTCAGGAGGTAAATCAAATTAATTCCATGGATAGTAAGAGGACGGAAAGGGAGTCCCATTGGGCCCAGATGCAGTGCACTGCCAATAGCCTGGGCTCCACTAGGGCGACACTGGTGTCTGCGAAACGTTGCGATCTTTTTTTTATGTTTTGCTTTGCACATTTGGCTTCATTTGGCTTCATTTTGCCCCATTTCACTTCATTTTGCAGCAGTGTCGCCCTGTTTGTGACCCTGTTTTGGGTGATACTTGCGGCGACCGCTGCGAAATGGGGCAAATGAAGCAAAATGCAGCAAAATGTGCAAAACAAAACATTAAAAAAGATCGCAATGTTTCGCAGAGACCAGTGTCGCCCTAGTGGAGTCCGAGCTATAGGGTTAAATAGAATCAATTTATTTTACAATGAGCATATATTTGGTAGCTGGAGGAGGTTGGAGTGAGCTGATCAGGTCCGGGAAATGAAGGGAAATCCTCCCCAGAGCCATTATTTACACCAGTGTTAATTTTCACAATGCAGGTAGGTGTGGAAACACTGCAGGGCTAGAATTAGCAACGATTTTGCTTGTAGCATAAACACTACAGGGCTAAAATTAGCAATGGTTTTCTTATAACCCATTTGCTGAATTTTCTATCAATTTGCTGTTAAATGTATTCATCCCATAAGATAGATTAGTGTATGCTCTTGAATCATACATGGGGAATAGTGAATCATACATGGGATTGCCATGAAATCACATATAAATAAGCTATTCCTATAGACTTTCCCTCTGTGTTCCTGCACTTCACCCAGTAGGCAGTGAGCCATTATCAGTGTCACCATGGTGACTAAGATAACCCTGTAAACACAGATACGTAATTCAGACGTAGATCTACGTTGATTTGGAGTGTAAACTACGTAATTTTACAAGGTTTATAAACGTCAAAACGTGAAGGTTTACTTACGTTCAACAGACGTCTATGTGTGATTTACGTTTTTCTACGTCATTTAGACGTAAATAAACATCAAAATAAAGCATAAACTGACATATAAATTCCAGGTAAAAACCCTTACACAATCATACATATGTGCCATTGATACTCACAAGAACGATTCTTATGTATGAGTACCGGGGTACTATTATTTTTTAACCCCTATTTTATTTCATAACCCCTATTTTATTTAAAATTAGATTTGCATTTCGAGCTGTTTGTTAAATTCTTTGAACAGTCTGATACATGTAAACATAGTATCCCTGGCATAGGATATACATTTTAGGTTTTTGGCTGCACCGAGGCTTTGTGTTCATTTTATTACCAGCATTGTGGTGTTTATCATTACCATGCCTAAGTACATATATTTTACATTCACCATTTTCATTTACTTTCATAAACATGAATATACAATGATTTGTGTCTAATTTCCATGACGTTATATTCATAACCATCAGGAGTTGTGTATGTGTGTATGTAGTAAATCTCCTAAGGGGCAGTATAATTCACTCCATACTTAATGGTGCTTCCATCTAGTGGGACACTGAGGAGTTACATACACAATTTAAGTTGAGAAAATATGCATTTCAACGTTGATCTACGTAAGTTTATTACGTTTATTTACGTTTGAATGAGGTAGAAAAACGTAAATCATGTTTAAACGTTGGTAGAACGTTTATAAACCTTCACGTTTTGACGTTCATAAACGTTGCAAAAACTCCTAATTCAAACCTTTGGTTGGAAGAAAACCTGTACAAACCTCTGACCTACGTTGAAATTAGGTAATGTGTTTACAGGGAAGAGCCCCACTCATGCGTTGTGCAAATTAACACTGGTGTAAATAACAGCTCTGGGGAGGATTTTCCTTCATAATCCAGACCTGCTGATAGGGTTTGAGAGGGAGCGGAATACACAGATAATTTAAATGCTCCGACCCTTAGTCTGAAATGGGTTTCCCATGTTAGTCATATGGTCTATCGAATAGTGCTATTTAAATATGACTAAGGTAAAACAGAATAATGACTAATGCCCTACCTGAGCGTGATAAACATTGAAAGGAAGATGACTACGGTGAGTTGGTCAGTACTAACCAGCCTGACAGTTTTAACTAACCTAGTTTGGTCGTATAGGGAGTCAAAAAAGGATGAAGGAAGTTGGTCAGTGCTGAGTAGGATTTATAGCACAAAGGTTATCAGTGTAGATAGGAAGGGGACAATATAACCTCAATTAACATACTGGATCGTCTTTACAAGGAATGAATTTTGAATACTGATCAGTGGATATAAGCTGGGGCTCCACTACCGGATTTTTCGGGTAACTCTCACGATCCAATCATACACTGCTATCCCTAGATATCCCATATAGTAGGGAGACGATCAGATCAGGAATACAGTGCTAGGGTTTGTTTATATTTACATCTCTTGTATTATGTATACAGTTTTATTAAGTAAAGACATAGGTCTGGAGATTTCACCATTCAGATCAATAAAAATCAAACCTGTTTGATACTAGATCGGGAGCCAAAATCGGTCTAGGATGCAAAATCGGGGCCATAATCGGGACCATAATTGCGGGATCTAGCCTTGGCAATTCTATTTTCCACTTGTTTATAAACATAAAAGCATTATTTGTAAACATAAACCTATGACAGGGTATATTACCGCAATGCTAAAGCTATGTAATTGTTATGGTATACAACTGAGTCAGATTTGAGGGGAGGGGAGGGTGGGGGGGGAGGGGGGCCCTTTAAGATGCATGGGGAGGGGGGCACTTTTAGGATGCATGGGGTGGGTGGGGGGAGGGGGGCACTCTAGGGGGGGCACTCTAAGGGGAGTTTGTCTCTTTTAAGAAAAAAAGAAAGAAAAGATTTTTTTTTTTTTTTAATCAAGAGACACACTTGTTCCTCTTGAGAGGAAGAAGTGTGTCTCTTAATTTTTTTGTTTAGGAAGTGATGGTCTTTAGGATCACGTGACCGGAAGTGACCTGATGAGTCACGTGACTAGAAGTGACGTCACATGCCCTAATTAGGAGATCAGCAGCGACCGGCGGCGGCGGCGGTGGCGGCGCCGGTGGTGCTGGTGGTGGTGGTGGTAGTGGTGGTGGTGGTAGTAAACGTTACTGTGGTCAGAGGTGATATGGTTTTTTTTGCAACAGAAATCAGAGCTTTTATACATAGGGAGTTTAATCCTATTTCCAACAGCACCCCAGCTGTCTAGCAGCTGCTCCGCTCCTTAAGAGCTTCTTAAGAGCTTAGATGACGAGGAGTATGTCATCGCCATCTGTGGAGGCCAGCTGAAAATGTCGTTTTTTCCTTATCCATAGCCTTACCTCCTACCCCCTACCTGAGGACGACTCTCTCTCCCTTTGGCATTCATTGTAAAAAATGTCAGAGGTCAGGTGAAAATCGGATTTTCATGCACAGCCTTAGTCAGCTGTCACCCCTATTGAACTAGCCGGCCGCCGCCGGCCGGTCTACTCACCACGGCAGGAGGCGGTGATTTTTTTTGTTTTACACTTAAGTCGCTCACCACATGCACACGACTCTACTCACAGACAGACACACTCGTCTTAGGGGGTCCTGCTTCACGCCACACGCCTCCTGTAGTTTTTTTTGTATACACACTCTAAGCTCATGACCGCTTAATCCTTTATACAGCTAATGCGCATTGAATTAGCACAGTCGGTACACCGCCCGCTCATGTCAGTCGATCTCTCAAAAAGGGGGGAAAGGGATCCAGCTGAAAACGTCATGCATTATGTCTTTTGTTTCTCTTTGTGAATGGCCGCCGGTCAGCCGGCGGCAGCAACCGCTTAATCCTTTATACAGCTAACGCGCGTTGAATTGCTGAACAGGGCAGTAAGTAGCTTAGCTCATGTCAGTCGATCTCTCAAAAGGGGGGAAAGGGATCCAGCTGAAAACGTCATGCATTATGTCTTTTGTTTCTCTTTGTGAATGGCCACCGGTCAGCCGGCGGCAGCTGAACAGGGCAGTAAGTAGCTTAGCTCTAGAAGCGAGAAGGCGTATATAAGGGGGCTGGAAACACCCATTCACTCACTCAGTCTTTTGCTGCTCTCTACAGTCACCACCATGAGCAAAAGACAACAACCAGTGCCGTCCAAGGATCTAAGCAAGTTCAAGAACAAGAAGAGTACGTGGAACAGCGCTCGTTTAGCGTCAGCGTCTCCTCTTGCTACTGAAGATGAGACTACCGCCGCAACCGCTTGGTCTTATCATCCTCCCGCTGTAGCGAGCGCTCGCAGCAGTAGTAATAGTGGTAGCAGTACTACTGGTAGTAGTCATCGTGGTAGCGACGTTGTTACACTCGCGACGGTTGTTGCTGCTAAGCGCGCTGCTACTGCTGCTGCTCGTGCTGCTGCTGCTGGTGCTGGTGATCCTCGTGCTGCTGGTGCTGCTGCTGCTGCTGCTGCTGCTGCTGCGCCTGCTGCTGCTGCGCCTGCTACTGCTGCGCCTGCTACTGCTGCGCCTGCTACTGCTGCGCCTGCTGCTGCTGCTGCTGCTGCACCTCTTGCTGCGACTGCCGCTACTACTACTGACGACAACTCTCCTGGCACAGCGCAGTACTGGCAACCGAGTTTTTACCTGCCCACTACTGTTGCTGATTTTGATGAACCGCAGCACGTTGCACAGCGCCCCTCCACCACTACATCAACCGATGCCATCGACGCCGCTCGTGCTGAGACTTACAGCTATTCGGACACTCAGCCCCAGCAGCGCGTAGTAGACATATATGCCCTAAAGCAAGAAGAAGAAGAGGAGGAGGAGGAGGAGGAGGAGCAGCAACAGGGTGAGACAGAGAACGACGCTGACGACGAGGCGTACGATGAACCCGAAGGGCTACGGGTGGACGGTACGTTTTTTCGGCTCCCCTCTTCCACTACTTTCGACCTCACTTCCACTGGTAGCGCGTCCGGTCCGTGGCGACTGCCCTCACCACCACCTTACGAGGGCGGCGGCGCTTCATCTTCTACCGCTACACTCAGCACCGACGGCGTGTGGCTGCCCTGTTCCAACAACGAGTCGTCGGATACCAGAGCAGACGCTGCTCCTGTTATTGGTTCTGCTGCAGTAGTACCTGTATCATCATACTTCAAAGGAGAGCCGTTAGGATACTTGCCAGAGCTATGCTACTGAAAATAAGTAGTAAGTTGCCGACATCAGATTACATACGGTTAGGTTCATACCTTAAAGTGAACTTGAAGGACATGGGATATCTCAGTTGTGAGAGAAGTGTCATAACTCAAGCTAGAGAAATGTTTACTACTTGGTACCATAAAAGTTGTACTACTAGGTGGAAGGAACTAGCAGACGCCTTGGAATAATCTTACCACACGATGTAGGTCCTGCTATTAGCATAGTGAAAGGTGACTGTAGTCTAGGATCGAATTCAACAGATTCCACAGTGCTAGAGACGTCCATCTTACTGCAGTGATCAGACGAGAGTGGTCAACACTGGAGTGACACAGCTAACTTTTATGTCTTTGGGTACAGCTGCATACAACCCTTGAATATACATTGCGACGTCGCTGCGACCCATGTCGTCTTGCAACACTTTCATCAGAGTCTTTTGTTTCTCTTTGTGAATGGCCGCCGGTCAGCCGGCGGCAGCAACCGCTTAATCCTTTATACAGCTAACGTGCGTTGAATTGCTGAACAGGGCAGTAAGTAGCTTAGCTCATGTCAGTCGATCTCTCAAAAGGGGGGAAAGGGATCCAGCTGAAAACGTCATGCATTATGTCTTTTGTTTCTCTTTGTATATGGCCACCGGTCAGCCGGCGGCAGCTGAACAGGGCAGTAAGTAGCTTAGCTCTAGAAGCGAGAAGGCGTATATAAGGGGGCTGGAAACACCCATTCACTCACTCAGTCTTTTGCTGCTCTCTACAGTCACCACCATGAGCAAAAGACAACAACCAGTGCCGTCCAAGGATCTAAGCAAGTTCAAGAACAAGAAGAGTACGCGGAACAGCGCTCGTTTAGCGTCAGCGTCTCCTCTTGCTACTGAAGATGAGACTACCGCCGCAACCGCTTGGTCTTATCATCCTCCCGCTGTAGCGAGCGCTCGCAGCAGTAGTAGTAGTGGTAGTAGTAGTAGTTGTAGTAGTAGTAGTAGTAGTGGTAGTAGTAGCAGTACTACTGGTAGTAGTCGTCGTGGTAGCGACGTTGTTACACTCGCGACGGTTGTTGCTGCTAAGCGCGCTGCCGCTGCTACTGCTGCTGCTCGTGCTGCTGCTGCTGGTGCTGGTGATCCTCGTGCTGCTGGTGCTGCTGCTGCTGCTGCTGCTGCTGCGCCTGCTACTGCTGCGCCTGCTACTGATGCGCCTGCTGAGGCTGCTGCGCCTGCTACTGCTGCGCCTGCTGCTGCTGCTGCTGCTGCACCTCTTGCTGCGACTGCCGCTACTACTACTGACGACAACTCTCCTGGCACAGCGCAGTACTGGCAACCGGGTTTTTACCTGCCCACTACTGTTGCTGATTTTGATGAACCGCAGCACGTTGCACAGCGCCTCTCCACCACTACATCAACCGACGCCATCAACGCCGCTCGCGCTGAGACTTACAGCTATTCGGACAATCAGCCCCAGCAGCGCGTAGTAGACATATATGCCCTAAAGCAAGAAGAAGAAGAGGAGGAGGAGGAGGAGGAGGAGGAGGAGCAGCAACAGGGTGAGACAGAGAACGACGCTGACGACGAGGCGTAAGACGAACCCGAAGGGCTACGGGTGGACGGTACGTTTTTTCGGCTCCCCTCTTCCACTACTTTCGACCTCACTTCCACTGGTAGCGCGTCCGGTCCGTGGCGACTGCCCTCACCACCACCTTACGAGGGCGGCGGCGCTTCATCTTCTACCGCTACACTCAGCACCGACGGCGTGTGGCTGCCCTGTTCCAACAACGAGTCGTTGGATACCAGCGCAGACGCTGCTCCTGTTATTGGTTCTGCTGCAGTAGTACCTGTATCATCATACTTCAAAGGAGAGCCGTTAGGATACTTGCCAGACGCTATGCTACTGAAAATAAGTAGTAAGTTGCCGACATCAGATTACATACGGTTAGGTTCATACCTTAAAGTGAACTTGAAGGACATGGGATATCTCAGTTGTGAGAGAAGTGTCATAACTCAAGCTAGAGAAATGTTCACTACATGGTACCAGAAAAGTTGTACTACTAGGTGGAAGGAACTAGCAGACGCCTTGGAAGAATCTTACCGTATGGACCTCATCCAATTCTCACGTGAGTACATGGACAAGCATGACATGTGGGATGGCTTAGAGAGTGGAGACATGGAGTGGAAAGTGCAGAAATATTTCTCTCTTTTAGCTGAGCTCTGCCCTAGAGACTGGAAGACCATAGGGATCTACTTAGGGTTGACTTCTTCCTCTCAAGAGGAAGAAGTGTGTCTCTTGATTAAAAGAAAAAAAAATCTTTTCTTTCTTTTTTTCTTAAAAGAGACAAACTCCCCTTAGAGTGCCCCCCCTAGAGTGCCCCCCTCCCCCCACCCACCCCATGCATCCTAAAAGTGCCCCCCTCCCCATGCATCTTAAAGGGCCCCCCTCCCCCCCCCCCTCCCCTCCCCTCCCCCTCCCCCCTTATACACTCTAAAGAACACTTCTACCTAGTTCAATAAGTCACTTCCAGTCGCTAATAAAAAATAAAATGAAAAAAACAAACTTATATTGTTGTGTTTTTTATTGGTTTACAAAAAAAATAAGAGACTCGCCTCCTCCAAAAAAAATATATATAACATTTTAAAGCGCGTGACCCCTTAAAGACGCTAATCTCTTCATTAAGTCGCGTGACGTCACTTCCGGTCACGTGATCAATCAGGTCACTTCCGGTCACGTGATCCTCAATGAGGTCACATGACGTCACTTCCGGTTGTCCATTAGGTCATGTGACGTCACTTCCGGTCACGTGACTCATCAGGTCACTTCCGGTCACGTGATCCTAAATTAAGTCATATGACGTCACTTCCGGTCCCCTAAGTAGGTCATATGACGTCACTTCCGGTCTATAAGTAGGTCATATGACGTCACTTCCGGTCACGTGACCAAATGGCGGCCTCTGATTGGCTAAGTAGGTCACGTGACGTCACCACTAATCCCCTAAGTAGGTCACTTCCGGTCACGTGACCAAATGGAGGCCTCTGATTGGCTGCATCTCGATTGAGTAATAAACAGTACTTAAGCATAGTCCCGTTCCGATACATATTATACTACTAACAGGCCCTTCAATGCTACTTTTACTTACTGTAGGTATGGAGCCTTGTGCACCTTTGTCATTGAATCTTTTTGTCTTACACCTTTTTGATGAACAGACCACTTTCTACTGAAAACTATTTCTGCCAAGAATTCCCACTCCATGAATATTCTATATTCACAAAAGGCATGAAATTGAAGACCTTTCCTTTCTAAAATTTCTTGAATATATATCCATCACAGTCAGCTTATTTTGGCATCCCTAACCGATGGACCGAGAATCCCCCCTCCCCCCTGGCAGCCCACACACTTATAGATTAAACCCTTTATCGACAGCAGCATCATGCCCTTGGTCGTCATGATGCATGAATGCAGCCCTGGCGGGTAACTCGCCAGGGCTGTGTTGAAGCACCAGGCCGAGCCTATGGGGTCGAGACACTCCCGAACGGTCGGCATGATGCACCGGCGAGTTACTCACCAGGGCTGCATCGGTGCATCCTGATGACAAATATCATCTTTAAGCAACAGGCTGTCCTTACAGGGTGAAACTATAATACATAGGCAGTGTGTCCCCCAAGTACAATACTGTTATAAAGGATATATGCGGGTTGGCTACAGCATAGGGTTCCTGCCTAGGCCAAAAAAAAAAGAAGTTTGTTTCAGGTATCCCGACCGACCCTATCAAAACAGGGCCTACCTTACTTTTTTTTATGCAATTTGAAGAAATTTTAGCCTTTTTACCGATTTTTGGTAAATTTTGGGGATTTCAAAAAAATTGGCTAGTACATTTATGTTAAAAGAAATAAATTAAAAAAAAAATAAAAATCCGACTTACCAACCCTACATTTTCTTCCCATGTTACCTGAAACAAACCTTCTTTTTTTTGGCCCTATTTACATCTATATTTGAATGCCATCTATCGGTTGTCATCTCAGACCACATAGTGCTGTAATGTGTTAGATACAGCATTCATGCATCATGACGACCAAGGGCATGATGCATCAAGGTATCATACCATCCTTAACAGTTTAAGTTAGTAACTTGCCAAAGCTGGATTCAAGCATCATGCCGACGTTCTGGGAATGTATCAACCCCAAAGGGTCAGCGCGATCCTTTAATTCAGGGCAGGCAAGTCACTCGCCAGGGCTGCATCCATGCATCATGATGACAAACAAGCACTAGGTGCCCCTTAAAGGGCCTTTACCCTGTAAGGGCGGATGTCGCTAAAAGATTTGTCATGTTGCACCAATGCAGCCCCAGCAACTAACTCACTGGCTCTGCATTGGTGCGTCATGCCGACCCTATGGGGGTGTCTCAACCTCATAGGGTCTGCATGATGCTTGAATGCAGCACTGGTGGGTTACTTGCCAGGGTTGCATTCATGCATCATGACGACCAAGGGCATGATGCATTAAGGCATTATGCCATTCTTAAAGGGTTAAAGGGCCTTAAGTTGGAGTTGTGTCTCTGGTGATGGAACTGTGGTCTATGATATGTACATAATCAATCTTCATATTACAATTGTCCATATGGGTGTATGGGGTGTATGGGGTGTAGTTCAAGTAAATACCAAAATACATCTTTTAATACAACTTGACAGCCCAATATTAGTTAAATATGACCGTAACTACTGATATATCTGTTTCTGTCTATCCGTCTCTCTTTTGCATAAGATTGTCTCTTTGTCCTTTTATTTCATGGGAAGGAACAAAGTTACTATGAACGGTCGTTCTCCACACCCCCTTGGAGAAACTGATGATAATTCTCTATGGTCTGTATTTCCATGATGACATCACTGAAATAGCTATATCCTTGAATGTCATTTTTTAGTATAATTTATCAATAATTACATGAAATAAACACAGAGATCCACTCTAATTAGTCTGAATTCCTGGTTTCTCCACTTGCGGTATCTTAGATTATATCACATTTGGCTCTGCCTCGTGTGATATGATCCAAGGTACCACTCGTGGAGAAACATGTCATTCTCCCTTCCTCCCTCACTCTCTGTCTCTATCTATCCGTTTGTTTTTCTGTTTGTTTCTCTGTCTGCCTTCGTCTCTCTGTATGTCTATCTCTCATCCTCCTTTAATGGTCGAGTATGTAATCCAATCCTTCCCTTAATATTGGTTTGATATATATTACTCTGTGTCTCTCTGTATCTGCCTGTAAGTCTGTCTGTCTGTCGGTCTGTCTCTGTCTCTCCCTGTCTCTCTCTCTCTTTCAACCTCTCTCTCTCTCTCTCACTCTCTCACTCTCTCTCTCTCTCTCTGTCTCTCTCTCTCTCTCTCTCTCTCTCTTTTAACCGCTCTTTCACTCTCTCACACTCTCTCTCTCTCTCTCGTTTTCTCTCTCTCGCTTTCTCTCTGTCTATCTCTATGTCTCTACCTCTATCTCTATATCTATGTCTCTCTTACTCTGTCTCTCTGTCTCTGTCTCTGTCTCTCTCTCTCTCTCTCTCTCTCTCTCTCTCTCTCTCTCCCCCCTCCCCCGGCCATAACCCCGGGGTCTGTAACCTTAGACAGCCTCTTTATGGTTTTATAACGGCCCCTATAGACCCACGTTGCAGCTGAGGGCTAAGTGAGCGATATTAGGGGAAAGCATCAACAAGCACCTCCTGGGGGCCGCCATTTTATGTTCTTGATGCCGCAAGGGGCCATTCAAGATTCATGAGACAAGGCGATGGACTGGGTAGATAGGGAGGGGCTGCGTCTCTGTAGACGTATTGAGATTCAAGATACACCTATATGTATGTATATACATATATATATATATATATATATATATATATATATATATATGTATATATATATATATATATATATATATATATATATATATATATATATAGAATAACCTTATTGGGATTTGATGTGGAGGTTTAACCCTTTAAAGATGACATATGTCGTCATGATGCACCAATGCAGCCCTGGCGAGTAACTCACTAGTGCTGCATTGCTACATCATGCCGACCCTTTGGGAGTGTCTCAACCTCATAAGGTCAGCATGATGCTTGAATGCAGCACTGGCGAGTTACTCGCCAGGGCTGCATTCATGCATCATGATGACCAAGGGTATGATGCATGAAGGTATCACGCTGTCCTTTAAGAGTCAATACTGTATATGTATATATATAGATATATTCAGATAGATAGGAGGGAGCAAGGAATCGGGGTGAGGAAGGGCTGAGAGAGGCAAATATGCTACAGCAAATAAAACCGCTTCAATTTTGAGAACAATTTAACTTTATTTGGCGTTTTGTTGATTTACAGGTACATCAATTTCCTTCGATTTAATGAATCGGGTATCCATACATTAATCCATACTTCGATATAATGAATCGGGTATCCTTTCACACAGACATAATTGTATTGTTACTTATCATCAGAATTATAGAATAAATGATTAACATGATTTAATTAAATATTTTCAAAGAAATGGTTTTGTATGAGTACCGGTAGATGTTACGTGACTTACTTAGTAAAACCTTTTGAAGAATGGTCAAATTATACTGCGCCAAACAAGTAAGGATGAAATTCAGCGTGGCTGATTTTACATTCCACCCTTTTTTAGTAATAAAAACAGAATAATTTTCAAATTGTTAGTAACAACTATATCAGATATAAAATCTAATAGTCTCTTTTCATAGTATAGACGTATGTACCTTTATACCGTAACACTTACTCTACTAATCACAACTCTGATTGTTTTATATTTTCAATCACTACATATTGAGATCAATGTCATACATCTAGATCCTGAAATTTTCAAACAGATTCTTCTGGTTTTTGGGGATTGAGTCCTTCAGAAGCTCCTTCATTCTGGCTTTAAAGGTAGAAATGTCTTCAATATTTTTAAATTTGTTTTCCAGATTGTTCCAAGATTTGGCAACAAAGACACTCAAGGATTTCTCATATGTAGCAGACTTAATATAATCATAGCTTAATTCTGGAAATTGACTTTGTCTGGTCTGACGTGTTTTCTTTTTACAAAACTTTGGAATTATAGATCTTTTAAGCCCTAATATTCTTGCATGATACAGACGACGGTCTACCAACATTGGGACTTTAGCCTGCTGGTGAACATAACCGGTAGAACTTAAGACGGGTAACTTGAGACAATGTTTTAAACATCTACTTTGTATTCGCTGTAATTCTACTAGTAGATCTACATTAGCACCATTATACAAAACATCAGCATAATCTATCACAGGAAGGGTATACGTATTGTAAATTAACAGTAACAGGGTTGACGGAACATAATGTTTTAATCTACCTAATAAACAAGCTTTGAAGCCAAGTTGTCTTTTCAACTCCTTGACATGACAATTAAAAGACAATTCATAATCTAAAGTTACCCCAAGATATTTAAAGGTTGGTACATATTTTAGTTTCTGACCATTCACAGACATTTCATGATTTCTTAAATCAACCCTTTTATATTTAATTTTACTTGAAAAATATATTGATTTAGTTTTACATTCATTCATCGTTAATTTATTTTTCGATGACCAGCTGGCGTACAAACGCAAACCCTCTTCCAGTCTGGGTATAATATTTTGTATCGAGTGACCATGTGAAAAAAGTACCGTATCATCCGCATATAGCAGGCAATGAACACCATTTTGAGCCTGAGGTATGTCGTTACCATAAAGTAAAAACAGTAATGGCCCACATATACTCCCCCTGTGGAACGCCACATGCTATGTCAAGGGGCTCTGAGACTATTTCATTCGCTATAACATATTGTTTTCTTAAACTAAGGTAATTTTCAATTAATTTTAAATTACTATTTCTTATACCATATTGTTCAAGTTTTTTTACAAGAATAGAGTGATTTACACAATCAAACGCTTTTTTTGTATCAATGAATGTAGCCACTGTAACAAGTCCTCTATTTCTATTTTCTAAAATATCTGAAGTGAGTTTACTTATAGTATCTAAAGTAGAACATGATTTACGATAACCCCCCTGAATTTCGGTGAGAATATTATTTTTATCTAAATGGTTAGTAATCTGGGTGTGAATTATTCTTTCAAGTATTTTACCAGGTATAGGAAGCTGACTTATAGGCCTATAATTAGAAACATTGTTTAAATTTCCTGATTTTGGTAGGGGTGTTACCTTGGCTACCTTCCATAGTACCGGTATTCTTTGACCGTCAACAACCAGACTCATAATTTTAGAGAATCGCTCCAACATACATACAGCAGCATCCCTGAATACTCTAGAAGAAATATTCTCGAGACAGGATGATTTATTTATATTTAAATCTTGCAAAACTTTACCAACAATTTCCTGCGATATCTCAAAGTCAGGCATGGAATCAACACATCTACGTCCATCAAAAGACCAATCTCCAACATGAGCTTCAGCCAGCCTAGGGCCTATGTTTGAGAAGAAATTATTTATGTACATTGGAACCTCCTCTTTTACAATCTGGACATCGTCATCACCTTTCAAAATAATATTATGTTTCTTTTTACCCTTTCCAGGTATGAGGCGCCTCATAGCCGCCCAAAACTTTTTGGCATCTTTAATGTTGATATCAATCTGCTCGACTACAAAAGCCTGTTTTGCCTTTTTCACATCCGTGCAGCATGAGTTCTTCAGAGTAGACGCGCTTTCCCAATCCATAACACTGTTGGTCCTTTTGGCCTTTTTTAAGGCATTATTTTTTTCTATAATTTGTGCAATTAATTCTGGGGTAAGCCATGGCTCTTCTTTAAATCTTATTCTAAAATTTTTTACAGGACATAAAATATTCAAAATTCTATTAATATTTTCACTAAAAATTTCCCAACAGCGCTCTACGTCTTGGCATTCATCAAACTCATCCCAGGCTAAAGCCTTGAACCTAGTACAAAATACATTTTTATCATAATTCTTGTAGGATCTGCCTACAAAATGTTTCTGTTCAATCTTACAACGTGGCTGGTTAATAGCCATATACACAGGGAAGTGGTCACTTAAATTAGCGAATAACACACCAGAATTTTCAATTTTATCAACATTTGTAAATATAAGATCGATACAAGCCTTGCCACCTTTAGTTTTGGTAGGCTCAGATATGAGCTGACGTAGGCCATAGTCTGCCAAATCGATCGTCATCTTATCTCTAGCAGTTGAATCACTTAGATAATCAATATTGAAATCCCCAATCAAAATTACGTCAAGTCGATCAATATTTTCTATATTAGACAGTGATCTTGTTATATGATCAATACACTTTGTTTTGTCTCCTTCAGGAGGACGATAAACATTTCCAATCAACTTTAAACGAGACTTGCCTTTAGAAATTAATAACCATTGTATTTCTATATCAATTGTACTACAATTATATATAGAATACTTTTGCGTGTCACACACAAGGCTGTCTTTAACAAATGCACATAGACCACCTCCATTCATATCTCTGAGTCTATCCCACCTAAACAAATTATAAGTATCCATGTTATAATCATCAGACATCTCATTATTTGTCAACCACGTCTCCGAAAAAAGCATAATGTCAATATCTTGTTTAGACAATTCTTTTTCTAACACATCATACTTATTCCTCATGCTCTGCGCATTAAGATGCATGACTATCTGACCTTTACATTGGGTTAAGTTAGGCACTGAGCCAAGGAAAATTTAAACAACATTTTGTATCAGAGTTTGCACCACGGTACATTTCAGATTTGGTATCAGCCATATAGACTACATATATAATTTTAGGTGATGAACTTCTGCTCTTGTGGCTGTTCATACCTTCTGTTTAGTGAACAACTGGCTGGGAGAGTATAAGCTCCCTAATACACACTATACTTTCTACTCTTTGATTCAACACAATAAATAAATTTAAAATGTAAAAACCTATTAAAGTACCGGTAGATAAATTATGTTAAATTCTTTTGTTACAGATTTATCGAGTTTATACATTAATACTGTTTTTAGTACCCTAATATATATATTTTAAAACCCTTTACATATCACAGACTGGTATGGAGCACAGGTATCAGATAAATGAGCAGTTCTGTTTGAGGCTATTTAGCTAGTCTTAGCCTTTTTCCTCAGTCAAAGACGACTGGTCACTTGAAGTGTTGGGGGCTGACGACGTGTGGCTGTTGTTTGGAAGATCTTCACGAGACTTGTCCACCTTTTCCTCATCATTATTCTCCTTTTCATCATCATCTTTGGAGTCATCATCATCGTCATCTTTATCTTCAGACCCCTTTTCTTCCTCACTAGCGAACTCTTCTAAGAGTTTTATGATTGGATCATCACTGTCACTTTCTTCTTCTCTCGCTGGGGTGGAATGGTCTGGGGCATTTGGTACTGCTGCTGGAGTGCCGCCGGTGGCTGCTGCAATCACTTTTTTCCGTTCACTCTGAATAAGTTCATCTCGGACCTTTTCTAGGAGTCGTCCCAGCATATTGCCGCCCTTCACCGTATCAAAAGTCAGAGACTTCACGTTGCCCATGTGTCTACCCACACCGAAGACTGGGTGGAAGGTACATTCATAGAGATGTTTTCCTTGTGATCGTTTTAGAGTTCTGGCTCTGACCTCGTCCTGGAACTTTATTTGTAGCAGCTCATATACTACCTTCGTTGTCCCTTTATTCCAGTCGGGGGCTGGAGTCGTCTGCTTCCCTAGAGCCATAATTTCATATGGATCGGATTCGCTCATGATTTTTTCAGCAATTTTCTTGTTACCCCCACTGAGGGCTTTGGAGTGTTGAAGAGCCTGTTCAAGTGAGGAGTAAGAGACATCCTTATATACCAGTTGGCATGGGGACAAGTTGGAATATAAACTATGTTCAGATTTGAAGGCTATGCCGTCGCGGGTCTTGACCATGCTGTCTGCTTTCAATGTGAGACCATGTGGTAAGCTGGGGATGTCTTTGTGAGCATAGGTTTTATTGTCGACGATCAGCGCTCTCTGCTTCAGTTTTACAGCCAACTTATAGCGTCGGCCAAGGTGGTAGAGGGATCGTAGTTCGATGAACTCCTTCATTTCACGTTTGCTGAGTTCGTCTTGTAGGGATACGCCAAGCCAAGCACCTTTACCTTTCAGGTTGCTGATTTTCCTATATACCTCTCCCTTGATTCCTCTTTGAGCCAGCTTCATGACAATTGTCCTTGGTCTGTCCTGTTCAGGGTTGTATTTTCCCAAACGGTATATGGAATCGACTCGTTCGTTACCATATTGAAGGCCCAGGTCGTCAAACAGGCAGTCACATATCTTGCGGAGATCTTCTCTGGCATTTTCCGGGAAACCGTTCATCAATAGAGTTTTCCTCCTGTCGTCATCTTCAAAATTCTCCAACCTTTCAGCCATTTTCTCAGCCACTCCCTGATTCCTCAGATTGAATTCAGTCAGCCCTTGGAGCTCTATGTCCATCCTTTTAATATCGGTGGCGCTTTGTTTACTTTCAGGTTCAGTCTTGTCATATCGATCGGTGAGCTTTTTCAAGAGAAGCGCCGTCGTGTTGACCAGCACCTCACTGTCGCCAATCCTCCTCTCACACGTACTTACATCGTCTTGAAGCTTGCTTGCCTTAATAATGGCTTCGTCGTGATCATTTTCAAGCTGTATTAGCCTCTTCTCAAGTATTTGAACCGCTTCCGTGAGTTCTTTTGTTGTTGCTTTGGCCGGTAAAGATTTAAACTTCATTCGCCTGGGCGCCGCCATTTTGAATCTGGACTTGTTCCCAGCGGTTGTTGTTTACATACCCGGATGAAGGCGCTTCGCTTCGGCTCGGTGGTTTAAAATTCGTCAAAATGTCTAAAAAGAACGATTTTAGGCCTCTCCACTACCTGTTATGGCTTCTCTGTGCTTTCATGTGTATCACTGCCCGTTAAGTTCTTGGCACAGGGTGCAAGTGATATCCGAAAACTCCCGGTAAATATGGAGCCTCTCCTTGCCGCGTCTAGGTGGTGGCCGCCATGTTGTCTTCGAATGACAACTGTTTTTATAAAAATAGCGGAATATATTTGACTGGCTCTGCTCCCTTAAGTTTTCATACATGCAGGGCAAAAGCAACTAGTGACATGAAGACATGGTATTGATACAACCTAGTCAGTGTGAGGTACAATGCACAAGCATTGCCCCACCTAACGTTAAAACACTTAATTAAATATAATCATTTAGGGATGGTTTATTGCACCAGCAATGCCCTCCACATATCATCATGATAACCTACATCTATTATGAACAAGAACATCAGTCTAATGAGTTGACCAACACTCAATACCATAATTTATTACTCCTAAGCATATTACCGTTGAATTTGTCACTATGCTATGCTGGACATTATTTTCTATGAAACAAGTTGTAAATATACTGTTCATCCTATCTATGACACGACTATCACTATAATGTACATACTGTCCTTTTTTCATCCTATGAAAATCGCAGTGAGAACCGTGACTTGCAAACTTACAATAGCATGTAATCACTCGGAGGAGTGCATTCTGAGGCAAATTGGTTGTTCTTGTGAAATTTCTGCAAAAGAATTTTGGTTGAGGGGCCTTAACCCTTTGAGGGCTAGACAGTGTTCTGTGCTATGAACTTTGTTGTCATTATCGCATGAATGCAGCTCTGGTAAGGTTATCACCAGAGCTGCATTCATGCATCATGCTGACCCTGCGAGGTTGAGACATTCCTGCAACATGATACACCAATGCAGTGCTGGTGAGTTACTTGCCAGCATCGCTTTGATCCATCTAGATTTTTTTAAATTACTTTATTTGACATTCACATGGTCAAGTACATGGTCAAGTACATTTAATCATAGAATAGTTTCCATAAATAGTGTAAAGATTTTTGGAAAGGCACATTGCAAGCTATGTCAACCTAAATAGTAGTTTTTCTTTATCAGCAACATTATTAGAAGACAGTGCATTCTGGTTGGTCAGACCTAAACTAGTCTAAGGTAATATGCCATCCTTTAGGTGTTGAAAGTACAGATAACACCCGATTGACAAGTGACTGATCGCTCCGTGTCAGCTTGTGAATTTGGATACCGGGTGTGTTTTTAGGACTTTGGTTTGTGTTTTTGCTGTTATTTATTTATTAGTTGTCGGTGTTTTGGTGCAGACCGTGCAGTGTTACAGCTCGCTGCTGGGGTTACCCAGCGCCACCGGGTCAGGTTGGAGCTCACATGAATAATGTTGGGTATTTGTAAAGCACCTTCAGGTTAGGAAGGAGAGGAAGGCAGAAAGGCAAGAAGGTACATAGACATGCAGCCAGGAGAGCATTCAGGGAAAGAGGTAGGCAGGGAGGCAATGAGGGAGGGAGGGAGGGAGGGAGGGAAGGAGGGTTTGAGGGAGGCAGGCAAAAAGTGAGGGAGAGAGGAAGGAAGGAAGAAAGGAAGGAAGGAAGGAAGGAAGGAAGGAAGGAAGGAAGGAAGGAAGGAAGGAAGGAAGGAAGGAAGGAAGGAAGGAAGGAAGGAAGGAAGAGAAGGAGGGAGAGAGGAATGGACGGAGAGCGGGTTGGAGCAAGGGGGGCAAGAAAGGTTGGAGACAGGGAGGCAAGGCAGGTTTCTGGCAAGGAGGGAGGAAGGAAGGCAGGCAGGCAGGGAGGCAGGGAGGGAAGAAGGGATGGACGCAGGCAGGGAGGGAAGAATGGAGGGAAGCAGGCAGCTAGGCAGTCAGGCAGGCAGGCAGTTAGGCAGGTGGGTAGGCAGGCAGTTAGGCAAGCAGACAATCAGTTAGGCAGGCAGGCAGGCAGGCAGTTAGGCAGGCAGGCAGGCAGTTAGGCAGACAGGCAGGCAGTTAGGCAGACAGGCAGGCAGTTAGGCAGACAGGCAGGCAGGCAGGCAGTTAGCCAGACAGGCAGGCAGTTAGGCAGGCAGGCAGTTAGGCAGACAGGCAGGCAGTTAGGCAGGGAAGCATTTAGAGAAGGAGGTAGGCAGTTAGGGAGGCAGGCAGAGACAGAAGGAGGATGGCGGGATGTTAGGGCTACTGCTCCTGGGGTTACCAAGTGCCGCTGGGTTTGTTTGAAAGCTCACATGAATAATGTGGGGTGTTTCTGAAGCACCTGCGGGCTAGGGAAGGAGAGGCAGGCAGATGGGCAAGCAGAGAAGTTGGGCAGCAAGGGTAGATAGACAATGAAGACGTGAGGAAGGGAAAGAGGCATGGAGGGAGAGAGGCAGGCATAGTGGCAAGAAGGCACAATAGGCAAGCAAACAGTGTTGCAGTCAGGCAGGAAGGCAGACAAGAAGGCTGATGAGAAAATTATCAGGTAGGGGGGCAAGGAGGGAGGGAGTGAGCGATAGGAAGTTAAAGAGAGAGGGGCAGGGAGTAAGCGATGGAAGCAGGCAGGTGAGTAGGTACATAGGTATGTAGGTAGGTAGGCAATGAAGGAAATTGATGGGAGGAAGGGAGGTAGGTAGGGAGAGAGTCAGGGAACAGGGTAGCAGGCAGACAGCTAGGCAGGCAGCCAGACAGGCAGGCAGGCAGGCAAAGACCACCAACAAACAGTAAAAGTGGCAGACATGCAGGGAATTGAACAGGAGGGCTTTGTATAAGTGGATACAAGAGATCCAACTTGATTTTAGGTTGTTGATCTCGCTGTGTTGGATCGTGGCCATCGATGTTCACGGAAATCTGTAACCCAGCACCCCCCCCGGAGCAGGGGTTGTGCTGGGCAACAGACGGACGGTAAAAGGGGGCAATAAAAGGGGACAATAAAAGGGGTATTAACTGTAGTCAGAGCAGCAGGGAGCCAGGGAGGTCGGAAGCAGGGGAGATAGAGGGGAGAGGTATGCAGGGGGATGGGAGACACAGGACAGGCGAAGGGGGCAGGCACACAGGGAGGCAGGGAGGCAGGGAGGCAGGGTGCAGGGGGGCAGGGAGGCAGAGGAGGAGGCAGGGAGATAGGAGGACAGGGAGATAGGAAGACAGGGAGATAGGAGGACAGGGAGGCAGGGAGGCAGGAAGGCAGGGGGGCAGAGAGGCAGGGAGGCAGGGTGACTGGGAGACAGGGAGACAGTAAGACAGTGAGACAGGGAGACAGGAAGACAGGGAGACAGGGAGACAGTGAGACAGGGAGACAGGAAGACAGGGAGACAGGGAGACAGGGGAGGAGGCAGGGAGCAGGGATGCAGGGATGAATGGTATACAGGAAAACGGAAGGCAAAAAGACAAGGAAGAATGGACATGTATGTATGCAGAAGGCATGCAGAAAGGAAGGAGGCAGCAAGGCAGGCAGGCAGAGAGATAGGTAGACAAGCAGGCAAATAGACAGGCAGGGAGACAGACAGACAGGTAGGCAGGCAGACAGACAGGTAGGCAGGCAGGCAGACAGACAGGTAGGCAGGCAGACAGGTTGGCATGCATGCAGGCAGGCAGGCCGGGGGGCAGGCAGGCAGGTAGGCTGGTAGTTAATGAGGGAGAGAGACAGGCAGAGAAGTAGGCAGGGAGGCAGGCAGGCAGCCAGACAGGCAGACAGGCAGGTAGGTAAGGGGTTGGACTGCAACAAACCCAGTATGATGACTTAAGATGCCAACAAATGAGCATATTGCAATGCTGTACTTAGATAACTAACCATCTAGATAGGTAGGGAGGTATGCAGACAGGCAGACAGGCAGGCAGACAGGCAGGCAGGCAGGTAGACACGAAGGCAGACAGGCAGGTAGGTAAGGGGATGGACTGCAACAAACCCAGTACGATGCCTCAAGATGCCAACAAATGAGCGTATTGCCATGCTGTACTTAGATGACTAACCGGCTACTAAGGAGCCTGTACAGACTCAGTCCTGATTGGACCAGACAGGCTCCACACAGCCGCCATATTAAGTAACCATGCCAACAAGTAGCCAACCCTGTTGCTAAGCAACAGTTTGTAATAGACCAAGCCAGTGTTGTCAGTTTGCATTACCGGCTGACCTAATTATAGCGGGAAGGCTTCGGGCAAATCAGGAAATCGTGTCCATAAATAGTGTAGCAGGAATAACATGTGTGGTGGATGATGCCCATGTCAGACCAGATAATGTCTTATTGCATGCAGCACATACATAGCCAGTATTGTACGATGGGGTCACGTACATCCCGTACCAACCAGAGGTGCGTCTGGCTTTATAAGCCAGACACACCGAGTGTTGGTACGGGATGCGCGTGGCCCTAGCGTACAATACAAGATCTATAAAATGATCAGAAGACATTTATCTACCCCCCTACCATATTAAATTTTGTTGATAAATCGCTGAGTTTTGTTGTTAAATCGTAGAGTTTTGTTGTTGAATCACCAAGCGCTTTGTTTACATCGGCGCCATTGTTTTTATGATCACGTGACCACTGTGCTGGCTTCTGATTGGTCAAGACTACCAAAAAACCTACCACACGTAGGGGTGGTACGGGAAAATGTACCACACCCCCGGGTGGTACGATTTTCTTTCTTCTTACACAGGATCGTACCAATAACATTAGGTCGTGTAATAAATGGTATTATACCACTGTTATCCACTTTAGGCACTACATAAGGAGCCTTACATAAACTATGTACGCAAATTTTCTCCAGAAATTGACCCCCCCACCCACCCTAAATTTGTTGTATGCATTAAAATAAAGGGTTTATGTACGCAAATATTTTCAAAAAATAGACCCCCCCATCCCCCCCCCCCTTGGTGCGTACATACTTTAAGGAAGGCCCCTAACCACAATGCATTAGCAGTGGATAACCGTACTGCTTAAATTGTGAATGGCCGAGTTTACTTAGTAGAGGCTGTGTCTCACGACCTTGGGCCAATGTTTTTGTCTCTGACCGGGTGCCGTCTCTGACCAGGTGCCGTCTCTGACCAGGTACTGTCTCTGACCAGGTGTCAGAAAAAAGGTGTTTTAAAAAGAATTATACATATACATATATAAGGATTTGTAAAAACGTTATGGCGGTTGTTATATGATTATAGTTATAATTATAATCAGCCTCCTGCTGTTGGTATTTTGACCTTATCAAGCCAAGCCTAGATCTCAAGAGAGGTTCAATTCTCAGTACTAACATGGCCGTGGATCCAGAGTTATCGCTATAAGTCATGCCCGAGCCTCAGGAGAACGTGATAAGCCAAAGTCACAGTATTTGGGTCATTAGACGAGGGGTTATTTAACAGGCTAGATCTTTTAAGGGTTAGTCGCTGGCCATCCCTGATGCTAGGTCCATATGCCTATTGCTTAGTTATTAAGGGAGGGGCTACTGCTGGGATAAGTCTCTGAGTAGGCTCTGAACCTAAGTACAAAAACAAATACCGTACTCGGCGTAATAAGCGCCCTCCCCCTAATAAGTGCCCCCTCCCCTTTTTTGGGCATTCTTAGACTAGAACAAAGGCTCAGATTTCCCAATTTTGGAGACATTTAAACACTTAAGTACATAAAAACGCCATTAAAATAATTTTACAAGGGCCCAGGGTGCTTATTACGTCAAATATGGTACATCCTTTGAGTAGACATTTTATCAATGTAGCGTGAATGGATCGTGATCATCCTTCCCTATGGCCTTGACATGTTTTGGGAAAGATTTAATGTAAATAGTAATAAAAGGAGCACTTACTGCAACAAGTCTATAAACTTCAGTATGCCCCACGGCTTAGCAAGTAAGGCTGTGGCAGACCAGAGGGCAGCACTGGTTCGTAAACTGTTCTAAACATACACTGCTTGAGTGTTGGCATTTGAGCAACCTTTTTGTTGCTTTAAGTCACTCCCTTCTCTGCTTTAACTTTAATAAAGACCATGCTAATGTCATTGAAACATCATAATTGCATTTTAGTGGCTTTGCATTTGCTGGAAATTAAAGATGCTTATGAAGTGACTTTAAACGATATAAGTTTGCTGAAATGCCAAAGTTGATGCAGTGCGAGTAGTCATCAATGGCTGACAAAAAGAACTGAGAAAGAAGAAAAGATCTCGTTGGTAAAAAAGCACCTGTTTTTGACAGCCCATTAGTCAACAATATCACTGCAGGTCTTCATAGAGTGCCAGGGTGTTTGATTTCTCATACAAGTCCTTTTACATACATATATACAAAATGTAGTAACGCTTCAGAATTAGCGCCCATGTACCTTATTGTTAAGGCAGGCCTCCCTAGCCAATCTCAAAAGGGTCTTTTCTCCTCTTATCTGTCCAGTTTATTTGTCTAGTGCCCGTATGAGCGGACACAGACTCTGTAAAATTGATGTATAAAGTAGCTTTCTCATGAATATGATCTTCGCTGTCAAAATGGCATTAAACAACCATTACTCACTCACTCTACCTGCGGTACAGCCGCCTAGTGGGCTTGGTGTGTACTACAGACTACACTGAAAAAGTGAACTTGTCTCCAGACTCGTCAAAGTGACTATCATAAAATAAACGAGTCAAAAGTTGTCTAATCTATCAGGTTACCATCCAACAAATAGAATCTGGAGCTGGCAATTGTCGGGTTTTGGGCTGGCACATGCCAAGTGGGTCTTTTATCTCCAGCTAGAAGATCCGCTTCCTTGTCACTTAGACAAGTTTTTGACTCGTTTATTTCATGACCATCACTTGGAAGAGTTTGGAGACAAGTTTCCTTTTTGAGTGTAGGAGCTCCCAGGTGTCCGACCCTGGAGGTGCCCGGGGGCTTGTTTCACACTGCCCGCTGTCTGGGGTCTGTAGGGGGGGAGCTCAGCTGCAGCATGACCCTTTATAGCCTGCTCATGGGGATATATATATATACATATATATATATATATATATATATATATATATATATATATATATGTATATATATATATATGTATATATATACTGTCGATATTTGCACTGGTATGTATTTTTGCGGATTTGCTATGAGGTACAATTTCATGTGATTTAAATTTTAGATTAAAAAAAATGGTACCGTAAAACCTCGCGTATAAGCCTAACTCGCGTATAAGCCGCCCCCCGACCTTGTGCCGATCCTACAAGCCGCAGAAGGCTTCTGAATAAGTCCTGGTAGAAACTCGCGTATTAGCCGCACCCCTAACTTTGGGCTAGTGGGAAGGTCCTCCTGGCAGCCTGGGCTGCCTCTGGCAGCCTATGGAGCCCATTTGTCAGCTTTATTCCCAGGGGAAAAGCGCCATAATAATGATACCCCCGGTATATGTGTGTGTGTGGGGGGGGGTACAAGGTGCATTGTTAGAATGCTGCCAGTGCCAGCGGCGGTCTGCATTGTCTTGGCTGAGGTGCGAGTTGGCTGCATTGTCTTAGGGCTGAGGTGCGAGTTGGCTGCATTGTCTTAGGGCTGAGGTGCGAGTTGGCTGCATTGTCTTAGGGCTGAGGTGCGAACATCAGGCATTGCCCACTCACCTAACTGGCTTTTACCCCCCCCCCCCCTGTCCCTCCTGCCTCCCTGTGGCTCCTGGGTAAAGTTAAGGTCAATTTAAGGTGATTTTTTCCAATTAAGATTTGGAAAAACTCTCGTATTAGCCGCACCCCGACTTTGGGTTAATCCTATAAGCCGCACTGGCGATCTGAATCGCGTACTAGCCGCGGCTAGTACGCGAGGTTTTACGGTACTTAAATATATAACTAAATTGGATAAATGTCTGCTCTGTTCAAATTTTCTGTGGATTTTAAAATCCGCAAAATCTGTGAAGATATGTACAGCATGAAATAGTGTATGGATACAATATATATATTAAGTGTGAGAAATCTATATCATGCTATATATGTGTAAATATATATATGTCTGTGTGTATATATATATATATATATATATATATATGCCGCCAATAACCACCCCGGGGTTGTTGGGATATATTACGACAGGGGGAGTGAACAGTACCACCGCGCTCCACTAGGGGGAGCCAGCTCCAATCTCCATTATCCTCTTGTAAACCGCCATGTAAAGACGTACATTTTTTCTCTCGAGGGAGACTACTTAGAAATGTCTAAGTTTTGTACGGTGTGTAACCAGAGTTATGATGGCAGGCGTAAGAAGTGTCCTGAGTGTGTAAGCACTAAGGAGGCTACTCAGGACGAAGACTTTGAGACGGAGGAAATCTTATACGACTTAGAGAGAAGTTTGAGTGAACTCAGAGCGGACACCAAAAAGGAGATTCAAATGGAGGCCCAGAAGGCAGCTAGTGAACGTGTCAGGAAGGAGCAGGAGGCGAGGAAACAGGAGGCAGCCAAACAGGAGGCGGACGCACAGGAGGCCGCCCAACTGGAGGCGACCAAGAAGGAGGCGGCCAAACTGGAGGCGGCCAAGCAGGAGGCGGCCAGCTCAGAAAAGCCGGCGGAGTCCAAACTGACTGGCCTGCAAAAGCTGATGGGTAAGCTTGATCAAACTGTGGATCATATGAACAATCTTTTTACCTTGTTGGCCACTAAAGGTATAGTGGGTGACAATAAAAATCCGGGGCCAGAGGTGAATGCTGACGAGATCCAAGATGGCGTCAATCAAAATGGCGATGGCGCGAAAAGCAAGTTTGATTTCACCGGGCAGGCCGGGGGTCAAGTACCTAGGCCTCCATTCCTCGGCATGCCCCTTCACCAACAGGCGTTTATGTACGCCCAGGGACTACCTACACAGCAACAGTCCCAGCCCGGGGGCTACGGCGGCAGTTACAATCCCGGCAACAACTACTATGGGCATCAGTCAGGATACTGGCCGGGGGCCTTTCAACCCCGGGCCGGAGCACCGGGTACACCAGTAGGGCCTAGGTATGGTGCGGCTACCAGCACGCCTAGGCCGGACTTCAACTCACCACAACCTCAGCAGTATGGTTACCATGGACACCCCGCGGGAGCACCACACCATGCGTCTCAAAACCCTGGAGGAGGAGTAGATCTAGGCCACGGATGTTGTAGGGGTCAGGACGCGGAGCTGAGTATGTTTGATTACCGCAGATACTTACCTGCAAGTGAAAGGAAAAAACAGTTATTTATTAACGACCCATCTGAACTGTGGCATTTTCAAAACTGCTTGTTACGGGAGTTGTTGTGGATGGGAAAAGATGTACGGGGATTCGTTGATCATACCAATTATGTGGCTGAAATGTCTCGTACGGGTATATATGATGTAAGGGCCCTTGTGGCCTATGACGAGGCCTTCCTGGAATTGGCCAGGAAGTGGGGGGTGGGTGTTTTTCATGGTGCAGACACCGCCCTCACTAATTCCAAATTGGGGTTTGCAGGAACAAAGGCTGCTAAACAGGCTATTGATTCTGGCCGGGGTAGAACAGGTGGCTACAGAGGCCGTGGTAGATATTCTAGTCAGGGTAGAGGGGCTGGCGGTGCCAGGGGTCCACTCACCGGTTGGAGAAAAATAGCGGCTGAAAGAGGTGTGTGTTTCAAAGTGTGTCAGAACATCCCTTGCGACCCAAATCATTGTCAATTCAAACACCAGTGCGTGTACTGTGACAGTCTCAATCATTCCATGCCAGATTGCCCTAACAAGGGAACAGCGGGCGATAATAGGGCGTGACGTGTTTTTGGGTCAATTTCCAAAAGTGACCGCGTCACTGGGGATTGTAATCATGTTGACTATGCTAATTGCCTATCTACCACTGTACCTGATGTTGTTATTGATAGTTTGGAGGTAGCTAGCCGTGAATTGGTTGGTGTTGCGGTGGATGTTGATCGTCATGTTGATGTCCCAGTTATTGACCCATATGAGGGCGGCGCGCGCGACTACGAAAATTGTAACGCAATTGATCGTGAATTTGTGGAGTTACATGACATTGCGGGGTCAACTGACCTTGTTGGTATTGTAAATGATGAGGACATAATTATGCCTGATTTATCTGTTAATTATGAGGTGCACTGGGATATTCTTTGTGAATTATTCAAAAAGGTGGAAATAACCGGCGTAAAAAGTGCACTCGCGCAGTTGGTAGTGATCCAAGATGGTGGTATCAGGGTGGAAATTTCAACTGACGACGCTGATTATTGGGAGAAATTGCCGAATTTTGTGAGTATTGATACTGATGTTGATACTGTTACCACTTATGCGAATGTTTACAATGTAATTACGCCTGTGGCGGTGGTGGAAGTGGGGCCGAAGTGTTTGGTTCCCGTATTTCAGTCTTGTATAGAAGGGGTCTGTGGTTGTGAATACTTTCTGTGCTATATATATATATATATATATATATATATATATATATATATATATATATATATATATATATAGGCATGATAGGAGATTGATGTGTCTACCTCAACAAGTGCTATAAATACAATAACTAATGGATAGTTGTAAGAAAAAGCTGCTTGGCCTTCTCCTGGGGTTGTGTGTGTGTTTTATACATGCAGGCTGTAGTATATGGGGTACATATCATATTTATGTGTCTACCAGCTTCCCTGTAATAACATTGAGGGGGTATCCACTATTCCTGACATACATATAGATTATTCATTTCATATACTTTGAGATGGATAGGGTTTCTGCAGTCCATTTATTTATATGGCCAATAGCATGATCTTTAGGCCTACAGGATTAAATTGGAGTGCTGTTATATCAGGAAACTTCATTATGTATGGATGCAGCACTGGTGAGTAACATGCCAGTGCTGCATTCAAGCATCATCCTGACCTTGTGCGGCTGAGACACTCCGGAAGGCTCGGCATGATGCACCAATGCAGACTGGAGAGTTACTTGCTGGTGCTGCATTGGTGCAGCAACGGCGAGTTACTTGCCGATGCTGCATTGGTGCATGGAGACCAAATTTCCCGTTATGATGTTGTCATGCTTACACATAAGACCCAAACAGTATAACGCGTATAAGCGGGCCTATAATTTTGTCTATACTTGGATTTAAGTTTCATCAGGGAACTACCTATGATAGATGTTCTCACCTTTGTTATTGTATTCCTGTCCATATATTTGTGATCGAAAGTACTGATAAATAGGCTACACACTATGAATTTCCTTTTAGTACGATGACGCAGGTTTATTTTGGATTCCCCTTAGTTTTTCCCTTTATATATTCCTCATGTTCATCATATCAACAAGACCAATGTTCCTGTCACCATGTTGGCATGGTTACACGTAAGACCCAAAAAGTAGAAAGTGAATATTTTTCAGTAGAAAGAGATTTGTGTTTTTCCAATTTCCCCTTACACCCAGTTGCTGTGAAGTTGCAGGGATGTCTGGGTGCATATAGGTGATACCATGCACCATGTCCCCTAGGGGGGGAGGTACTTGAATCTTTTCTGATATCGGTGTGCGACTGGGCCACCAATGTCCAACCCTTACCCTTGCTTTTGGAAACGTATCCTTGCTAGGGGAGTTTTCAGCCCAAAGGTGTTTATTTTGGGGTGGGGGAACACAAAATGTACACCTAGTGGGTAATTTTACTGAAAAATCTTCCCCTGTCTATGAAATTCTGGCAAATAATTGTTGGAAAATTTAATTGAAAACAGGTCCTTTTGGTGACAAAGTGGCCCTTGTTAGGGCTATTTTGTTGAAACTAGAACCCTTCTAGGAGCATCTTTTCCTTAAAAGTGGACCCTTGCTAGGGAGATTTTGTAGAAAAAGTGCCTAGCCAGCCGCACACATGTGTATACAAAATACACCAAGTAACCCCCCCCCCCGGGGCCATATCCCACACATAGAGCACCTTCTGAGGGAATCTCCTATAATATCGCTCACAGTCGGAAGTCAGGTATGACCCAAAGGGAGGCTAGATGTTGGTTGGTGGTCACGACAGACGACATGTAAGCTGTGTGTGATGTGTAATGCATGAATGTTTGCATTTAAGCAAATCTAAGCTGCCTCGAAGAAACATTTCAACCTGCTTAAAAGAAAACACGATAGTATTTTTATTATGGCTTCAATCAATGGTCCTGGTATCAATTTACAGTATTTCGAAACATTTAGTAAAGAATGGTCTCTTACAAGGAAGAACAGCAGGCTTATCTGCTGCAGCCCATGACGTAACCATTGGGACAAATACAACCTATTAGTGGCTGCATAGCACTGTCAGTCTACAACCACATGTAGGATTCCCTTGACACTGCTTGTAGATTTCTCTTGACAAGTAGCACTAAATCACCCCACTGAAGTGCCCTACTTAATGTAATGAAGTTGGACATTTCACATTTTTAATCAAAACACATCAAAAGTCGTTTGGTTACAGCCTCCAGGCTTAAACAATGCAGCACCTGGTATATTAATCCCAATGATGACGTCATGAGCTGGAGCAGATAGGCCTGCTCTTCTCCCATGTTATAGCCCAATCGTTGCTGAATGTTTCAAAATATTGTCAATTGGCACAAAAACTATCGATATAAAAATAAGATGGTGTTTTCTTTTAAAGTTCAGTAATGCCATGCGAATGCGATGTAAGGGTCACAACAGTATTCATAAGTGGCTCATAGTGGCATTTACTAGATTTTTATATACTTAACATGTTCCTTTAAGTATATTTGATTTACCTAAATGCAAACATTCATGCAGTCGTGTTGGTGTATGACATGTTGGTGTATATCATAGGGTAAACTGTCTTTGAGTCGGCCACGTACATTGAGTCAGCCATGTTGCTTGTTTTTTATACCAAATTGAACCAATCAATGATTATTTTAGTGGCTTTTACTACATTTATATTGATACAATATGATGAAATGCAGCACGTGTTATTTTACCATTTTGGGAGGAAATAATCTAGCCCCCCTTTGTCTGTCAAAAATAGTTTTACCTTCGGTACCTGAGTCGTTAGTCGAAAAGTCTACTGATGGACAAGGCATTTCTTAATTTCAGCCTGCTTAGACAAATGAAGAAAAAACAGTACCAGACCAAAGGAGAAAGAGTCAGGCGCATGACTCAACCGCAATATAGTGACTGTGGTACACTATTATCTGTGTGATCCTGCTGCTTCTCCTCTCTTACAGCCACAAGCATGTCTCCTTCCCTCCATACCCATGGCTCTCTTACTCTCTGCCTGTCTGTCTGTCTCTCTTGCTGTTTTGCTGTCTGTCTTTCTGTATGGATGTCTCCCCCCTCCCTCTTTCTCTTCAATTCTTCTCTTTTCCCCCTCTCTCCCTCAACTCTCTCTCTCTCTCAATCGTGCTCCTTCTCCCTCTCTCTTTTTTCTCTCCTACAAGTCCCCTTGGACCCTAATAGGCTAAATCTAAAGTGCCTCTTTACTGGATATTTCTTTAAAGAGAAATGCACGGTCCAGCCTGATACTCTGGCTATAGGCCTGTGTCCACTATACGACAAGGAAAGTGGAATATATAGTCGTTTTGACGTCCAGCAATATGTACATATCTGGGCATATATTTTGTAGATATATTCTGCTTTAACTACAGGTATACTGTGTCCACTAGGCATTATAAATTGCTGCCCAGACTGCCCAGGGTAAACATGGACAAGTTATTATAATAGAATAAAGAGTACATTGCCCAATTTCTGCACTAAAAATCAAACATGTTAGATTTCTAAATTCTCACTTTTGTCGTCCACTTGTGGCACACCCAAATTGCTATTCCACTTTTGTATTTGAGAATTTTGTCGTCCAACTGTGTCCACAGGGAAACAAAACATATATTTCATATTTGTATTCAAATTCAAGTTTTGTATGACGACAAACGGCCTGATATATGCTAGTGGACACAGGCCTATTGCCGCCCTGCTATATGCCCCTCCTCTCTATGTATACCCTCTGTGCTCCCCTCTAGTCCATGTTGTTGTTTCATCACCTGCCCCCCCCCCCTGTATCGGCTCCTATTACCTGTCTACCGGCATCCCCTAACCCTTTAAGGACCACACACAGATTGTGCTGTTTAGTCGTCATGATGCATTGGACGCAGTAAATTCGCCAAGGCTGCATTCATGTATCATGCCGAAACTCAGAGTCAGCATGATACATGAATGCGACCCTACCAGGGCTACATGCATGCATTTTGAGAACATAGGGCATGGAAGCACTATGCAGACATTAACCCTTTAAGGACGGCATCATGCATTAGTGCATAATACCCCTGGTCATCATAATGCATGAATGCAGCCCTAGCAAGTAACTCACCAGTGCTGCATTCAAGCATCATGCCTATACTGGGTTGAGACACTCCAAAGGGGGCGATATGGTGCCTTTTAGCGACATGTTGTCCTTATAGGGTTAAAGGCCCCTCCCCCCTGCTGGTGCCTTTTAGTAACATGTCGTCCTTAAAGGGTTAAAGGACTAATACCCCCCCCCCCCACCCTGCTGGTGCCGGTCACCCTGATTGGCCTGGCTCCTTATCTCCTCCATCACCTGCTCTCATCTCCTCAGCCAACCTACACCCCCAACCCTACCCCCCTCCTACAGTCAATATACATAGGTGGTGCAATCAAATACACATAGCAGTATAATCCATGCAAGCAATAATACATAGCCAGATGCATCGAGGTTTAGTACGGGATCTACGTGACAGGGTCTACGTGACTGATCTACGTGACGGAAGCATATTACTTAATGGCCCTTTAAGGACGGCATTTCCCTGACTTTTAAACTTTGGCTTCCGATAGGGCCTTTTGAAGTTTACCTATTGCCCCCTTACTCAATATCAAGCTTTTTGATGGTCTTGTTATTGTGTTGCTAGGGCAAGCGGCTGCCTAGCAACATACATTCTATATTGGAATTGCATAGGAAGCATGGAAATATCAATCAGCGAGTTAATCTACACATATATAACTACTGCATCCCTAGGCTATTGAACCTCAAGGACCAAAGATGATACATCTAGGTGGATATGGTCCATGATTGCCTAGTAATAGCATAGCATCTACATAACATCCAATTCAAAAGAGTGTATACATATTGCTGTTGATTATATTTTGGCTTTCTATAAGGTAATTTCAAATTTACCTAACCCACCTAAATCAACTCCAAGGTTTCTTACTGTTTTGTTATTGTGTTGCTATGAAGTGTGGTTGCCTAGCAACATATATATATGTGTATATATATTCCTTTGGTCCATGGTTGCCTAGCAACAGCAGACCTAGCAAACAATGTGAAATGCTCACCAGTCCTGACTATAGACTTATTACTATTGTCTGTATCTAGAAGTCTAGTGTACTCGAGGTTGCCTGGCATTACCCAGAGATCATCGGAAGCTATCTGACTGTATCTAAGGGATATCTGGAAATCTGATCTTAAAGTCTAAAATTGTTGTGCTATATATGAGATTATGAGTTTTGTTTAGTTGGGTTTTTTTTGGCAGGAGGGGGAATCTGCCGTGAAGAAGCTCTAATATTCAATTTAGAGACTAATATTGTGAGTCCTATTACGCGTATATGTCATAGGGGTCAAAATTTAGCTAAAACGTTCTCTCTAGATCTATATTTGTTTTTTTGAAAGATCCTTGATAGTCCTATTTCTACCGGACTCCTCTTACCATGCATCCCCCGCCCCTCCATCACCCCGAACATGCCTCACTTTACAGTGCCTTCATGTTGCCCTTGATTTGACCCTGGTATGACCTTGGTTTGATCTTGGTTTGACCTTGACCCAATTTTCCCTAAAGCCTACATCAAAGGTCCATGTGGTTGTTAATCTGCCTTGTCCTACTACTGTCCCATGCCATGATCAAAGCAAGAAGGCACATGTGTAATGGTAAATTCAAAAAGTAAACTTGTCTCCAGACTCTTCCAAGTGATGGTCATAAAATAAAGGAGTCAAAAGCTGGAGATGAAAGACCCACTTGGCATGTACCAGCCCAAAACCCGACATTTGCCAGCTCCAGATTCTATTTGTGGGATGGTAACCTGATAGGTTAGACAACTTTTTACTCGTTTATTTTATGATAGTCACTTCAACGAGTTTGGAGACAAGTTGTTGTTTTTCAGTGTAGTACGCTCATGCTCCATGACATCTCCGTACTTGCCTGGACATTGACACCCTGTGCGCATTCTTAAATTGCCAATGATGCATAATCCCACACTGTCAGTTTTTCGCTTTCTTTAGGAGGATGCAGTATTAAGACTATGCATCTTTTGCAATTTGACAAGACATTGAATTCGGGGTAGGCTGTCCAAGACTATGCTCTGTTTGCAATTTAAGAATGTGAATGTCCAGGCACAGGCCGAAAGGTCATACATACTGCTATAGACAACCTTGCAGAGAAATAACACAAAATTTGCTACTTTAACCTATAACTTGACTTTTACTTGAGAGACAGTAACGTCAATTCAATTGTAATTATACTATGATTATAATGTTCGTTCTATTGGAATACCCTAGCTGGATTCTCCTAGGCTAATGTAAATTTCGAGGAATAATAAACCGATTTTCAATTCAATCAAAAGAAAGATTTACTTAAAATCAACAAAATATACAATTTGATTTTCATCCTTACCATGTGTTCAATATGAATATCATATATAAATATGCCAGTGTATTTGTACCCCCTGAAAATCATAGCTTTACAGTTCATGATATTCAAGCAAAAAAGCTGCATCAAGACCCTGAGACTGCTTATAAATTGTTTAGGTGATTTCACAGCTATGTGACAGCATGTACACCAGTCATGAATAGCAGGTAGATATGTACATACAAACAGGTCTAGGTGTGTCAATATGACAACTACCAACCTGCCCTAGCCACCTCCCCATGCTGCCCCCTGCCCCCCATCTGTCTATATCACCAGCAATCCTGTAAAACCATCATGCAGAATCCCCAATATTCCGCTATGTGATCTGCTGACGTATATAAGCCACCATCCACCTGACCACAGATCCAACATGGCGCTGACTGGCAGACCGCCCACATACACAAGTCTGAGTCATAGGAAACTTTATCATTGGTTTTATTTTTATTTTTTATTACTTTTCTCTTTGTTTCATATATCTTTTTTTGGGGCAAACAAATAGTGATTTTGCTTCCCTCGCCTCTTATCTGTTTCTCTCTCTTCTCAGGCTAATGGCTCCCCCGGTCCATTCCTCTGCCTATTTATCCATTTGTAGTGTCTTAGTTTATGTTGACGCCAGGGTGACCAGGTAGGACAGGAAGAGCTTGTTGGTGCGTACCACTGTAGTGGTACAGTCTTGTGTATTACACCATACCAGTATTCTGGTACTGTGCATGGTACTGGGGCGTACCATTAAATTGGTACATTTGGTGTGATCATTAGACCATGGCCATCAACCCCTGCTTAGGTCTGCAGCCCCCTCAGTACGTTATCTGCAATCAGAGGACAATGGGTAGTAGCTATACCAACACTGAGGGTATGATGGGTTGGAGAAAGAATTCCATTTTTTCTCATAATTTTCTCCATTTGTGATATCACCATTCCATATGAAGATAAAACCAAAACGCAGAGTGGTAGATTTGTGTCTATGCTACTACTCTGTATCTTTATTTTTGTCAGCAAATATAACAGAAAATTTGGAAATGGATTTTGCTGGTTTTTTTGAGAGGGTTTTATGAGGGTGGCAACTTCAATGCATTATATCTGAATGAATACAAATCATTATAGTTTGTAAATCCGCTAGTATATAGATCAAAATTTACCTATTTCCAATGGTACCATGCATGATATATAATACATCAGGAATATAAGAGAAATCTTAACGAACGTCTGAACGACAGGTTTCTCCATAAGTGGTGCATAGGATCGTATCACAAGAGGCGGAGCGGAGTGTAATGCGATCCTATGCACCACGAGTTGAGAAACCAGGAGACTGATCAGAGTGGATCTCTGTATTTATTTCATGTAATTCTTGATTAATTTCATCAAAATATACATTTAAAGATTGGTTTCATAGCTATTTTGTTGATGTCATCATGGAGAAACAGCCCGTGGAGAATGATAACCAATTTCTCTACGGGGGTGTGGAGAACGGCCATTTCAGTACTTAAGCATAGTAACTTTGTTTCTCCACATGGAATAAAAGTACAGCACATTTAGGGCGTACTAGAATAGTGGTTCTGTTCTCAACCTGGTGACAGTCCGTCTTACTCATCCCCTGTTCCAGTACTCAGACAGATTTCCCTGGTCATTAAAGCCAGGCTATA
This sequence comes from Harmothoe impar, assembly GCA_947462335.1. Lineage (NCBI taxonomy): Eukaryota > Metazoa > Annelida > Polychaeta > Phyllodocida > Polynoidae > Harmothoe > Harmothoe impar. Next base: position 5,974,742 of record OX381706.1, read on the forward strand.
TGTTAGTGTCATATCGGGCCATCGTCGATTAGCATTGCACAAATATCTGAGATTGATCTGCACGAAAGTAAGTAACACTACAATCAGCAATTAGGTGTGTAGTTTGGGTTTATTGTACAATAGGTATGCGATGTCTTGCAACTAGTACCCTACCCGGCTCTCTCTGAGTAGTTAGTGGTGCGTGCCCCTTAAATACAAATACGGTGGTGCAGCGCCACTGATGGCAGGTGTAGGTACCAGGTAGCAGGTGTGGATATGCTTTGTCCTTGACTTATAGGCGGAGACAAAGCAATCATATACAATATTCTTGTAAAGTATGGATTGATTAAAAGCGGTTAAGCTTTCATAATATCACATTAGCAGTAGCAGCAAGATGTGCATATAAGAGAGGGCAGTTTGGGGTATAGACATTGTGAAGGCTTATGGAAAGGCTCACAAATAGGGGATCAAAGTATAGCAGCCCACCAACGAGGCCCCTGGGAAGGTGACCCCAGCCTTAAGGTCAGAGGTGGGGGAGGGGGCAGCTGGTGGCAACAGGCAGGTAAGTGAGTTTGAGTTTTTGAATATTTTATTTGCAAAACATCTCCTGTAAGGGAGTATAAATAGTTTTACAAAAATATATAATGACTCAGATGCAATGCACAAAGTAAGTATGTAGGTTAAACAAAGCGTAGTGTTCTGATGCAAATATGCAGAGTGTTCAGATTCAGGGAATCCTAGATGAGTGGCTTCACTCATGAAGATAAACTTGGGTCGAGGAACTGAGAGTCAATTGAATCTTTAAGCATAGTCAGGGGTTTCAATATACTGACTACATGAGAATTAGTTTTGGGGATAGGTGTGGATTGAGAAGCGGGGTAAGGAGGGTGGAGGTGGTAGGAGTGGAGCAGACGATATTTTGAAAATAGACTTATACCCAGTGGGCCGTGTCTCAGTCACTAGTGTGGATGGAGGTAGAGGGTGGTATGGGTGGATTAGGCTAAATCCTGCAGGGAAAACCTTTGTTTGCTCACAAACCTGGAAAAACGCTTGGTGGCATTGTGTAATTCTGGAAAGGAATGTATGGCTGAAAGTCATATTGCCATATGTACACTTTTAGCATTTTGGAAAGTGATTGTTCTTATTTTGCTACTGCGTGATGAAGGGTGGATGTGACTCTAAAATTATGCAGACATTTCTACAAGATAGCAGAAATTATAAATCAAGGAAATCAGGCAAAGTAATGTGCAGTAATTTGCTTTGATAAGAAAGGCATCAAAAGGCATAAACAGAAGCATATATATATATAACGCATATAGTTATAAGCAGAACGGGTTAGGAAAAAGTTGAATTCAAATCCCGTGTTTTACAAAAAGGATGTGTTGAAATAGAAGTGTTGCAAGACTGACGTCTTATTTCAATGTAAAAGTACACTGCTTATATAGGAGTCACAAACAGCAGGTAGATATGTACATATGTATAATTAACAGATATACATACCGTATTCGACGTAATAAGCGCCCTCCCCCTAATAAGCGCCCCCCCTTTTTGGGGCATTTTTAGAGCAGAACAAAGGCTCAAATTTCAAGATTTTGGAGACAATTAAACTCTTAAGTACTAAAACTACCATAAAAATAATTTTATAAGCGCCCAGGGCGCTTACTACGTCGAATACGGTATAAACAGTTACAACTGTGTCAAAACCACAACCACCAACCTGCCCTAGCCACCTCCCCTTGCTGCAACCCTGCCCCCCCCCCCCCCATCTATCTATCTCACCAGCAACCTTGTAAAACCATCAAGCAGAATCCCCAATATCCCGCTATGTGATCCGCTGACGTATATAAACCACCAACCAAATGACCCCTTTTACACATTTTTATTTCTATCAGGTATTTTCTTCTTTGTTTTGACAAATTATTCTATTCCATTTCCATATGTTCATGCATTTATGTATTGAGGTGATCTTTCCATATCTATTTATGTTGTATGCCTTTACCATTTTTATTGCTAGTTATATGATTCTGTATTCAACTGCTGACTTAGTGGTAGGGATGGCTTTTTAGAATGGATGAGTCCTTAGGGCTAGAGGGTACAGTAGCCATCTGTCACATGGATGATATATATATATATATATATAGGAGGGCATGTGTATTATTAGATGTACACCTTGATGTCTGTAAATTACATACTTCATAATCAATGCTGTTAACTAACAAATGCCTTTAAATGATTATTGGCTGAAACACGTTCAGCCAAGGCTATAACATGCCATTCTTATTGATAAAATATCTATATCAATACCAACTATGAAAGAAGGATAAATAGATGGTGTTATTTACGTAGTAGGATTGGATATGAGGCATGATATGTGATGAAGATGGTATCTTATGACAGGTACCAGAGTGCTGTACATTAGCTCTGTGTGACCCCTGCCACTGGATGGGCCTTGGGAGGGATCTTCCACCCACCCCCTAAGTACTGCTACAAGTCGGACCATCATATACCTGTAAGTCTTGTCATTGACAGTATAAATGTGCCTAAGATTATGCTTTGCAAATTATGTGCTCAGAAGTGTGCACTTACTATACAGCTGTACACAGTGCAAGGTTATCATAAATTAATTCTTAGGCCATTAAAAAAAAGAAGTTGTATCTCATTACCAAGCAGTGAAAATTATGATGAGGGCATTTTTTTTTTAATCTTTTTTTACGCTTGAGGCTAAAATATACATACGGAAATTAAGACTTTTCGCGCTCAATTTTCACAATTTAGTTATTCTAAGTTTATCGATAGGTAAAAGGTGTTATAATATGAGTCCTTTTAAATCTGCATGCAGTACAGAGCAAATATCTATCCACTGTAGTCCTAGTACTACCACACTCCAAAATCCGTGAATTTAAATACATGTGAAATTGCAGTTTGTAGGCAATTCGAGAAAATATACATGCGCAAAAAAAAAAAAAAAAAAATGTTTACAGTATATTTACATATACTATACCGTTGTATTGATGTAAAAACAGAAGATGATAACAATAACGAAGTGAGCATAGGGAAGGGGATAAGATACCGTTTGTTTTTGTAAAAGACAGCCTGGTGATTTCTGCAGTGAAGATGATGGGTGCCCTCTATGTGTAGGGCACCATTTGTAATAGTTACTCTGTAATTGTGAATATAAAGGAAATTGGATTATACAGTAAAGTATACAAACACAATCATCAATAAACAAAGCTCACTGTCCAAGCACGGCCATCATGTCTCATTTGACTTCATGTCTCCAGTGTAAACATCAACATTGATGGTGTTGTTATTGTCACCCAGTTCTCAGACAGTTTTTCCCTTGCCTTCTAGCAGAGCCAATTGACCAGACAGTCCATCCTAGATGGAAGGCAGATTGTTTAGGGGGTGATGGGGGAGGGGGGAGTGAGATGGTGGGGCAGGGGGGGATGGATTGTGGGGGGGGGGGGGCGGTATGCACTGACCCCTTGGCAGCTCAGGGGTAAATATTGGTTAATACGGAGGATATAAAGAAAAAGGAGGAGTCATATAAGGAGACAGACAAGATGGGAGGTATGGAGAGACGAAGGGAGGAAGGAGGCTAGGGGGGAGGAAGAGAGGGATGGGGGGATGGGGGGAGGGAGATGCAGGCAAGCATGGCATTGGACAGGGTGCAGGGAAAAGTGAACAGAGATTTGGAGAGCATTTGTCATAGACAGGCTCATTGACATACTTATTGACAGGGCAGAGTGACAGGGGATTTAGGGAGAGCATGAAGTTATCGCATAATGTGTGGCTCATCAGATATTACTATAGAAGTTGTCAATTTTGATTCATCTGATTCATCCAGAATTCTTGAAATCTGATTTATTACCTCACACCATAAGGCAATCACATGATCCTACCAGATGCCATCTGATGTCATGAGATGAACAGATCTGACTTCATGAGAAGCTACCCTTAGAGCCATCAGTGGCAGCACCAGTGTACCACAACCCCAGGCAGTACGGGTAAGGGGGGGCAGGACATGGTATGAAGGGCTAACGGGGGATAGTAATGGGCATGGGGCATGGATCAACCCCTCATTCCCTCACTGCCTCACTGCCTCACTGCCTCACTCCCTCACTGCCTCACTGCCTCACTGCCTCACTGCCTCACTGCCTCACTGCCTCACTGCCTCACTGCCTCACTGCCTCACTCCCTCACTGCCTCACTGCCTCACTCCCTCACTGCCTCACTGCCTCACTGCCTCACTCCCTCACTCCCTCACTCCCTCACTGCCTCACTGCCTCACTGCCTCACTGCCTCACTCCCTCACTGCCTCACTGCCTCACTCCCTCACTGCCTCACTGCCTCACTCCCTCACTGCCTCACTGCCTCACTGCCTCACTCCCTCACTGCCTCACTGCCTCACTGCCTCACTGCCTCACTCCCTCACTGCCTCACTGGCTCACTCCCTCACTGCTTCACTGCCTCACTCCCTCACTGCCTCACTGCCTCACTGCCTCACTCCCTCACTGCCTCACTGCCTCACTCCCTCACTGCCTCACTGCCTCACTGCCTCACTCCCTCACTGCCTCACTGCCTCACTGCCTCACTGCCTCACTCCCTCACTGCCTCACTGGCTCACTCCCTCACTGCTTCACTGCCTCACTCCCTCACTGCCTCACTGCCTCACTGCCTCACTCCCTCACTCCCTCACTCCCTCACTCCCTCACTCCCTCACTCCCTCACTCCCTCACTCCCTCACTCCCTCACTCCCTCACTCTGTCTATAATACTCTGTCCGTCTCTGATTTGTTTGTCTTTGTGTCTTTGTCTCTGGCTCCTTTTCTCTAGTTGTCTCTCTCTGCCCCTGTCCCTTCTCTCTCCATCTTTCTGATGGAGGACAGTGGCCTAAATTGCAACCAGTCCAGCAGATTTACAAGTGCATCAGGACCAAATGTCCAGGCACATGTTGGGGTTTTATGAACTAAAAGAATATAGTTGGTTTTTTACAGGTGCAATGTGTTTTTCAATAGACTGTGTAAAACTTTGCATCTATCCTAATTTGGCCATCAGTAGTTAAAAACATAATTTACCTTTATTTGACAATACTATTTTATACTTAAAATACTTAATTCGTTAGATAATTTGAGCATCTAGTCCTCCAAAAATGTAACCAGTCCTGCAACATTGTAAATCTTTGGGACCAAATGTCCGATTGGATGAAAAGGTTTTCTGTGTATATAATTACCCCATAATTATATAAGTATAATGCTACCGGTATGAAAAGTCACAGTTGGTTTATATGTATTACTTAGGTTTATACTAAGCCTACCTGGCCTGCTGGCTCTGTATGCCCCAGGTCAGGGTCAAGGTCGCCTTTGTGTACTGGACCATGATCAACTAACAGGGATCCACACCTGTGTATTTATATAAAGAATGCTCTCTGTTTCACTCTGCCGCTCTCACAGTCTCCTTCATTGGTGTTTGGCAGGTGAGGATGTTGTGATGGTCCAGGATGTGTTATGTGCATGCAGGGTGTTTCTCCACAATTCGGGTGTATGGGGCTGGGGGGGGGGGGGCATGACGCATAGATCACCTTGAGGGACAGGCCTAGAGCAGGGAGTGGGAGGGAGCTGTATGTAAGTAGACATGCTATCTGGTCATGGGGATTCCTCAGAAGTCCACCCCTACTCACACACATACCTCTCCCTGTTTTTCTGTTTCAATCCCTTTCTGTCTCTGTGACTCCCTCTGTCTGAGTCTGTCTGTCTCTCTTCATCTCTGTCCTACTCTCTGTATGCCCCCTTTGCATTCTATATTATGTTATCTTGCACATGGATGTTGCACATCTATCATGGTAGGTACTTAGGTACTACAGACCTGTTATTGCTATAGGCCTCGCTGATTGGTTCAGCATGCATCTATGGTTGAGAGGCACAATCAATGCTGTTGGTATTCATGTCAGTTCATGGAGAATCGTTCATGAAAGTAATGCCATTCCATTGGTGTGAATTATAACCATGGTAACATTCACTGGTGTTCATTTAAGGATGGCATCATGCCTCAATGCATCATGAGCTTGGTCAGCACGATGCATGAACACAGCCCTTGCGAGTAACTCCCCAGGGCTATATTTATGCATGACGAGAACCTGCAGGGTTGATACACTCCCGAAGGATCAGCATGATGCACCAATGCAGTACTGGTGAGTTACAGGCATCTTCAAAGGGTTAATGTAAATGTATGCTAAATACCTCAGCCATGCTAGCCTTACCCTTTAGCATGTTATCCCAAAGCAATGTGTCATCATAATGCTCTAACACTATAGAGTTGACAATCTCACAATGGGTTGGCATGATGTACCTCCGCAGCAGTTGTAATGTAATGCATTGCTGCATCATGACAACAAATAAACATGACTTTTGATGCATCATGAAGTCATTGAAGGGTCAGATAGGAAGCCCAAGTTGTCACTGCGGACTCAACTAATATGCCTGAACAGGACGGTTTTGATCACTTGGCAGCTTAAATAGATCACAATGCTGAGGAGATTTAAGGGGGTTTAACCTACATCAATATTGCTTCGGAAATTCTGTTCAGAAAACATAATGGAGACAAGTGTGTTAGCCTGCCATGCAGACTCGTGAGATTCCAGAATCCCAATGAAAAAAAATCAACAATGAATGTTTATAAAAATGTTGACCCTTACAGCACTGTGCCTCTACATGGGTTAAAATTTGACACGTGGGACACAGTGACACGGGGGTTTTAAAACCCGACACGTGCGACATGGCCCTTTAAAATATCGACGGACACAGACATTTTTATAAGGTCCTACTATATTCTATACATTTAAAAATCAACACAACGACACACCCCCCCCTTGCTAAAAGTTGACACGGCAACACAGTCAAGAATGTGGATACCCATGTAGAGGCACAGCACTGTGGCCCTGATACAGGAGGCAGCACTCGAGGCTATATTTTCAGCCATGTTGTTTTTTGTGAGAGTGACGTTGGCGGTCCTTAAAGGGTTAAATACAGCGGCAGTGAGAAGGTCACCCAGAGGAGGGCTGAGCAGCAGGTGGGACGCCATGACAACATTAACAATCACTGTTTTATCAACCACAATTATTGAAGTCATTTAAACCCCACAAAGGAGGGGGTTTCTTTCAGAAAGCGATTGGGAAGAAAACTACTTAAATGCGGTTAAAATGTGAAGACGTTTGGAAATGTTGAAAAATGGAGGTTTTAACGCTGACAATAGTAATATCCTGTACCATTAAGATGGTGCACAGTTTGCCATTCAACTTTTGAAGAAGCCTCCTCCATTATTCATTAACATGGTTGAAATGTGAACATGTTTGGAAATCTTGAAATATGGAGAATTTAACATGGACAAAACTAATATCATGTACCACTAGGACGTTGCCGTTTTCAATTAAACTTTTGAAGGGGCCTCCTCCAATATTTATTAAGACTGTGTTGTTTTTTACGATGTTTGTAATGGATAATGAGTTATAAAAGGAAGAAATAATGAGTTAAATAATTAAAAAGGGAAGACAGGGCTGAATACAGAATGAGTTACAGTGGTTGAATTATGGCACTGGGAGAGGGACAAAGACACTGATGGATAACGGAGGATGTCATTTAAGTACCATGTTGTACCGTAAGATGACTACATCTTGAAAGAATGTGGGTGGTGGGTTTTGAAAGACAAATACTCATATGTTAGAAAACATCAAAAATATTGGAAAGTCATATCCCCAATATCCCGCTATGTGATATGCTGACATGTGTAAGCCACCGACCACCTGACCACTGAGCCAACATTGTGCTGCTGGCAGACCGCCCACATACACAAGTCTGAGTTGTAGGAATATTTATCATTGGTTTTTACATATTCTTATTACTTTTTCATATGTTTTCAGGTAGCTTTTTGTCTTAACCTGCTTTTGGAGCCATAGGCTGAGTGCCATTCAGAAGTAGGTTTGGGCTGTGAGAATGGATGACCCTCTGTCTCCTGCTAAATTCAAATCCATTTTTTTGTTTGAAAAAATGGAAAGGCATTTGAAGTCATACAATGGAACCGGCTAGACAGATATGGCATAAGTCTAACATCTATACATACATATAAACAGTTATAGCCATGTCAATATGATAACCACCAACCTGCCCTAGACACCTCCCCATGCTGCCCCCTGCCCCCCATCTATCTATCTCACCAGCAACCTTGTAAAACCATCATGCAGAATCCCCGATATCCAACTATGTGACTGACCACCTGACCACAGAGCCAACATGGCGCTCACTGGCAGATTGCCCACGTACACAAGTCTGAATCATAGAAGGAAGTATTGGGATGGTCTTCCTATATATATATACATGTATAGGTTCAATGATTTTACCGTTTTCATTGCTAGTTTACTAGCTGACTCAGCGGTAAGGATGCCTTTTTAGAATGGATGAGTCCTTGGGGCTAGAGGAGGGTAGAGTAGCAGTCTGTCATATGGATGATATATGTAGAAGAGTATGGCTACATTTAGATACCTTGATGGCTGTAAACTACATTATTCACCATCAATGTCATCAAACAAAAATGTCTTTAAGTGATACTTGGCTGGTACAGACACAGCATAGGCTGCTGTCCATATCTACGTATAACATGAACACACTGTTCTATTGATGTAATAATTGATCTCAGAGAAGATGACAACAATAATGAAGTGGTGATTGCTGTGTCTCACGACCTTGAGCCAATGTTTTTGTCTCTGACAAGGTGCCGTCTCTGACCAGGTGCCGTCTCTGACCAGGTGCCGTCTCTGACCTGGTGTCAGACAAAGGTGTTTCTTAAATGTTAATCTATACTCATATATATAAGGATATGTAAAAACGTTATGGCAGCTGTTATGTAATCATTATTAGCCTCCTGCTGTTGGTAGAACCTAACTAAACTCCCAAAGTGACATCCGGTCAGAGACGGCACCCGGTCAGAGATGGCACCTGGTCAGAGATGGCACCTGGTCAGAGACGGCACCCGGTCAGAGACAAAAACATTGGCCAAAGGTCATGAGACACAGCCTGATAAGAGATTCTTCTTTGTAGTGAAGTGAAGTGCCCTTTATGTCTGGAGGACAAGTTGTAATAGTAACTCTGTAATTGTGAATGTAAAAGAAATTGGATTGTACAGTGAAGTATACAAACACAATAAACAATCATCAATAAACAAAGCTCGCTGTCCAAGCACGGCCATCATGCCTCATTTGTCTCAATGTCTCCAATGTCAACACCCATGTGGTTTTTGTTATTGTCACCCATTTCTCGGACTATTTTCACTTACCTCCTAGTAGAGCCAATTTACCAGACAGTCCATCCTGGATGGAATGCAGAGGGTTGATGGGTTGAAGGGTGAGGGGGTAGTGAGGGGCTGAGGCAGGGGGTATGGATTCTGGGGAGGGGGGGGGGGGCTGGGGGTATTCACTGACCCCTTGGCAGCTGGTAGCTCAGAAGTAAGTATTGGTTAATACGGAGGATATAGAGAAAATGGAGAGGTGACATAAGGAGGCACACAAGATGGGAGGAAGGAGGCTAGGGGGGAGGAAGAGAGGGATTGAGTTATGGGGGGGAGGGAGGGAAATGCAGGCAAGCATGGCAGTTGGAGGACAATTGGACAGGGCGCAGGGAAAATTGAATTGAATCGAATCTTTTATTGAACGGTAGCATCTTGCAATGCTTTTTCCCCTGAAAAATCCTTTTACATGTGCTTGGATGTAATGATGCTTATGTAATTAATGATTCATATTCAAATGTTAATATTGCTAAAAGTGAACAGAGATCTGGAGAGCATTTGTCATAGACAGGCTCATTGACATACTTATTGACAGGGCAGAATGACAGGGGATTTAGGGTAAGAATGAAGTTATTGCATAATGTGTGGGCTGTGGCTCATCAGATATTACCATAGAAGCTGTGAATTTTGATTCATCTGTTTTAAACAGAATTCTGGAAATCTGATTTATTAGCTCACACCATAAGGCAATCACGTGATGCTACCTGATGCCATCTGATGTCATGAGATGAAGTGATCTGACTTCATGAGAAGCTACCCTTAGAGCCATCAGTGGCAGCAAGAGTGTACCACAACCCCAGGCAGCACGGGTAAGGGGGGGCAGGACATGGTATGAAGGGCTAACGGGGGATGGTAATGGGCATGGGGCATGGATCAACCCCTCACTCTCTCACTCCTCCACTGCCTCACTCCCTCACTCCCTCACTCCCTCACTCCCTCACTCCCTCACTCCCTCCCTCCCTGCCTCCCTCACTCACTCCCTCACTCCCTCACTCCCTCACTCCCTCACTCCCTCACTCCCTCCCTCACTCCCTCCCTGCCTCCCTCCCTCCCTCACTCCCTCACTCCCTCACTCCCTCACTCCCTCACTCCCTCCCTCACTCCCTCCCTGCCTCCCTCCCTCCCTCACTCCCTCACTCCCTCACTCTGTCTATGCATATCTGTCTGTCTCTGATTCTGTTTGTCTTTGTCTGTATTTGTCTCTGGCTCCTTTTCTCTAGTTGTCTCTTTCTGCCTCTGTTCCCTTCTCTTTCAGTCTTTCTGAAAGCATGCAGGACAGTGGCCTAAAATGCCACCAGTCCAGCAGATTGACAAGTTCATCAGGACCAAATGTCCAGTCACATGTTTCATGAACTAAAATGATTCAGTTCGATTTCTAAAGCTGCAATGTGTTTTTCAATAGACAGTGTAAAACAATGCAGCTATCCTAATTTGGCCATCAATAGTTAAACATATGATTTACCTTTAATGGACAATACATTTTCATACTTAAATGCTTAATTAATTGGATAATTTGGTTATCTGGTGCTTCAAAAATGTAACTTATCCTGCAAAGTTTGAATATTTTCAGGACCTAATGTCTTATCGGGTGAAAAAGTTTTCATAAAGAATGGTCTCTGTTTCACTCTGCCTCTCTCACAGTCTCACCCATTGCTGTTTGGCAGGTGAGGATGTTGTGAGGGTCCAGGATGTGTTATGTGCATGCAGGGTGTTTCTCCACAATCCCGGTGTATGGGGCCAGGGGCTGGTGGTGGGGGTGGGGGTGGGGGGGGGCATGACGGTCGGATCACCTTGAGGGACAGGCCTAGAGCAGGGAGTGGGAGGGGAGCTTTATGTAAGTAGACATGCTATCTGGTCATGGGGATCCCTCAGTAGGACACCCCCACTACAACACACATGAAATATGCCCTCATGTCCATTTCTCTCCATTTCTCTCCTTCTGTCCCAATCTGTCTCTGTGACTGTCTCTGTCTATCTTTATCTGTCTCTGTCCCTTTGTTTGTCTTCATCCCTGTCCGTTTTATCTGTAAGAAAAAAGATCTACTTCCTGAGTCCCTTATGTCATGTAGCCTAGTATGTGGATGCTGCCAATCTAACATTACAGGGTTACAAGCTCAGGTTGAATTAGCACCCTACACACCTGTTATTATTATATGAACTTGTTGATAGGTTCCACATGGATTTATGTGTGAGGCCAGTACTTAGGCTGTTATAGTAGATTGTGATGTCATGAGGTAATCATGTCAATTCTGTGGTAAACCAATCATGAAAGTAATGCCATTCCATTGGTGTGAATCATAACCATGGTAACATTGAGTGGTACCCATCAATGGAACTGTAGGCTGAGTACCACAGCCGAGCTAGCCTTATTAGGCTTACCCCGCTAGGTTAACCCTTTAGCATGTTATCTCAAAGCAATGTGTCATCATAATGCTCTAACACTATAGAGTTGACAATCTCACAATGGGTTGGCATGATGCACCTCTGCAGCGGTGGTAATTTACCCCCTGGTAGTGCAGTTGTGCATCATAACAAAAAATAAACATGGCTTTTGATGCATCATGAAGTCTTTGAAGGGTCAGATAGGGAGCCCGAGTTGTTACTGCAGACTATGCCTGAACAGGAACGTTTTGATCACTTGGCCGCTTAAAAAGATCACAATGCTGAAGAGATTTAAGGGGGTTTAACTTACTTCAATATTTCTTGGAAAATTCTTTTCAAAAAACATAATGAAGACAAGTGTGTTAGCCTGCCATGCAGATTCGTGAGTTTACAGAATCCCACTGAAAAAAAATCAACAATGAATGTTTTTAAAAATGTTGACCCTTACAGCACTGTGCCTCTACATGGGTTAAAATTTGACACGTTCGACACAGCGACACGGGGGTTTTAAAATCCGACACGTGCAACACGGCCCTTTAAAAAATCGACGGACACAGATATTTTTATAAGGTCCTACTATATTCTATACATATAAAAATAGACACAACGACACGCCCCCCCTTGCTAAAAGTTGACACGGCGACACAGTCAAGAATAAGGACACCCATGTAGAGGCACAGCACTGTGGCCCTGATACAGGAGGCAGCACTCGAGGCTATATTTTCAGCCATGTTGTTTCTCGTGAGAATGACTTTGGCTGTCCTTAAAGGGTTAAATACAGCGGCAGTGAGGAGGTCACCCAGAGGAGGGCTGAGCAGCAGGTTGGACACCCTGACAACATTAACAATCACTGTTTTATTTTTTTTTTTTTGGACGTGTTTATTTGCAACAATCCATCTTGACGAGGGTTTAAATGATGCTTACAAACAATACCAGTTTTATGTTGTTTTTTGTAACAAGTAATGTTGTGGTTTGTAACATATTTGACAAGTTCAATGAATATTTTGTGATGAGTATGTACAGCAATTATTTATACAAATGCTCTTATCACAGTTATATGATAAATACATTCGGTGAACATCTAGTGATGTATGAATGATAGTAGGGTTTGGTTCGGATCCATGAGTGATGCTACGAGTATATGTTCAGCAGAACAGTACAATGTATTAACCACACTATTAATAGTAACTACAATAACAACTGTAATCTACAGTAAATCATTAGGTATGTGTGTACAGTCATAGTATACATGTATTAGGTTTCGCCAATACTCAATTGTACCCTTTTTTGATTTTGGCCCGTAGGTCTGTTATTTTGTCTATCTCTATCTTGAACTTAACCTTACTGGTGGCCCTTTGGACACCCGAAGGAAGTGTATTCCACAGTACAATGCCCCTATAATACGGGGAACGCTTGAAAAAGTGACCAATTAGTCTTGGCAGTGCAAAGACAACCTTTGCTCCACCTCTGGTTAAGATGTTGGCATCATTATGTAAACCTTCATTAACCATTTGGTCATTACCAGCAATTTTCAAAGAACGTGTATACATTAAGCTGAGAAGTAATTTGTCCATGCGTCTTTGTACCATCTCAATTTTACAGATCTCATGCAGTTCATTTACATGGTACTTTCTAATATTACATTTAAGACATATACGTAGTGCCCTGTTTTGTAAACGCTGTAGTTGCTTTAAACCATCTTCATTACAGCTTGTGGTAATAAAACTACAATATTCCAATATTGGCCTTATTGTACATTTATACACCAGTATACTGTAGTCTCTAGTTAGCCACTTCCGTAGAGCCGCAAATCTGAATAATTTATTACAAATGTTTCTTTTTAAAAGTTTTACCTGTTTGTCAAAAGACAATGAGCTGTCTATAGTAACACCTAGGTAAGGAAAATGTTGTACTGTCCGTACTCGCTGACCATAGAAGGCAATATTAGTGTCAGGGCAACGCTTTAATTTATGTTTACTACAGAACCACATAAATTCAGTCTTTTTTGGGTTAATGGTAAGCCGATTTTCATAGACCCAGTCAGCAAATAACTTTGACTCTGATTGCAAAACATTTTCCACAATTTGTGCATTGTTATGACCATAATAAATCACAATGTCGTCAGCATACAGTTTAATACTTGCTTTTTTCAGAATACTAGTAACATCATCAATATACAAAACAAACAATAATGGTCCTAGGACAGACCCCTGCGGTACGCCGTAATTAACTTTACAGGTTTCTGAGACGTTCCAGGCGAAGGTAGTCCTTTGACTTCTGTTTTGGAGGTAACTTTCAAACCACTTAAAATTTTCAAATGCTAGCCCTAAATCAGCTATTTTGTTTAAAAGTTTCGAATGTATAACACTATCAAAAGCCTTAGTAAAGTCAACAAATAGGGCTCCACCTATAAGACCCTCATTCCTGTACCCATAGAGCTCATTGACTAAGTCAAAGGTGGCGTCACCAGTTCCTGACCCCCTTCTGTAGCCATATTGGTTTTCACTGAATTTACCACTTTGAGTCATTTGAGAACTCAAGAAATTATAGACTATTCTTTCAAGCACCTTTGAGGGAACTGGTAACAAAGAGATTGGCCTCCAGTTCCTCACATCACTCAGATCCCCATCCTTTGGTAGTGGTTTCACAAGTGCGTCACCCCATTTACTCGGAAAAATTCCAGTATTGACACTCACTTGACACAGGTGTGTGAACTGGTCTAGAAGACATAGTAATGCAGCAATTAGTATATCACATCTTATACCCTCAATGCCAGAGGATTTATACTTATCAAGATCCTTGATTATATAGTACACTGACCATTTGGATACAACTAACTTTGGTATATCCTTATATGTATAGTTGTCCTCAGATACCCTTTCAGCATTATCCTCCCTCTTTTTGTCTTCACCCACTATCTTAGTATGTAATTTCTCCCCTATTCCTGAAAAATAGTCATTGATGTATTTTGCCGCGTCATCCGTTTTGATTGTGTCTCCACTATCAATATCCTTCAGATCCGGGTATATTACCTCTCCACCACAGTCAAACAGCTGATTTATGTTTTTCCAAAATTTTCGCGGATTAGCATAATTTTGATCTAATTCACCAGTTATCCCACCCTTTTTTGCAGCTTTAGACATCCTGTCTATTTTGCGCCTACACGCCTTAATAGCCTCCTTTTGAGCAGGTAGACATTCCACTCTATATATGTTCAACCAGGTTTCTCTTTCAAAGATTACATCCATAATCTCATCATTCATCCAACTTTTATGTCTGTCTTTTACAACTCTCTCTATGTAAGGATGATTTGCATTAAGATACAGTGCAATAGGAACTAGAAACTGTCCCCATAAGTCATTCGGGTCATTAAAAGAAGTCATGAAAGTACCCCAGTCGTGAGACTTAAGATGTTGTAAAAAATCTGACTCCTTAAAGCCCCTATAGTCTCGTCCCTTATAGGTAGCAGACTCTGCAACAGGGGTCTGATCCCCCCTTATTGCAAAGACAGGAACATGATCAGACATTAGTGCATTGAGAATACCACTTTTAGTGACCTTGGTGCAATTAGTTATTACATTATCAATACAAGTGCCACTAAATGGTCTAGTGGTAGAAGTTATTAGTATTTTCCAACCAATATCTTTACATAAATCTCTGAACTGTTCACTTCCATTACACTCATCATCATTCATATTGAGATTTATATCTCCAAGTATCCACGTCTCATGTCTACCATTACTGACGTTATTATCATAATTAGCAACGCGTTTCAGGTAGTCAATGAAACACAATTATTGAAGTCATTTAAACCCCACAAAGGAGTTGGTTTCATTCACAAAGCGATGGGGAAGAAAACTACTTAAATGTGGTTAAGATGTGAAGACGTTTGGAAATGTTGAAAAATGGAGGTTTTAACGCTGACAATAGTAATATCCTGTACCATTAAGATGGTGCACAGTTTGCCATTCAACTCTTGAAAAAGCCTCCTCCATTATTCATTAACATGGTTAAAATGTGAACATGTTTGGAAATGTTGAAAAATGGAGAATTTAACACGGACAATACTAATATCATGTACCACTAGGACCTTGCAGTTTTTAATTCAACTTTTGAAGGAGCTTCCTCCACCATTTATCAAGACTGTGTTGTTATTTTACGATGTTTTTAATGGATAATGAGTTATAAAAGGAAGAAATAATGAGTTAAATAATTGAAAAGGGAAGACAGGGCTGAATACAGAATGAGTTACAGTGGTTGAATTATGGCACTGGGAGAGGGACAAAGGCACTGATGGATGACGGAGGACGTCATTTAAGTACCATGTTGTACCGTAAGATGACTACATTTGTTTAAATGTGGGTGGTGGGTTTCAGAAGACAAATACTCATATGTTAGAAAACCAGGTGTAGAAATGAGACACAAATTCATACCTGTAAAACCTTGGCTATAAACCATAAACCGAAAGCGAGATTGAGAGGCATGATTTGGCTTTGGCTAATTTAAACAGCATTTATTAATAACTACAAGGCTATATATATAAAGAAAGAGATAGAGAGAAAGATATAGATAGATGGATAAGCAGATAAATATAGATAGAAAGACGTAGATAGAGAGAGAGAGATGGATAGATGGATAGATGGATAGATAGACATAGATAGATGGATAGATAGATAGATAGATACAGATAAATAGATAGATAGATAGATACGTATATAGATAGATAGATAGACATAGATAGATAGATACAGATAAATAGATAGATAGATAGATACGTATATAGATAGATAGATAGACATAGATAGATAGATACAGATAAATAGATAGATACATAGGTACACATATAGATATATAGATATATATATATATATATATATATATATATATATATATAGATGTTTAGAGCTATAGGGAAATATAGATATAGACAATGGTGCACGAGACAAAATAACCCTCAGTGAGGAAATCTACGAGTGCTCCTTTGTGTTTATTTCATGTTATAAATAATAATATTTGTCAAATTCCATGTTATTACTCTGAAAAAGCTTATTCATGGTAGTTAAATCAATAATTTTGATCATATTACAGGCCTCGAAATACGGACTACGGTTATTTCACGGGGGGGGGGGGGGGTGTTAAATACGGCCTTCCTTGGATATGTCAATGGGAGTGCCGTATTCACCATGAAATAAATAGATAAATATATATATATATTTATAAAAAACAAAAAATTCTCACAATAATGTTAATAATCAAGCAAGCAGTGAGCTGGCCAACCTCTCTGGGCGGCGCTCTGCTATGGCAGGAACAAAGGCGGTAACCAACATATACAAACAACATGCTGTAGCCTAGCGACCTTACCGGGGAACATACACTTTGGCGCGTGAACAACCTCGCCAATAGTGGAAACAAGGGACTCTTATCCAACCATATATATATATATATATATATATATATATATATATATATATTTATATATATATATATATATATATATATATATATATATATATTTATATATATATATATATATATGTATATATATAACAGTGGCGGCATTGCTCCTGCAGTCAGAGCCCCCTAGTGGAGGTGGGTAGGGAGACAGTTACAGATGTAGGTCTGTGTGATCCTGGGTAAAACATGACACATCAAGGACAGCCTTTATAAATAAACATCATATCCAGGTCTCATAACACAAAATACAAGCTATAAAGCTGCATTACAAGGTGCCTGATGTAAAAGCTGTATGTTGACAACCAACCGGGGGGAGGGGAGGGGGTGGGGAGGCAGCAGGCAACTGGGGAGTAAGAGGAAATGTATACATGTATACATGTACGCAAATGTATAAAACCAAATAGCTGATGCTAACAAAGGAAGGGATAGACATTATTTCTGAAATAATACTTCCTTCTTCCCACTATATATGGGACCCAAACTTAAAGTTCCCCCTGTATGTTTTGAAGAGTCATTGATAACTTTGCAACCCCTCAACCTACAATAGTGATCCAGGTATCAGGTTAAAGCTAAGATAAAAGGCAAAATAATTCAGGCATTGTCACTATCATATTTTGAAAATCATGTGATCGGTTGCCATGGAAACCGTGACAATTTTTTCTAAAATTTGTTTTTTTTATCTACCTGTCATCACTCTGACTGCCATTACAGGATAACTGATTACAGTATGCACATGGGAAGTTCATGGATTGGGTAAAACTAAATTCCACTTCTTTTGAGCCTATTTTGATAAATCTAGCACCTTTATTTTGGAAATTACGATCCTCTAAACAGATTTTCAGAATGAGGCAAAACAAGCTTTATGCTTGCCATTGGACAGAATATGTGAGAATCTCTTGAACCGTTATGCTCAGAGACCCTATAGTAGGCGCAAACCCAAGCTTGTAGTGAGAGCTACAATCCTAAAGGGGGGGGGGCGCTAGTGGAGAGGCTAGTAGGGCCTTGTATTGACAGCCAAAATTAAGTTTTTGTCATCCCACTGTGTTCTACTATAGGGAATCTGACCATTGGGTCTACGAAACATGCTTCAAAGAGATAAGTATTGCCTTCTTGCAAAAGGTGCTAAAAGAATGGGTAACCAATTGTTACATTTTGCCTTATAACTAAAGGAATATTAGCCCATTTTTTCAACTTAAAACAGTTTTGGAAAGCCAAGACAGTCTGCAATATAGCTGCAAACTCTTGCTTTATGCTAATAGTTTTAATTATCTGTTGGGAACATATGATTCTTCAGATAGTTACAAATCTGACAGCATAAAGGCCTTTGTAGGTAAAAATAACCCCCATTTTAGGCTGTTCCACCCCCATTTCAGGCTGTTCCAATCATCCACTTAGCTATAAAAATCAGAATTTGTCCTTATTTTTAATCAATTATGCTTAGAAATGACCTGCAGGGCTTCTACTGCATGATCAAAAAAGAAATGACTGGCAAAAACACATGCAAACTGATAATTCTCTACAGTGAATACACCTTGATTGTTGAGTCCCATATATAGTGAGAACATCTAATAGCAATAATTTACTATCTAACCGGGTGCTTTGGACAGCACATGTGCACTTAGATAAGTCAAGAGCAGCATACTTTACGATAAAGAAACACTTGTCTATATGTTTCATAAATGCAACCCTAACAGCTCGCAAATATGAGTAAGGGGGAGATGTGATGAAATATAATCAGAAATCAAGAAAACCCCTCGTCTCAAGAAAAGACGACACTGCATTAAAGCACTATGTAGCCGTTAACCATGTATATGCTGCATAGCGCTTCGATGCATTGTCTAACACAACTTGGCAACATAGCGACACACCAGGGCTGCATTCATGCATCATGATGACAAAGCAGTGTGACCTGTTTCAGATGTTATAAACAAAGCCTGGAGTCTCACAGAAACTTGACCAGGGGCCGCTACATGGATTTCAATTAACCCTTTAAAGGCCGCATGCTGCTTCAATGTGCCAGGCCCTTTATACGCATAATGCAGGAATGCAACCCTGGGGAATTAATAGCAATGCATGCAGTGCTGCATTCATGCATTATGCCAACACCAAGAGAATGAATGCATCCCTAACGAGCTACTCCCCAGAGGTGCATTCATGCATCATGAAAACAAAGGGCATACCACATTAATGCGGCATGCGGCCCTTAACAGTATAATCCATTCATTTGACAAGGCCACTTGGGGGAGGGAAGGAGAACTAGGACACAATGGGGTTAGGACAGGTGAGTTAACCCTTTAAGTACAGATGTCGCTAAAAGATGACATTGGTCGTCATGATGCACCAATGCAGCCAGGTGAGTAATTCGCCGGGGCTACATTGTTGGATCATGCTGACCCCCGGGGGGTCAGCATGATGCTTGATTGCAGAACTGGCGAGTCATTCACCAGGGCTGCATTCATGCATCATGATAACAAAGGATATGATGCATTGAGGCATCATGTCGTCCTTAAAGGTTTAAGGGTGGGTGTAGGTGGGATTCAAAAAGCAGACATGAGAAGACAATAACACACACACATATGTGTGAGTCATGTAATGTGGGCTTTTATCTTCAAAGCAGTATTTAGTTCAGCGGTACTGCACTCTGGTTATGGTAGTCTTTTGAGAAAATGAAAAAAAGTGTGTGGTTTTATATCTGGCCGTGTCTCACGAACTTGGGCCAATGTTTTCGTCTCTGACATGGTGCATTCTCTGACCGGCCTGAAGAAAAAAGGTCTATTTCAGGCAGATGATGATATAAATGAGCAACCAATCATTACTATAATAGTTATAATATCCATTAACCTTTTCAGATAAATTTTTTCTACATCTGGCCTAAATAAACCATTTCCAATTCAGGCCGGTCAGAGATGGCACCCGGTCAGAGACTCACCTACTGTAGAACACCACACACAGGAGATCATGGGCTCGATTCTAACCTTGGCAAAATGAGAAATACAATTTGACATCCATTTCCACCTAAATTGACATATAAATGTTAGCTAGTGAATATTTGAACACCAGTTTTGCCTATTATGCCAAGGTGGGATTCGAACCCACAATCTCCTGTGTGTGGTGTTCTCCAGTAGGTGAGTGTAGCTGTACAGTATGTGATACTGGAACCCAAAAATACCTCCTTTTATACTGTGCAGCTACAGTACTTACTTCTAACAGTGTACCATGGCGACATGGCACAGGAATTCCCAGAGGCTTATAACAGAGACTGCCCTACCAGACATGTAATAAATGGTCGGCTTTCCTACCTTGTTCCATGTACCATGGATCTCCATAAGTACACAGCAGCTGCCCCCCACCAGCTGTTCTGTTAGGGCATAACTACATCTCAGTATTCTTAACTCTTTAACCCTTAAAGGGCGACATAATGCACGAATGCAGCACTAGCATGTTGCACTAAAATGGCATAATGCACTAATATGGCATAATGCACTAATATGGCATAATGCACTAATATGGCATAATGCACTAATATGGCATTATGCACTAAAATGGCATAATGCACTAATATGGCATAATGCACTAATATGGCATAATGCACTAATATGGCACAATGCACTAAAATGGCAAAATGCATTAATATGGCACAATGCACTAAAATGGTATAATGCATTAATATGGCATAATGCACTAAAATGGCATAATGCACTAATGTGGCATAATGCACTAATGTAGCATGATGCATTAAAATCGCATAATGCACTAACTAATGCATCAAGGCCTTTGTCATCATGAGGCACGAATGCGGTAACTTGCCAGTGCTGCATTCAAGCATCATGACGACAAATGTCATCTTTCATTACATTTACATCTTCATTGCAGACAAGGACCACATAGTGATTTACTGTGCACTATACGGTCCCTAAAGGGATAATATGTGTTTATGGGTACAAGAAAAATAGTTTGTAGCACAGAGACCTAGGACGAGCCAGGTACCAGTGAGACGCTTGTCGCTGGTCCTTGGTGAGCGCTGGTTGTCACACCTGCCCCCTAGTGAGACCTAACGGAACTAGCAGTCATTAAAAACCCTGCACAAGGAAGGCCCACTGAGAGGACCTGGTAAAACTGCTGAGTCATGTTGCAGACCTGTGGGAAGATGTGCCATTTTGCGATTCCCTATAATATATAACTTGTAATGTAATGTTCCATGAAAACCAACATCTCTCTTGTATTAACTATAACTTTGGACGTCATGATACATTAATGCAGCCCTGGTGAGTAATATGCCAGTGTTTCATCCAAGCATCATGCCGACCCTATGGGTTTGATACACTCCAGAAGAGCTATAGCATTATGCACCAATACAGCATCGGTGAGTTTCTCCCTGGGGCAGCATTAGTTCATCATGGTGACAAATGGCATATGTTAGTGATATGCCGTTCTTGAAGATTTAAAACTTATGTAGGTACTTTCCATACATATAACAGTAGTTCTAGCAGCAAAATAGCCTAGGTGAACCCTGTACTAGTTGTACAAGGAGTCGGTGGGTCACGGTGGGGGGGATGTGATGGGCGGGGTGAGCAGGGCTGCATTCATGCACCATGACAACCAAGGACATGATACACCAAAGCACTATAACATATTGTCCTTAACCCTTTAAGGATGGGTGTCACTAAAAGTCAACATTTGTCGTCATGATGCACCAATCCGGCCCTGGCGAGCAACTCGTCGGTGCTAGATTGGTGCATCATGCCGGGACAGTATCAATCCCATAGAGTCGGCATGATGCTTGAATGCAGCACTGATTAGTTACTCGCCAGGGCTACATTCATGCATCACAACCACCAAGGGAATGATGCATTAAGGTACCATGCCATCCTTAGAGACTTAAAGGGTTAAGTCAAAAACTTATGTAGGTACTTACTTTACATGTAACAGTGGTTCCGGGAGTAAAATGGCTCACATCCCACACCTTGATGGGATGGCTGTGATGGGTTGGGTGCGCCGGGTTATGGCGGCCTCACATCTCCCCATAGTGCTATATCCGTAACCACGCACCTCTTACATGTGGAATAAAACTGCCGTTAGTCCCACCTCCATTGTCAGCGAATCAAAGTAGCCGGCCATGCGGGCAGCCATTTTGTTTTAACGGCGGCCATTTTGTTGTAACGGCGGCCATTTTGTGGTAGTTAGAGTAAGAAGTAAGAGCTCCTGTAAGGGAGTGGTCATTTCTACAATACCCAGCAAATTGAAGTCAGTTTGAGTGACTATGTGTTAGCCCCTCACACCTGCGTTGGTTGAAACAGAAATGAGTCATATAGTGTTATAACACAGCCTCACCAGCACTCACACATATGTGATAACACAGCTTGACTTGAACCCACCCGTGAGTCATCACACAAGCTCACCAGCACTCACACATGTATTATAACACAGTCTCAACAGCACTCACACATGTGTTATAACACAGCCTCACCAGCCCTCACACATATGTCATGACACAGCCTCACCAGCACTCACACATGTGTTATAATATCTCTCCAGGAGGGGACCATATCTTGTTCATCGAACTTTAACTTTATTGATATCATCAATTAAACTGTTCATCCTGTTTCCATGTGAGGGTTTCTTGCATGGTTATTTCTCCATGGCTGGCTCCATTGTCTTCCTCTATATGTCTGCTGTGAATATAAGGTTCTGTGAAGTTCTCTAATCCTGGAATGAATTAATAAGAGGGATATTAGAGATGAACAATGACATAATAGACAACATTAGTTTATGGTACTATAGAATTCACTAATTATCTGCAAGTAAAAATCACACTTGGAATACTGTAGGACAACCCACCTTAGGCTACATCTGTTCTGCTTGCCTGTCTCTGAATGTCTCCCTATTCTGCAATGGATTAATCAGAAAACATTAGAGATAAGTAAAGACATAATAGACAATGTTAGTTTGTGTTACTGTAGAATGCACAATCATCTGTAAATACCATTTACACTAGGTATACTGTAGGACAACCCACCTTACATCTGTTCTCCTTGGCTGTCTCTTCCTGTCTGTTGTGAATGCTAGGTGCTATGGACTGAGAACAAAGGAAATGGCGGGAAATTTGAAATGGACCAATCAGAACACAGGAAACCTACATAGTGTGTCATTGTGGGTGATGATGTGTCATGGTGAGTGAGAGCTGACAGGGAGTGACTCATAGTCACACGTGTGTCAGAACCTGCCATGCTTGGTCAGATATGGCATGTGCTCCTATTATCACCCCCTGCAACATAATGTATTAGCCTGTTATAAAGAGTTCTTGACTGTTTCTCATGATTATTTGGGCTCACATTGGTCACTGATCATCATATTTTCTGATTCTTGTAAGACCTTGGTCAGTCAGTGTCTAAATACTGTGTAAAATATAGATGATTCCCATTCAGTGCTATGCCCCATAGAGAAAAGTAATCCGCTTTTTCACCTTAAATATGCATCTAAATACACTATTATTAACAATCATTATGTTCCCCCAATACATATGTTTAAAATCATATAAGTAAACATCTTGGTTATAAGATATGAGCACTAAAATCAACATCAAATAATATACCCCCTCTATCAAGTACAAGCAGTCAGAATTTATACAGTTACCATTGTCTCTTAATTCTGGGTGATAATGCACCACACTGGGTGAGAGCTGACAGGGGGTGACACATCATGACACATGTGTCAAAAACACTTTTTGGGGCATGGGTGAGGATGAGTCATGCTGAGTGAGAGCTGACACGTAGTGAAGCATGGCCACGCAGTGCCATTTAACAGCTCCAGTAAAATGAGTGAGGATGCGTGATGCTGAGTGAGAGCTGACATGTAGTGGAGCATAGCCATGCAGACTCACTCACTGGTTATAATAAGATGAGTGAGGATGCTTGATACTGAGTGAGAGTTGACAGGGAGTGGCTCAAGATGGCTCAATGCGTGATCACGCGAAAGATGCTCACCCTGCATCACGCATCATGACGCAGGGTGGCGCAATTTTGCTGGGTACATGTATACAATAGTGGGGGGTCATGAGGGGGTCTGATTTTTTTTGCCCCCCCCTCCCCAGCAGGCTTCAAATTTAGAGCAGGCGAGCCCTTTTACCTATCGCAACGTCCAGGATTTTTCATTAAAAAGGGGTGAATTATTTTAGTCCCCTCCCCCTCATCAGGAGTCTAATTTTTTGGGTTTCACCCCCCCTTCAAGGGATTCAAATTGTGTTGGCTCCAAAATCCACCGACCCGACCCCCCCTTGTCAAAGAATGACTACTCCCTAAGGTCGTACTCTCAGTCTGCATATTTAGTTTTATAGTGTTGGACAGCAATATAGGGAGCAGTCATTTCAACCCAAAGCTTTTAACGGTTTTGACACACCATGTCCTTTCATCGGTGTGAGGCATAGTTACATTTCAAGTAGAAAGCAATTATAATCGTGGGTATACATTTTTGCGGAGGTGGCAAAACGACTAATTCGCTGATATTTATTGCATCTTGTAGCATACAAAAATTCCTGTATTTTAATTTCCGTGAATATAGTGAAAATAATATACCCAGCGAAAAAAGGGGCTGTCCATAAAGTATGTCAGCTAACTATGGACCATTTTCAACACCCACCACCCCATTGTCACACTTTTCCTCATACCTTCATCATTGTTTGTCACACTCTGACCAAGACCCCCCTACCCCTAACGGTGGGACATATTTTATGGACGGCCCCTAAAGTACGACCACAGAACTGCATTCATGTATCCTGCAAACCAGATAAGGTTAAAGGGTCAGCGTAATACACCCATACAATGACGACAATTGACCTGCTTTAGTGCGTAATGACGCCAAACGAACACGAACTGGCGAAGCCTTGAGGCATCATGCCTTCCTTTATCCTTTCGGGACAGCATCATGTCTTAATGTATGATACCCTTGGTCGTCATAATGCATGAATGCAGCCCTGATGAGCAATGCTGTATTCATGCATCATGCTAACCTTATGAGGTTGAGACACTCCCAACGGGTTGGCATGATGCCCTAATGCACCCCCAGCAAGTTACTCACCAGGCCTGCATTGGTGAATCATGACAACAAATGTCATCTTTTAGCGACGTGCCGTCCTTAAATGGTTAAAGGGTGAACAATAGATGTAGGTGAATGTAGTAGGCCTAAGGAACTTCCCGTTTATCAACTACTGGGTGACCTGAAAAGAATAGGGACGAAGCACAGCAGAAAAACAGGTAGACTCTTTCACGTCCAAACTCAAGTGCAAACTCCCCCTCTCCCGCCAAAAGAAATAAAAGGCCCTCTCCTGCACTCAAAAAATAAAGTCGTCCGCAGACTATTCTATGTCACAAGGTAGTGGTGTTCTAACTATAGTTGTCAGATAAAGCGCCTACTTGACATATGCCAGCCCAAAGCCTCATGTATGCCAGCCCTAGACACATCAACCAACATCGTCATTTGTAATGGGCCACCACCCGGGCTAACATTGTCAGTTAGATGAGTCTAGTGTTGTCTTGTGAGACTGCCTTTAAATCATTTATTTCATGACAGGCACTTTAAAGACCCTAAACTCTTCTTATAAGACAACTATTTGACAAGTTTGGATCCCTTCCTTTTATCAGTGTGCAGAGCCTCCATTACAATGTGCCTCAGCGAGGCAGAGACCGTCCTCCCACGGGCGGGGATTGCCCACAGTCTGTGTGTGTAAATGCAGCCCTGGTGAGTATCTTGCCAGTGCTGCATTTAAGCATCATGCCAACCCAACTGGATTGAGACACTTTTGAAGGGTCGGCATGATGCACCAATACAGGACAGGCGAGTTACGGTATTGCCGGCAGGTATGCAGCCTGTGTGTGGTGAGGAGCCATCGAGCGCGCCATTTAGTCGTCTTTTTGAAAAAAGATGTTTGTTATTTTAATCTGAGTTAACCCGTTAAGGGTCTTATGGTGCTTTTATGCCCTTGTTGTCCTGATGTTTGGATGCAGTGATGCATCAGGCAGGCACTTTGGGAGTGTATCAACCCCACAGGGGTGGCATGATGCTTGAATGCAGCAAGTTACTGGCTAATGCTGCACTCATGCATCATGACGACCAAGGGCATGAATGCCTTAATACACTAGCCGGCCTTTAATCATTTAAGGGCTGCGCAGCTATTCCCCTGGTCATGCCAATTCTACTGGATTGAGACACTCTCTAAAGGTCAGCATGATGCAGCAATGTAGCACAGGCGAGTTACTCACCAGGGCTGCGTTAGTGCATCATGATGACAATATGTCCTCTTTTAGCGACATGCCATCCTTAAAGGGTTAAAGGGTTAATCAAGGTGAGTAGCCACAGGCAGCCCGGCCACGTGAGGCACTGAACCACACTCAGACCCTCCCCATGCAGAAAATCTGAATATTAATTTCTTTTTTGCAAGTGTAATAAACGTGACTTTGCATCCTTAATATATTGGTGAGAAGTTATTAAGTAAAGAACAAGGTTGACACAGTTTGGATCAAGTGTGCAGGTGGCCATATAGGTTGTTTATTCAAGAACCTAACAGGCTTAGCTAATCCGGGCGAACTCCCTATAGAGTTCGGAGCAGGTCAGTAGGCTTGCAGCTGATATTCACTAGGGTCCTTATGATTCAATTATCACAAACGACCCGAGTTCCATCAGACGCTGGCTATATATATGCAGCCAGCCTGCATGCGCACACATAGACCAGAAGCCTATAGCGACCTCTATCCGTACCCCAAGCCCAGAGTAGGTGCTGCCACCTATTGCCAGACTGAAGGGTTCGGACAGAGCTCGCAACACAGCGTCCAACAGAACCTGCCATATTATAGTAAACCCAGAACCTAGCGCCTGCACAAGCTTTTTAGAAATTGTACCTTAAAACCTTGCATGTAAACCATGGCTTATACCTGAGTCAGATCAGCTGTGAAGCTTATAGGGTCAGCGCAGGGTCAGGGTGCTGCTTATATGTTATTGCTACTATGATACAGTATTAAAAATCACCGTAATCAGATGTCTGGTGCGGCTTATATAGGATTGGCCCAAAGCTGGGATGCGACTTATACACAAGTTAGGCTTATGCGTGAGGTCTTATGGTAATAAGAATTTCAAACTACAACATAATTCAAAATGATGAAGAAGTCTCTTCAACATAGTGTTTCACATTGTGCTGTCCATTTCACCGGTTTCTCATAAAGCATTAGTGACCTTAGTTTTCTAATCAGAATGCAGTAACCTTAAGGCAAGATTAATTTGTTGGCAAATAACAAAATCCGCCCAATGATATGAAAAACCTCTATAAGTACTTGTTAAGTGCAGGGTCATCTGAAATAAGCTTTAGTGCTCACTGCTTGAATGTTGCTATTTAAGCAAATATTGGACTGCTTCACTGTCACATTGAAGCCTTGTTCTGCCCGGTCCTGCTGATGGTAGGAGACATTGGCTGCTCTATCACTACGGGTTGCTTCCTGCCTTCATTAGGTACACCGCATGTAGTGCACAACTTATTATTGCCATTGTAGGTCGCACCACACTCCTGGTTGGTGCAAACCACCATTTTGACAAAAAGAAAAAAATCAACCTGTTCTTCCCTTGGGAACTGACTTGAGAATGCAATATGGCGGCCAGTCCCTACCTGGTGGAAGGGGAGCCTGGAGGTAGAAGGTGCAACTACCACCTAACATTAGTTTCCCATTTAGGGTGAACATAATATATATACCCATACTTTCTATGAGCAACTATGGTACACATTAACGCATCTTTAATTTCAGGAAATGCCACTTCAAGCTGCTTAAATGTCATTATGACTCTTCTGTGACATTAACATGGCATTTACTGGACTTAAATCAGCTTAAAGGGTGACTTTAAGCAATGAATTGTTTGCTGAAATGCCAACGTTCATGCAGTGGTTGTATAATGAGGGGATAGCACCAAGGGACCCTCCAAATGGAAACTCAGGAATGACACAAGTCATTCTCAGGAAAAGCATAAGCTGTAGACATAGGATAGACACCGGAAATTCTCGAGATATATTGAACCCTCTTAGTGACATGTTCAATGGTGATGTGTATTTCTCAAGTTTTATTCATATAAATAACCAGAAATTAAACAAGTAGAATGAAGACCTGTATTTTCCGAGTTTCGCTACAAAAGATGACAGGGAATATGAACCATGAAAATTTAAAAAATAGTTCCAGAAACGTTCTAGAACACAGAACACAGCCAGAAAGCCTCAGCCCTTTTAGGGCCGGATCATGCATGTTATAACCATTTAAGGGTCGTATAGTGCTGTTTCTATGTTACTAAAAGATGACATTTGTCTTCCTGATGCACCAATGCAACCCCAGTGAGTAACTCGCCGGTGCTCCATTGGTGCAGTGAGGACCAAGTATAAAGGGCATGCTGCATGATTAATGTATAGTTCCGTCCTTAAAAGGTCTATGCGCTGTGGTATTTGTTACGTACTGCAGACAGAATTAAATGTTTTTATATGATTTTTTTTTTTGATTTTTTTTGGACGTGTTTATTTGCATTAATCCATCTTGACGAGGGTTTACATAATGCTTACAAACGGAAACCAATTTTTGGTATATAGCAAAACTCAATGATGCAATAGGACAATTTGTCAACTCTTAATGGTAGATGATTACAAATATACTGAGTGAGTATTTACACAGGATATATACACAAATGCTCACAATTTAGAGACTGATCTTATTCTGTATAGTCATTTCATTATGGACAGTCACATGAATACGCTTTGGATTCCCGATAGGGCAAGAGAAATCGAAATATATTGCTGGCACTCATTTACTGTAATACAAACGGCTGGTATAAAAAAAACTATATATGTAGGCATTTTATATGGAAAAGGTAGTTACTTATACAAGATGGCCTAGACTTATTAGATTATTAGATCTCCACCAAATAAGACCATTCCAGACCCCCACCACCCACTCACCCAAATCCCCCACCATACCGATATCCACCCCTGGATATCGGTATATCCACTAGCCCTGTGAGGGCCGCATGATGCCCGAGGCCTCATATTATTTCCTATCATGATGCTCTCATGCGGTGTTGGTAAGCAACTCCCCAGTACTGCTTTAGCGCATCATGCCACCAGTGCCAAGGAGTGCCTCAACCCCGTATGGTTAGTTTTATGCATGAATGGCAATAGGGTACATGGTACATTAGATAGCTATGTAGGTTTAGGGGGTTGAATATAGGACCATTGCCCTCCTCCATGTGCTGCGTATTACCCTTTATGGCCATGTATTAATGCATCATGCCCTTTGGTTGTCGATGTGAGAATGCAGCCCTGGTGAGTAACTCGCCAGTACTGCATTCAAGTATCAGACTGGCCCGACAGAGTTGACACACTTCGGTAGGGTCGTCATGATGCATTCATGCAGCCCTGGCAAGTTACTTCAGCATTCATGCATCATGCCGACTAAGGGCATGATGCATTACAGCACCGTGCGGCCCC
This sequence comes from Harmothoe impar, assembly GCA_947462335.1. NCBI lineage: Eukaryota > Metazoa > Annelida > Polychaeta > Phyllodocida > Polynoidae > Harmothoe > Harmothoe impar. Next base: position 6,004,391 of record OX381706.1, read on the forward strand.
TACAGTGTATATATAAGCAGGCAGTAGTCAGGCCGTCAGACGGCATGATTTATGGCGGGGATTATAAGTTTATAATTACCGGCGTCCTCCGATCAGTGAGCCACTCACTCCAACTCCTATTGAGCAGGGGGGGGGGGGGGGAGTACTCCACATTTATTTTCTAGAATAACTGTTGATGCCCTGCAAACATAATCTCAAGCGGAATTGGTGACATTCTTGTGAGTCTTGATGAATTATCCCTAGGAGAAAGGGCAAATATTTTGTAAACATTTCTCTGACATTTTCTTGTCACTAGGAACTTTAACTATTCTTGAAAAGTTTTGGTGTCTATCTTGTGTATACAGTTTGTGCTTTTCCTGGGAAATACACAAGATTCTAACTAGTGTCATTCTTGAGTTCCATTTGGAGGGTGAACATCACCTCAAATTTGGTACCCTTTTCACGAGAGGCAATACCATCAGGAAGACAATATATTCCTCATCAAGGGTGTTGAATACCAAAAAATGCCTAAACATGACACTGATATCTCTCTTTGTATACGAGTACATAGCATGTTTCTTAACGATAAAACCCATGTCCCCACATGGTAACTAAACTAAGAGAGTGCCCCCCCCCCCGCTGGGCTCCTACCTCGCCCCATGAGCAGCTCCCCCCCCCCGTGAGCTGCTCCCCCCGGCACATCTCCTACCCCTAACCTCAGGTACCATCCATCACCACCACTGACGAGGGGGGGAGGGGAGGGGGGGGCTTGCTTAGTTAGTTTGTATCCTTGGATATCTTTATTGCTCAATCTGGGATATGTCATATCGCCGGAGAAGGCAGGAAGTTAGCTAATGTTATAGCTGTACCAAAGATGATGTAAACCCTACATACCTTGAGTTGCTCGACAGGCATGAGCTGCTCCCCTCACACTGAGCTGCTCCCCTCACCCTAAGCTGCTCCCCTCATCCTCAGCTGCTCCCCCTTACCATGAGCTACTACCCTCACCCTAAGCTGCTTCAACCTGGGCTACTCCTCTCACCCTCAGCTTCTCTGCTCACCCTGAGCTGCTCCCCTTACACTGAGCTGCTCCCCTCCCTCATCCTGAGCTGCTCCCTTCACCCTGGGCTGCTCCCCTCACCCTGAGCTGCTCCCCTCACACAGAGCTGCTCCTTCGACCTGAGTTGCTCTCCTCAAACTAAGCTAGTCCCCTCACCCTGAGCTGCTACCCTCACCCTGAACTGCTCCCCTCATCCTCAGCTGCTCCCCTCATCCTCAGCTGCTCCTCTCACCCTCAGCTGCTCCCCTCACCCTCAGCTTCTCCCCTCACCCTGAGATGCTCCCCTCACCCTGAGCTACTGCCCTCAACCTCTGCTGCTCCCCTCAACCAGAGCTGCTTCTTCAACCTGAGTTGCTTTCCTCACCCTGAGCTGCTCCCCACCCTGAGCTTCTCCGCTCACCCTCAACTGCTTCCACACCCTCAGCTGCTCCTTCACTATAAACAACTTGCCACCCTCAGCTGCCACCCCACTCTCAGCTGCTCCCTCACTCTGACTTGCTCCCTATCCTACATTAATGCCCACATCCTTTCCCCCATCTCCTACCCCCCCCCCCCCCAATCCTCTCCGCTCAATCCCAGGTCACCCTGCGGTGGGGCACGTCTTACCTAAACGATCATATGACCTTATTACTTATTCAAATAGGCGCCGGTCGTCTGACTCGGATACTGCACAGCGAGATGCGAGATTAGCTGGAGAGCTTACCGGGGAATAGTGGAGAGGTGTGGCGGAGTGGAACATTGGGGAATGAGGCGCGGGGTGGAAAATACCACTGATGAAGGCAATCGGACACGTCAGGGGGAGGTGAATTGTAAAGTGGATTCCCAACGAGTGAAGATGTTGTATTTAAGTCTTTAGGGGCTCCATAGTCCTTTAACCCTTTAAGGATGCATGTCGCTAAAAGATTGAGTTTGTCCCTAGTGCTGCATTGGTGCATCATGATGACCCTACGGGAGTGTATCAACCCCATAGGGTCGGCATGATGCTTGAATACAGTCCTGGTGAGTTACTCAACAAGGCTGGATTCAACCATCATGATGACCAAGGGCAGGATGCATTAATGCTTTATGCCGCGCTTGAAGGGTTAAGGGCGACATAGTCATTTAATGTAATATATCCTTTGTCGTCATGATGCATTAAAACATCCCAGGTGGGTCACTAGCCAGTGCAATGCATCCCCAAAAGTCTAAACTTTAATTTGGTACCAAATACTCCTAAATTTTCCCATAGTAAAAGTTGTAAAAGAAATTTTTTTAAAGAGTCTCTCCCAAAAGCTGAGTTATTTGATGCAGGTAGATAGATAGACAGATAGACAGATAGATCTAGATAGACAGACAGACAGACATGGATGGATGGAAGGATTGATAGATAGATAGATAGATAGATAGATAGATAGATAGATAGATAGATAGATAGAAAGATAGATTATGTTCTAAAGTCAGAAAGTCGCAAAAATCTTTCGCAGAGAAAGAAACTGGACATAATAAAGAATTGCTGCTGTAGATAGATAAGCAAGCACAGACATACATCCATAGGGCAGGTAGCACAGAATACAGATATTGGATTCTACCTTTACCCACAGCCACAGCCCAGCCAGCAGGCGGCCTGACAGACTGGAAACAATCGGAATTATATCGGCCCCCTGGTGGGAAATGAGGGAACAAGGACAGGAAGCCAGCGCCGCAGAAGGAAACACGGCCCCACAGTCACGTGACCAGTCAACCAGCCAATCACAGCGCAGATTGGCAGACAGAAACAGACGGAAAAAGGAGGAACAAAGAAGCCCTATATGACTGTGTTGTGGGGGGGCGGCCAGAGGGCTCGTTGTCAGCTCCATGCATGCGTGATATTATGACCGGAAGTATGAAACCGGAAATAGTGTTTTTTCTGTGACTGTGGCATTCTGGGTAGGACTTCAGAGAGGGCTGTGCGGCGTCTGCACCGCGCGTCTTTGTTCCCTCCTGTAGGAGGGGTTGACACTAGAAACTAGGTCAAGGTCAATCCGCATGTCACATGAAAGGGTTCGTCCAATCACTGCCTGGCATCCTTCACTTCCTGCCGCATTGCCTTCTGGGAGACTGCGACACCATCATAACACAAACCATGTCAAGCGTGAAGCGATCCGCTCATAAAGAAATGAATTTAAGAAGGCCATAGGAAGAAAACCTTGATAACCACTTAATTGCTCTCATTACTTTCCTTAGTCAGCTGTCTGAGGAACTAAAATACCCACCCAACATTGGAATGTAGAATCTAAGGGAAGTGGGGAGGGCTTAAAGATTTTTGACCCCTCCTGAGGGGGGTGCGGAAAAAATTCTGACCCCTCTTGAGGGGGGGGGGGCGTAAACAATTCGGCGCCCTCAAGCAAAAAAGCATGTGTGTTACTATAGTTCAAAGGGGGGTGGGCCAAAATATATCGACGCCGCGGTGTATGATGCACCAATGCCAGTGACGGATCCATGATTCCAAAAGAAGGGGAGGGGAAACGTTTTTCCAAAAGAAAAAGATCCGCCACTGAATAAGCTACTTGCTAGCACTGCGTTTATGCACCCTCACGACAAATAGTTGTCTTGAGCCAAAGAGTTAAAGCTGCTATACCACTTGGCATACTCAAATCTGTGTTTTCTTCATTTGTATCTGGGACGATTGTATAACCCTTGCCCTATTAGGCCTATAATCTGCCTTTTTCTTGGCAAGAGATTCTTAATATGTACAATAGAAGACTCTAATTTCAACTGCTATTTACATTCTGGTGGGCTTTAATATTTTAGTGTTAAAAGATCCCATTAGGTGGCAGCACTGAGTGGCCTGCTACATGAAAGTCTTTCATTGCTGATCTTAACAACATGCTGCCTCCTACCTGGAGGCAGCATTGAGTAGGTAATTAGCAGAGTGTTATTGTTATCCGGTTTACCATTGGTTAACTTTTATTCTCACAGGAGGTATTTCACCTATTTCCATATAGAAAGAAGCACCCATATTGTTAATAAATTAACCTGTCCATATACATTGTTGACGTGTTATAAAACTAAAATTTGATGCTCGGAGCTAAAGCTGCTGCTTTAAAGATGAGGGTGTTTAAACTAGTACACTTACCAAACTTTTTCCTTAAAAGGAATGGCATAGGTTCTAATCTAATCTTAGCTGATAAACATTACCCAATTTTTGCAAGATATTTGTCTATAAATATATGATTTAAGATAGTTAATGATAAAGCCTATTCACCTCACTGACTCAGTCACTCCCCCAGGTGAGAAGAGGGGAAACTAGCCAGGTAGATAATGCACTAAGCCATGCAGTACCACAAAATAAGGAGTTTTAGTGTCGACCCACAGTAAAAATGACTGCACTGCATGTGCTCATCTTATAGACTAAGACACTGCCAATAATTTTTAAAGTTTGGGAAGACGTATGGGACAGGATATACAATAGTAATAATGATAAAACTAAAAAATCTTTAAATATTTAGCTGACTCACCATTTTTAACAATGACACCCATTACCATTTGAAGTCAGCTGGAAGCACTTTCAGCAATTCCAAACTGCAGTAAATGAAATTGACAGAAAACAAATCAACATCGCAAAATTCCATTTCGCCTTTACAAGAGTGATCACGAACGTTTCTGCTGCGATGTAATTGATTTCCATGTCAAGTTGTTTTAACCCTCTATTGTTGGCATCACACTCAGAAAAAGTAAACTTGTCTCCAGACTTGTCTAAGTGACTATCATAAAATAAATGTCAGTTTACCATCCCACAAATAGAATCTGGAGCTGGCAAATGTCGGGTTTTAGGCCGGCACATACCAATTGGGTCTTCTGTCTTCAGCTAGAAGACCCACTTCCTAGTCACAAGTTTTAGACTCGTTTATTTTATGTCCGTCACTTTGAAGAGCCTCAGGCTATATGAAAAGTTTTTCACCTTGCAGGACATTCGGTCCTGGAGATTTGTAAAACTGTAGGCCCGGCTTAATATTTGCAGGCCCGGATACCCTGGGGAAATATTTGTATCTAGAAATGTAGTAAAAAGCAAGAATTGACATAGGATATGATGTTCAATAGAGGTTACTGGTATATCTAAATCATTTTAATTTGTAAACTTTTGTGTTTTTTAAACATGATATTCGGGCTTTCTAGTTAACTCTCCAGAAAACTCAATAATGGTCCGATTTACAAGCCTTAAAAACTGGCATGTAGCCCAGGATCACAGCCAGTCATTGGGACCGGCAGACACAGACTTTCTGCCGGTCCAGGAGGCCTTTAGTTGGATATAGCCGGTGTCCGGCACGTTTTCGTATAAACTGTTAGCCTAGAGACAAGTTTACTTTTTGAGTGCATTCCTCCAAACAGAACTCAAAAGTGACAAAAGAAAACATATTGCATACTACTTTAGAAAAGTACAAGCTGTATACACGAGATAAACACACAAGATTCCAGAGAATAGTGAATGTTCCTAGAGTGTCATGTTGAATGGTGCTGTGTATTTCCTGAGTTTTATTCATGCAAATAACCAGAAATTCCTGAGTATGATTAATAAAAAGTTCCTGGGAATATGACACAAGAAAATGTCTTGTGTACTCCTCAGGGAAAGATGTCCATATTTTCTCGTTACAGAAACCTTCTCATTTCCTGTGGGGATGGTTTCTTGTAGGGATCATGATTACCCAGTTGGAACAGCATTCAGTTCCATGCTAAATCAACGTTGAACCAACATTGACAACCACCTACCAGTATTGATTTACTGTTCTGTGGGTAGAGGGAGTGAGGGAGGGGGAAAAGGAAGTTAGGTATGGAGGGTAATGTGCACATACAATCTACAATAAAGTTTACGAGGTTAGTCACACTGAAAATCCCTAGGTTGAAAGGGTTAGTCAGTAAAGACTATCCTAGGTTAGTCATATGTGTGTTAGTCACAATGGCAAAGTTATATTCTAAAATGACTGAGGGGTCAGTTAGTAGTGGCTAACCTAGGTTCATCATTGGTGTGTTGTATTGGTATACCACTAGTTGGTGCCACCTGTAAGATACTCTGATCACCACTCAGTGGCTTCCCCTGGAAATTAAAAGACTAAGCTGGGTTGGTCAGTGCTGACCAACCTGACAATAATAACTTACCTAGGTTGGTCCTAAAGGGAGCCAGAAATTGACTAAATAGGTTAGGTACTTGTGACTGAGAGATTGGTCGTAAAGGGAGCCTAGGAATATCAGTGCAGTAGTGGCTATGCCAGGTTCATCATATATGTACATTAGTCAAAATGACGAACTTATGTTCAAAAAATGATTAGCAAAACTAACATCTTAGTCAAAATAACTAACCCTAATGTGGCTGGAAATGAAAAGGCCGAGGTATTAGTTTGGCTTTAGTCATTTTTGAATATAAGTTCGTTGCTTTGACTTATGAAGGATGAAGGCCACTACTGTACTAACTTCTTAACCATTTAAAGACGGCCTTGGTCGTCATGATGCATGAATGCATCCCTGGCAACTAAGTCACCGGTGCTGCATTCAAGCATCATGATGACTTTATGAGGATCAGGCACTCCGTGAGGGTCAGCATGATGCGCCAATGCAGCACTGGCGAGTTACTTGCTGGGCCTGCATTTGGGCATCATGACGACAAATGCCATCTTTCAGTGACATCCGTCCTTAAAGTTAGTATATCAGATGTGTGGGACAAAATAATATATTTCCCTAAAAAAGAGTCAGAATGTTCACAAAAAAATATTTTTGACTTCCTATATATATGCTCCATTCCCTCTAATTCCCTCTGATTTTGTTCTAATTAGATTTTATTGTCCAATATATGGTCATTTTGGAATAAGAGCGTGCACTCTTTTATTCCCCCCATTGAAAACGCACTTGAAAAGCACATGGTTGGGGGACATTGGATCCCTTTATGACCTATAAACACCCATTAATGACATCAAATTGACCTCTATTATCTAAATAACATACCTTTAAAGTGTTTGAATACATTTAAATAAAATGTATAATTTGAAGAAAAATCGGACATACCCACTTTATAGGGTTAATCTATAAATGTATTTTCATTGTGGTACAGTAGGGAGAAGGGGGGAGGGTGTAGGTATGGCAGGGAATGGCAAGGAATGTGCAGCGCTGAAGGAGACCTGAGGTCAGTGAGGGGAGCACCGCTCGCCACCATTGATGCACTTACCGCTCACTCACCGCCCCAGCCGCTCCCGTAACTAGGGAACTGCTCGCCGTAACTAGGGAACTGATTCAATTCCCAGCCAAAGCTCAGAAGAATGGGGTTTCATCTGTTTGGTCGTCTCCCCCCCCACTTTGCCCCCTCCCTCCTCCTCCAGCCAGTTGCCCAGCACCAAGGATAGCCTTGGGTAGAGAGGATTGGGATAGCGCCCACTCCACCTCAACCTAATAACCACACTCTCCATTTTGGGCAGTCTCTTGTGTCTCTGTCCCAATCAGTATATTTTCAAATTAAACAGAAATTAACAAATTCTTTGTAACAAATTCAATGTTATTAACATCCTGCGCCATTCGTTTTATCGTACTGCATTAGCATTTATAAAAGTCTGGGTTTTATTCTTTTACCAAAAACGGCTGTCCCATTGATTTATTCAAGGAATCCTGTATTGCCATTTTAGCCTGTTGAAAGGGTTATTTCACGAGTTGAAGGTGGGGCCGTATTTCACGAAGCCATAGGCCGAGTGAAATGCGGCCGACCTTCAACAACTCATGCATCTTTCCCTATATAATTTTTGGAGGGGAGGGATACTAGCAGTATGTGATGCGGATAGGAAAGCAAGGAAGTAATAGTTCTGTTTCTATCCTTCTTCCAGAGAAGAGTTCCCTCCAGTCGGTAGCGTGGGGCAGAGATGAGATGAATCTCAGCCGCTGGAGATTGAGTGGAAAAGGGGTCGTCTTTCTCTACACGCGGGGACATTATTGGCTGAGACACCTCCGCAGCTGTCAAGTTTTAATACGGTGGGTCCCTCTGGTGGTGGGTTGTGGAACTAATAGTGGGCATCCTGTGGGTGCGGCCAGGCCCAGGGTACCAGGGAGGGGACAGGAATGGGGGGGGGGGGGGTGGTAGGCACTTGGGTAGGGGGGGGGTGAGTATAGCGATAATTCTGGTGGCTCCATATTCGCGGCCATGTTAGTTCTGTCTTCGGAATATCCCGCGAGTTTTAGCTGGGTACTAGACTCACACACACACGAGTGGGCACAGAACATTGAATCAACATTGATTGATGGTTGTCAATGTTGGTTCAATGTTGATTCAACATTGATTCAACATTGAACTGAATTTTGTGCCCACTGGGCCATGCTATGCCAGGAACCAGCTGCGTTCCGAGAGCAGAACCAACCTCTCATGAGACCTTTTGGTGGCAGCCTGCACAGGCTGATCATGGGAGCAAGTGTCCTCTCGTTTTCTCGCTATAGCTATCTAAGGGCCCCTTATTGGCCCAGGGTGGCACGATGCAGGAAACAACCAGGGCTGCAACCCTGCATCATGCCGAGCCATCAGGAGTGTATCACTCAGGCATGATGCATGAATGCAGCACTGATGAGCACCAGGGCTGCATCATGCATCATGACAAGTATGGAGTATATAAAGGATTCTGCGGTCTTTAAGTTAAGCTTTTAAGGGCTGCATAATGCATCATGTTCATGATCTTCATGATGCATGAATGCAGCCCTGGCAAGTAATTTTCCAGTGCTGCATTCAAGCATCATAATAACCCTATGGGATTGAGACACTCCTGAAGGGTCCACATGATGCACCGATGCAGCACCGGCGAGTCAGGGCTGCATTGGCGCCTCATGACGACAAATGTCATATTTTAGTGACATCCGTCATAAACGGCCCTAGAGGGGACAGGGGCACACCATCCCTACATCCGGGCCTCTGTGTGTGTCCATGGCAACAGGACGCTAATAATTACGTTACCAGGGAATAAATTCTATTTGAGAGTGTAATTGTTCACAACCACAGCAGTGGATAGTAGTGGGCCAAAGGGGGGGGGTAGAGGGAGGGAGAGAGGGAGGAGTGCGGGAGGGAAGGAGGGAAGAGGGAGAGGGGCAAGGAGGGAAAGAGGGATAGAGGGAGAGAGGGAGAGATGTAGGGAGGGAAGCAAGGAAGGAGGGCAAGAGGGAGGATTGGAGGGATGGATGGAGTGACAGAGGGAGGGAGGGAGGGAGAGGGGGAAGAGGGAGGGAGGGAGGAAGGGAGGGAGGGAGGAAGGGAGGCAGGCAGGGAGGGAGGCAGGGAGGGAGGGAGAGAGGCAGGGAGGGAAAGAGGGAAAGAGGGAAAGAGGGTGAATTGGAGGGATGGATGGAGAGACGGAGGGAGGGAGAGAGAGAGAGGAAGGGAGGAAAAGACAGAGGATTGGAGGCAGGCAGGCAGGGACAGAGGGAAGGAGGGACGTCGCAGGGGCGGACCTGGGAATTTGAAAACGGGGGTTCCACCAAACACCAAAGTACCGAAAAGTGATGTGCCGCAAGTCGGGGCGTATCAAATTATCATTATAAACATCTAATTTTTTCTCCAAAAGGAGGGGGGTCCTAACCCCCAGGCCTCCCCCCCCCCCCTGTATTCCCCGCTGCGGACGGAGGGACGGAGGGATAGAGGCAAGGAGGGGCGAAGGTAGCGAGGGGGTGAGGGGGGAAAAGGACAGACAGGAAGGCGGCAGGCAGACAGGCAGGCAGACAGAGACAGAGGGAGAGAGTGACAAAGAGATAGACAGAGGGAGAAAGAGACAGGGGGAATGGACAGAGACAGAGAGACAGGGTATCAGACAGCTAAGCACAGAGGAGATTCAAGGTGGTGGACAAAGGTATAGCCGCCATAGACCAGAGAGGGGTGAACAGGGAAGGGGGGGGGGGTAGGCTGCACAGTAGTCATGGAGAGATGTAGGCTTGTGTGTGTGGGGGGGGGGGGGGGAGGGGGGGGGCGGGTAGTAGGCAGGTATGTGCGCCATCTATATCTAGGTACCCAGAGTTGGGGCAACAGACTTCCGGTGAGTGCCTTTCTCTGCGCAGCCCTCACCGGAAGTGGGCACTAGAAGAAGTGGGTCACCCCGGGTCGGACCTCAATATTCTCCTCCCTCTGGTCCTCTAAGGGCAGCATAGTGCCTCTCTGTAGTTCTTTAACCCTTTAAGGATGGCATGATGCCTTATTTTTATTATTTTTTGGTATTGTGATGTGGGAATACGAGAATGCAAACCGGGTGAATAACTAGGCAGTGCCGCATTCATGCGTCATGCCCGCATCATGGGCTGGACGTATCACCAACGAGTCTAAATAGCGTATAGCTGTACGCGTACACTCCACTATTCTTGGTATCACTGAAAGATCGTCATGCTACAACAGTGCAGTTAACAACTGTAATCTTAGGGGAATCAAATAAATGGGAATCCTAAGGCATGATCCTGTGCACAGAGGGTTATTGCCTCTTACCCTATATCTCCCATTTTTACCTCCCCTCCCCCCCCCCACACACACACATTACACCCCACCTACAAAGTATTGTGGTGGTGAGATGGGGTATGGAGGATACTGGAGGGGGATGACGGCTAGATGAAGTTAGTGATGGGGGGTGGGGGGTGGGGGGGATGGAGGGAGGAGTTCTTATGGGTGGGGGGTGGTCAGGATGGTATAAACTCAATTCCTCACACATATCTAACCTACCCCATTTTGACACCAAAAAGGATTCCCAAGGCATTTTTCCATTTGATAATTATTAGATTGCTGGGGTTCGATATCATCATATTTGGTTATTTTCAAACTTCGAAATTGCTGAAAACTAGTCTTTCGTAGAAAACATATGACATGAATTTACTGAAAGAGGTTATTTGGTTATTTTCAAACTTCGAAATTGCTGAAAACTAGTCTTTCGTAGAAAACATATGACATGAATTTACTGAAAGAGCCAGAGCAGTCCTGCCAGTTATTCACTTTTTATTCTCAGCCCTGTCTAACTCAATCGATACATAGACAAAGGTCCACGAGTTTTGGTCTGTTGACTAGGTTATCTAGGTTATTTAAGTTGACCTCGGGCCGTATTTCACAAGGCCGTAGGCCGAGTGAAATGCGGCCCTAAGTGAAATAACCCAGTCAAAAGACTCAAATGGGTGGATCTTTGTGTTTATCTTTTACCCTTTTCAATTAAAATTATCCAAATTCTGATAGAAGGGGACTTAAAATAGCTAAAATTTTCTATGCCATTCAAATGTAAACAAACCACCTTTTTTTATGACGTCACCGACTGTGAAATACGGAAGAGGGAAGAGGGGTGTGAAATACGGTCATCCTTGGTTAAATCAATGGGGCTGTCATATTCTATAAAAAATAAAGGTTAATATGCCATGACCAACTGATGTCTATGGCCGTATGGCATCTATGACATGTGAATGTCTATGACTGGGTATCTTGGATCACTCCAAAACGAGTTTTTAGGGACAGGAATGCCACCCACAAACATCTGTTTGGTGTGCCGCTACTGCCACCTGGGGATAAACATGGTACTAATGGAGCATGTGACGGCAGCCAGTCATAGTTGTCAGCCAGTCATAAGGGTCAGCTGGTCATAGATGTCAGCCAGTCATAGACATCAGCCAGTCATAGAGGTCAGCCGGTCATAGATGCCAGTCAGTGAAAGAAGTCAGCTGGTCATAGAAGTCAGTGGATCAAAGATGTCAACGGGTCATAGATATCAGCCGGACATAGATATCAGCCGGGCATAGATGTCAGCCAGTCATAGATGTCAGCCAGTCATAGAGGTCAGCTGGTCATAGATATCAGCCAGTCATATAGACATCAGCCATTCATAGACATCAGCCAGTCATAGCGGTCAGCTGGTCACCGAGGTCAACCAGTCATAGAGGTCAGCTGGTCATAGATGTCAGCTGGTCATAGAGGTCAGCTGGTCATAGATGTCAGCCGGTCATAGATGTCAGTCATTCATAGATGTCAGCCGGTCATAGATGTCAGCCATTCATAGAATCAGCAGGTCATAGATGTCAGCCAGTCATAGACTTCAGCTGGTCATAGATGTCAGTGGATCATAGACATCAGCCAGTCATAGATGTCAGCCAGTTATGGAAGTCAGCTGGTCATAGATGTCAGCCAGTTATGGAAGTCAGCTGGTCATAGATGTCAGCCAGTCATAGATGTCAGCTGGTCATAGACGTCAGCCGGTCATAGATGCCAGTCAGTGAAAGACGTCAGCTGAACATAGAAGTCAGTGGATCAAAGATGTTAACGGGTCATAGATAACATCCGGACATAGATATCAGCCGGTCATAGATGTCAGCCAGTAATAGAGGTCAGCTGGTCATAGATATCAGCCAGTCATAGATGTCAGCCAGTCATAGACATCAGCCAGTCATATAAGTCAGCAGGTCGTAGATATCAGCTAGTCATAGATGTCAGCCTGTCAGAAGGGTCAGCTGGTCATAAAGGTCAGATGTCAGTGGGTCATAGATGTCAGCCATTCATAGATGTCAGCTGGTCATAGATGCCAGTCGTGATGGATGTCAGCAGGTCATAGCTGTCAGTGGATCATAGACATTAGCCAGTCATAGATATGCCTAATATGGAAGTCAGCCGGTCATAGAAGTCAGTCAGTCATAGACGTAAGTCAGTCATAGACGTAAGTCAGTCATAGACGTATGTCAGCCAACCATTAAGTTTTAAAGTGGGCATATCCAATTTTTCCTCAAATTCTAAATCTTACTTGAATGTTTTCCAAACACTGTAAAAGTGTAATATTTAGAGAATAGAGGTCAATTGAATGTCATCAATGGGTGTTAGTACGTCACAAAGGGATCCTATATGTCCCCCAATCATGGGCTTTTCTACTGTATTTTCAATGTGGGGAATAAAAGTGTGCACGCTTTTATTCCAAAATGACCATATTTTGGGCAATAAAATCAAATTAGGACAAAATCAGAGGGAATTAGGGGGAATGGAGCTGATAGGAAGTCAAATATATTATTTGGAACATTCTGACTCATTTTCGGGAAAATCAATTTTTTGGTCCCAAACATCGGATGTACTAACTTCAACCCAGCATCAACCTGGTGAGACTGAGTCCCTCATACCTCCATGTAATTGGATCCAGTGCTTTTCTTATGGGAATCTTTTATTGCGCATGTAATACATTATGTATGATTCTGAAACACTCAAACTTTTAAGTGCCAGACAAAAATTGTGTCCGGTATATTAATAATGATTAACTACACGCCCATGATGTCAGCACTGACGGAAACCTTACCAGGAATTCATATTTATAGACTCGTAATAAAAAAAACTGCTATATGACCAGACCCTAGATTAAAATGGAATCGCTTTAAGGCAAATGGACCAATCAAATTACGGCTTACATGTAAGGATGGTGTTAACTTATGTATGCCACCTTTCTATAGGCCTACTGCCGGCTCTATCTAACACGGCTCCTTATTGGTGGATCTACATGCCGCTCAGGCTGATGGCAGTACTTTAAATTCACTTCAGCGTTCACTTACAACGATTAACGCTTTAAAGACGACACAGTGCTTTAATGCCCTTTGTCATCATGATGCATGAATGCAGGCCTGGTGAGTAACTTATGAGAGCTGCATTAAAGTATCATACAGACCCAACAGGATTGATAAACTCTCAAAGAGCCTACATGATGCTTGAATGTAGCCCTGATGAGCAGACTAGCCCGGTTTAGATAAAATCAAGCAGTAATCTGACAAAATGGTAGAGCACATTGAAAAACTGTGCGGTCCTTAAAGGGTTGAGGACTCGGCGGACTCCTTATGTGTTGGAGTAGAATGGTCCACCTGCTCCTGACAGCCTTTTATAGTCCACATAACCATTTAACCCTTCAAGGACAGCATGCCGCTAAAAGATGACATTTGTCATCATGTTGCAGCAATTCAACCTTGGTAAGTAAATCGCCTGTGCTGCATTGGTGCACCATGCCGATCCTTCATCCCTTGGGGTCAGCATGATGCTTGAATGCAGCACTGGCGAGTTACTCACCAGGGCTGCATTCATGCATTATGATAATCAAGGAAAATATGCATTAAAGCATCATGCTGTCTTTAAAGGGTTAAGGGCCGCATAGTGCTTTAATGCATTCAGTTAGAAAAATGCATGGATGTAGCCCTGGTGAGTCTAATTGCCAGTGCTGCATTCATGTATCATGCAAACCCTACAGGGCTGATACACTCCCACAGTATCAGCCCAATGTACCACCCAATGCAGCACTAACAATAAGGGCTGCATTGTTACATCATGACAACAAATTAACAGAGAGCATCAAGTATTATGCCACCCTTAAAGACGTAAATTCAGTTCTGACATGCAGAGTAGCCGATGGCAGACAATGGGAGGGCACGCTAACATACAATACAAAGGTGTGTGGGGTGTGTACTGTGGGTAGTTGACACCCGCGTATAGCGATGACTCTGGTTTCTCCGTATGGGCGGCCATGTTAGTTCTGAGCTCGCAATCTATCGTGAGACTTAGGCAGTGACCAGACACTCACACACCATAGCTTCCGGGGAACAGGCTACAATACGACAGCAGAACCAAGGTCTCACGAGATTGCTGGTGGCAATGTGAACAAAGTGCTTGCGGGTACAAGTCCGCACCCGTTAGGTCACTATAGGGGCAGTCCATAGGGAAAGGGGGACTACTTGTTAACCCTTTCAGGATGGCATAAACTAACGTAGGGAGTACGCCATCCTTACAGGGTTAAATTCAGGTCGGATGAGCTGGGCAGACAATAGGAGGACACAGTATCATACAATATAGAGGTGTGTGGGGAGTGGACTGTCTGTCGTTGACACCTGAAATGGGGCAGTCCATAGGGAAATGGGACTACTTGTTCACAGAGCCTATTACTACCACAAGAAACAGATTCGCAGAATTCGCACCATTTGGGTCAATTTAAGTACCTGTAAGGCCTGGTGCTCATATAGTTAAAGGGGAAGAATTTGTTGGTGTACATACGAGTTGAACTCCTGCTGCGTCCTCCCAGCAGGTCTTATACGACATACACATAGAGGTGCTAATTGTTATTGCCCTACAGGGGGTCCTGTTTGAAGTTTGGGCTGGTTGGAGTCACTAGGGGGTGGGGTGGTGGTGGGAGCAGCTCCAACATACAGACAGTTGAGGGGGTGTTTCTATCGAGGGAACAGCCAGATTTCAAAATTATGACAGTTGGGAAAATGATAACCTGAATTTTAGAATGTTTTACCTGAGGAATATATTCAGGTCCTATCTAAATCTATAGATCAGATATTCCCACAGATGTTGTACCTTTCCTGGGAATAGATATTTACGAAAGACATAGGAATTCAGGATAATTTGAAATGCTTATCAGAGCTCTTTACCCTACCATTTATGAGACCCCCTGTGGATTCACAGGCTCTTCCGCCCTATATATAGCCTCCCTTCCCCTTTAAGGGCGCTGGGGGCTGTCTGAGAGTGACAGAGCCTCAGAGGCAAGTTTTCTACTTATTTTGCTTATCTCAACCAATCATGGAGAATGAGTAGATTGTGTAGACTTAATTGGGTGAGGTGAAATCTACAAATAGGTAGTGAGAGCCATGTCTAGACCAATCAAAGCCCCCTATGTAATTTCAGTCTACAGAATCGTTTATTAGCCCCAGGGGAGTGCAAATCAAAGTAACCTCACATTTGGGCCAAAATTCCAATGCTTTTCAGACACTTAACTTATCCCGGTCCCCATCCGTGTTAAGAAAACGCCAAGAAAGGGGTACTTTTTCACTAACTCTGCACGTCCGTGAATTTCATAAATAGGGGGGGGTGTTTTTCAACCAAACCTCCATGAGAAATAGAAAAGGGGGTGGATATACTATCAGCGCAGTTTACATTTTAAAAAGGGGCAACATGCTAACCTTACTTATATGTCTGTGTAGGGTCTCACAATATTTAATTTCATGACAATTTCGGCGACCTTTGCATATATGTTTACCAGAAAATGGGGGTGTTCCCTCCTGGTGTTCCCTGCAGTTTCTCTTTGTGAAGAAAAAAAAAGGGGGTATTTCTAGGTTGAAAAGGTCTGCCCTTTGAAAAAAGGGGTGTTTTCAGAAGCCGGAAAAGTCAGTGTTTCTATCTTAAAGGGGGTATTTTTCACACAAAAGTCGGTGGTAAGGGGGTATATTTCAAACTCCATAAAATGGATGGTGTTGTTTAGGTATTAGAGTGCAGGGACCGGGTAACTTATATACCCGCCGCAGAGAGCTGCAGCTGCGAGTATTGAGGGCTATATAAGAAGAACAAGGAGATAGTTGTTTCCCATGGGACCACGACTACAAAATAGCCCTAGAATCTGCTGACATTCACCATGTAGACTTAATTATGCATCAAATTTCCCACCCCTTCTCTCATTGGCTGTTCATGTGGTCAGCTGGTCACACTGTGGTCAAGCCCTGACCTATTCATACTGCCACTGTGCTAGTACAAGTGCAGTTTACTAGACTCTGGCACCTGTTGTGGTGGGGCCTAGTGTGTCCTACTCC
The DNA here is from genome assembly GCA_947462335.1 of Harmothoe impar. Lineage (NCBI taxonomy): Eukaryota > Metazoa > Annelida > Polychaeta > Phyllodocida > Polynoidae > Harmothoe > Harmothoe impar. The sequence goes on from OX381706.1 coordinate 6,020,952, forward strand.
ACTGACAGTCTGCAGATACTAGGACCTTGCTAGTTTGCAGTTGGTGTATAACTCAATATACAGTTCTGTTAAGGTAGGGTTTCAGGGTAATTCTGCTGAACACATTTTTAGTGCATTATTTGGCACAGGTATGCTAAAATAATATGTATCACACACCAATCTGACTGGAATCGATGTACCCTTCAAGTAAATTCCATTTTGTGTAGCGTTGCTAGGCATGGAATGAAAATGTAACAAAAACATTCTTTTTCAGCTTCTCAATCTTCAAACGGACTTATGGGAAAGAAATTCAATGTGATTATAACTTCTGATGATTGGACAGATATCTTGAAGTCATTTCCTGGGGAGCTTTTTTGAATCATGTCAATACTCCAGTTATTAAGGTCACGAGAGCTCTTCAAAGTTCCATAGTTACCTGCTTTTTGCCAAAAAATCACCATTTTTAGTAACTAAGCAACTTTGAAGTGCTCCCCTGACCTTAATACTTGGAATATCAACATGATTCAAAAGAGCTCCTCAGGAAATGACTTCAATATTTATCTCCCATCATCAGAAATGATAATTTTCTTGAATTTCCATGCCTAGCAACGCCTTATGAAATGGTAATTATTTGAAGGAAACATCAATTTCAGTCATATTGGTGTGTGTTACACATACTTTGAACAAATCTGTGGTAAATAATACACTAAAAATGTGTCCAGCTGAATTACCCTGAAACCCTACCTTAAACTATTGGCCTAATGCTCGCTAGTGCTAGGCCTACTTTTGTAGTTTCAACCCTTTATGGCATCATCATCAGGTGGATTTTACCGGGATTCTAAATACGGTTATAGTACTACTATATGTATTTGTTCATTGGGGCTATATTAGGTTCTCATAGACATACGTTTTAACCCCGTAGATTACCAGCCTCGAGCCCCAGTTCCATTTTCCGCCACAAGGGCTACAAAAGGGACTGAACGAACGGCTGTATTGAGATTGTGACTTCCTGCCAGGCTCTGCACAGGGACTGGTTTACATGACTTGATTGGCCAACTCCTTAAGGTAAGTTTTTATAAATGAGTCTGCCCAGGCTACAGGAAACATCATCCTCATGTTCATCGGTCGCCATGATGTACCAATCAGTCATCATGATGCGCAAATGCATGAGTATTGCCCCTGCCCTGCATTGCTGCATCATGTCAACCCCTCAAGAGTGTTCATCATGAACCCAATAGGGCCAGCATAACTTGTGAAAGCCGCTCTGGCAAGTAAAGCAACAGGCCTGAATAGATGCAGACAAAATTTGCATGTAGTACCATGCAGGCCCTAAAGGGTTAAAGTTGGCAGTGAGTCTACGTGGTACCAGGCAGCGTGCGTAGGGGCGGTTAGACAGGGGCGATCATCCAGACAGCCGATAAGGCCTCATCACGATAAAGCTATTTAATTGCTGTGCACTGAAAATCCATAGGTTAAAAGGGTTAGTCAGTAAAGACTAACCTAGGTTGGTCATATGAGTGTTAGTCACAATGGCAAAGTTATATTAAAAAATGACCGAGGGGTCATTCAGTTGTGGCTAACCTAGGTTCATCATTGGTGTGTTGTATTTGTATACCACTAGAGGGTGCCACCTGTGATGACCACTCAGTGGCTCCCCCTGGAAATGAAAAGACTAAGGTGGGTTGGTCAGTAGTGACCAACCTGACAATAATAACTAATCTATGTTGGGCGTATAGGGATCCAAAAAATGACTAACTAGGTTAGGCGCTAGTGACTAAGAGGTTGGGCGTATAGGGAGCCTAGGAATATCAGTGTGTATTGCTTTAATGTGGTCTGACCTTGGTCGTCATGATGCATGAATGCAGCTCTGACGAGTAACTCACCAGGGCTACATCCATGCACCATCCTGCACCTTCGGGAGTGTATCAACCCAGTAGGGTTAGGCATGATGCATGAATGCAGAACCAGCAAGTTACTCTCCAGGGCTGTATTCATGCATCATGACATCCAAGGGTGTACTGTATTAAAGCACTATGCGGTCCTTATAGGGTTATTAGTCTGACTTGGACAGACAGAGACACCCAGAAACCTGATAGTACTATCTGCTGTTATCTAGTAACTGATCCCAGCCTGGACCCACACCCCCACACACCCTATAATCCTATACAGTCATAACCCCCCCTCCCACTGGTACTCATATTATCTCAGAATCTCTGCCTGTAACTTGGGACCATTTTGTCCAGCTTGCAAAACATTTAGGAGCTATAGAACACTATAAATTGAATAAGTTAACTTGACTGGCATCATTTACTAGATTGATTATCTGGTGTTATCGTGTAACTTACCCCCGACCGCCTGCGCCCCTACACTGAAAAAGTAAACTCGTCCCCAGACTCGTCTAAGTGACAGTCATAAAATAGACGACTCAAAAGTTGTCTAACATATCAGGTTACCATCCCACAAATAGAATCTGGAGCTGGCAAATGTCAGGTTTTTGGCTGGCACATGCCAAGTGGGTCTTCTATCTCCAGCTAGAAGACCTGCTTCCTTGTCACTTAGACAAGTTTTTGACTTGTTTATTTTATGACCGTCACTTTGAAGAGTCTGGAGACGAGTCTATTTTTTGAGTGAACATACCTTATCATCCTGCACACTCATAACTCCCACTCATATTGGTTTATGTCTAGAACTTGGATCTCAACACTGCATGTTGGCATTTAAGCAAAGGTTGGACTGATTTAGGTACTTTAGGTACCCTTTATATGACAATTATTGAACTTAAAGCCGATATAAGAGTGACTTTAAGTCCATTCCATGCAGTGCAAGATCTGTGAAAGTACATATGTAACTAGGGACCATGTTTTCCAGCTTGCAAAACGTTTAGGAGATATGGAACACTATAAATTGAATAAGTTAACTTGACTGGCATTAATGATTAGATTTATATCTGATGTTATCGTGTAACTGATCCTGACCGGCCCGTGCCCCACTCCCACCCACCCTGCAATCCTACACAGTCAACAGCCCCACTCATATACTGATTTATGCAGGGAACGGTGATCTCAATACTAGGCTGTGTCTCACGACCTTGAGCCAATGTTTTTGTCTCTGACTGGGTGCCGTCTCTGACCAGGTGCCGTCTCTGACGGGGTGCCGTCTCTGACCGGGTGCCGTCTCTGACCGGACATCACTTTGGGAGTTTAGTTACCTTCTACCAACAGCAGGAGGCTAATTATAATTACATAACAACTGCCATAAAGTTTTTACAAATCCTTATATATATGAGTATAGGTTAACAATTAAAAAACACATTCTTCTGACAACAGGTCAGAGACGGCACCCGGTCAGAGACGGCACCTGGTCAGAGACGGCACCTGGTCAGAGACAAAAACATTGGCCCAAGGTCGTGAGACACAGCCACTACATGGATGTTGGCATTAAAGCACAGATTTTACCGATTTAGTCACTTTAAGCACCCTTTACATGGCAATTATTGAACTTCAAGTCTATTAAAGAGTGACTTTAAGCAATAAACACTTCGTAAAAGCCAAAGTTGATGCAGTGCACGATCTGCGCCTGTAAATTGGGACCATGCTTTCCAGCTTGTAACAGGTTTAGGAGATCCGTAGCATGACAAGATTCCATAATTCTGACATCGCTCATATATGTAGAAGTGGTGTGTTTTTGTTTGGATTTGTAAATTGATATTAACGTGTCACAATGGTATTTGCTCTCGAAAACGACCAGGCATCTCCTTTTATAAGAAAACATTTTGAGGTGAAAAATCCTTGTCTTAGAAGGCCAGAGACATGTAACTCTTCAACCAATCGACGTTGTCAAGTCTTCACCTTGAATAGTTAGTGTAGAAACACTGTAGAATCTACTGTAGTTTTACAGCAATACTGTGGATTTACAGCAAATTGTGTTGTTTACCTACAATAATCTGTACAACTGCAGTAGATTCTATTGTACAGTCTACAAAAATGGCAACCAACTGTTTTAAGATTATAGTGTTCACTTGATATCCAGGCCCTAGGTTTTTAGCTTGTTCTCCCAATGTGAGTCCACACTTTTCCCCAACCCTATATATACACAAGTGGCTTAATAGTACCAGATCTTGAAACTACAAATATATGTTATTTAGTAACATTAATATGTTGAGCAGATTAGTTTGTGAGTAATACATGGCCACGGGTATGCTAGGCAGGCCACTCTGTGAGTAGTATATGGACATGGGTGAGCTGGGCAGGCTACTCTGTGAGTAGTATATGGACATGGGTGAGCTGGGCAGGCTACTCTGTGAGTAGTATATGGACATGTCATGGGTATGTTAGGCGGGCTACTCTGTGAGTAGTATATGGACATGGGTATGTTGGGCAGGCTACTCTGTCAGTAGTATATGGTAATGGGTATGGTAGGCAGGCTACTCTGTCAGTAGTATATGGACATGGGTATGTTGGGCAGGCTACTATGTGAGTAGTATATGGACATGAGTATGTTGGGCAGGCTACTATGTAGCCTAGTTCTACACTTGAGTATAGCTCTGCTATCAAGATGACTAATCTCTATAGCCATATACTAATAAATATGTTAAGGTTTAAGGCCTAGGATCAACTTTCCGTTATTACATTTGAAAGTCCTCAGTTGAAGACAATGGGCCTTTCTTCCTCTGGTAGAATAATGCTCTAGAAAAGCTAATATAAAGTGGTTAAACCAACAATTGGGATGATTTGACAAGCCGTGAAATACGGGCGAGGGTTTTATTTCACCCGGGGTATTAAAAAAGTCTTCCTTGGTCAATAGGAGTGCCGTATTCACCATAAGATAAATTTGTATTACCTTATTCGTATTCTTATTATTAACTACAAATAACCACAGATATTTCAATTTTTGACCCAAATTTAAATTTTAAGTACTAAAAGGTGTCCATAATCATTTTTTAAGTGCACTGTGCGCTTATTACGTCAAATACGGTAAACACATTTAATGAGCCTTTTGTTGATAAGTGGCCCCATTACCTGAAATAAATTACCGTCCTCATGAACTCATCTAGTCGGAGAGAAAAGTCTAAATGAGGTGGAATTGTTCAAAGTGAACGAGGTTTCAGGGCAAGGTATTCCTTAAATAATTTTTTTGTTCACAGGAGAATTTTTAATTTCCAGAAAAACACTTACTTGTACTCTTGAGATATTTAGATAGACCAGATAAGAACAATACTGTCTCTGACAGTTGTTAGTGAGAAGATATGAAGTTGTGCAAAGTGTTTTTCCGGTCCTTCGAAAGTCAAGCTAATCTTTAGAAGGAAATGAATTGACTGAGTAGTTTTTTTACTCCTAACCTGCCCAGGCTCTTTTCACTATATTCAGCTATGCTGTACGAGCTAAATACATCCTCATGTCCAGGCGAGTTACATAGCATCATACAGACCCTATGGGGCTGATAAACTACTGAGGGGTCGGCATGATGCATGAATGTAGTTATGTGAAACCGCCTTGTTACTCATCGGGCCTGCATTCATCCATCATAATGACTAAGGACATTCGGGAGTGGTCAATTTTTAACAACAGTGGGGGGTCGGTAGATTTTCACGCTAGGAGGTCAAAAGCATTTTGGTCCCCCTAAGTGGAGGGGTCGGAAATTTTTTGGTCCCCCCCCTTAGGCAAGTTGAAATTGGGCACAGCCGACCCCTTTGAGCTCTAGTAATGTGCGGGCTTTTCCGCTAAAAAGAGTGCAATTCTTTTGGTCTCCCCCAAATCCACCAACCCCCCTTCCTGTTGTTAAAAAATGACCACTCCCTTAAAGCAATATGCGGCCCTTAAAAGGTTAATTATCATTTAACCCTCAAAAAGGCTTCTCTGGGAGCTCCCTACACACTGTTATTAGATAATGTCAATTTTGCCGGTGGATACATTTTAAGTAGTCGTTAACCCTTTAAGGACGGATATTGCTAAAAATGACATTTGCCATCATGATGCACCAATGCAGCCCCTGCGAGTAGCTTGCTGAGGCTGCATTGGTGCATCATGCTGACCCTTTGCGAGTATCTCAACCCCATAGGGTTAGCATAATGCTTGAATGCAGTAGTATTGAGTTACTTGCCAGGGCTGCATTCATGCATCATGACGACCAAGGGCATGGTGCATTAAGGTATCATGCCATCCTTAGAGGGTTAAAGGATCCATCATTATATTCATGAAAAACGGCACCAGTTTGGGTAAGATGTCCATGTCGATCAGCTGCTAACCGATCTGTCGATCAGCAGATGATTGACTGCATTGAGTGGTCACGCCATCCGTGAGTGTGACCACTCACACGGCATGCTCCAAACAGCCTCCGCTTCCGGCACCCTCCAAAATGGCCGCCAAACAGGAAGTGGTTTAGTGACGTCAGACATGCGTGGTGGGTGGGTATTTTACAAGGTCAGTGACGTCATGACCTCAATGTGGCGAGGTTTGTCACTTTTGTGAAGTTCTACTTAAAGTTTACGAGCTCAAACCTTGGTCGTTTTTATGTCAGCCTCGAGCCCTTTTTGTATCTAATAACTGTGACCTACTTAGAAAATGATCCAGGGTCCTGGATCATTTCTTAATGAGATAGCTCAATCACTGATTGGTTAGCCATGGTCACATGATCATGAATGACATAGATGTGTTGTGTATGGCCTCATGGGTTCGAATCCCACCTTTGGCAAACCATAGGTTCGTTTTTTTGCATTCTTTATTTGGCCTATTTGAAGCATAAATACCCCTATACTGGCATAGTAATATTACATATTACATATTTGGATAGGGACAATAGTGTAATAGAGGTGCATTATACAGATATCAAAAGTCCTACCAATTGTGCCAAGGTGGGACTCGAACCCATGATGTCCAGATTGCTGATATCCAGTACAAGTCAGTACATAAGGACTCTCCCAGACTGTATACATACAGTCAGGGCCCGAGACTGGCTACTACTCACCGTTGTCTTATGAGAAAACCTGCAAATCCGGTTGTAATGGGTCCTCTCTCTTCCTGTCTCTCTGTCTCTCTCTGTCCCCCTCACTATTGTACCTTTGTCGATCTTTCCCTCTTTCTCTCCCTAGCTCTTTCATACTTACACTCTCTCTCTTTCTCTTTCTCTTTCTCTTTCTCGTTATCTCTCCATCCCTTCCCCTTTGCTTTCCCTGTTTATCATCTTTCTCACTCTCTCTCTCTTCCTGTCTTCCATATTATCATCATTCTCTGTAAATTCCTTCCCTTTCCCCATCTACTTTAGTGCTGTATATCCTTCATAACTGCCAGATATTAATGTGGGTATAATGTCCATGAATAAGTGCATCTCCGACTGTCAACCTTATTTAGCTAACCATTTAAAGGTAGCATAGTGTTTAAATGTGATTTTCCCTTTTATCATCTTGATTCATGAATGCAGTTCTGGTGATCATCTCACTAAGGGTGTTGAACACTATGTTACGTTGAAACTATGATGGTACATAATTGAATTGAATATCTTTTATTTTACTGTAAATTGAACATAGGCCTGTCTTGTCTTCATGTGCAGTGTACAAGGGGTACCGTGGTCGTTTTGTAAATCCCTGCACTTCTAATAAATAGTCCCGTAGACTTAAGCTCACCTACACAGAGAGAAGAAGTAGAATCACTGTAACACTCAAATGGGAGTCCAGCCCTGATCACTGAGGTAACTCTCCCCACAACTCTAAAGTGACTCCCAATCCTTAGGGAGTCTTAAAATAGGAGTTATTATAGAGTTATTTTAGAGTCCTGCTAATGTTAAGGAGTAATTTTAGAGTCCCCAATGTATTTTGCGGATGATTCTGCACGTGATGCCAATATAGGTAGACCATCAATAAAAGCTACTGTCAACAAAATGGGCAGAGAGTGTGCATTGATTAGTCTCTGGGTCACTTGGTGTCATCAACCCTATTATGTTTGATGAACACTCCCCAAAACAAATTAACCCTGAATTGACCTCAGAGGAGAATGCCTTCATGAATTACAATGTCAAAGAGTTGAGGTTGGTCACTTAGCTACATATTTCTACTGTTCTATATGAAAATACAGGCTATAAGCAGTCTAAGTAAATAATTACAAACATACAAACATTTTACTCCACTACGTGGTCTCCAAAATCCCCATATCTATGCCCATATCAAACTTCATGAAGAAGGCCCCCCTAGACAATATCCAGTCCAAAAAGGGTGAACCGTGTATTGAAAAATGCCAATTACTTTTCTGCACTCAAATACATAATAAGTCTACTTGTGCGTATTAATGCAAACACAAATCACTTTGTTTTATCCAAGCTGATATGTCAATGAAAGTGTGCTCTGAATAATAATTGTATGAGGTTTCTCAGAAAAGGGAGATTTATATTGTGAGATGTATTATATATATGTCAGTGTGACAACTGTACATATGGATAGCTGGAACCCTCGCGCAGCGCGTTCCAAGTCCCTCCTACCCAGTGAAGGGAATGGATGAGGATGGACGGACGGCTTGAGGCAGACACGACAAAACTCTATCAATTTCACAACTTACCAGATTATCATCAATTATTCACAAACCTACGTCACGGAAACCACACTTTTCACAGGTTGAGAGCGGAAGGCAGGCAGATAATGAGGGAGCAAGATAGGCAGGTAGTAAGACAGGCAGGCAGGCAGGCAGGTGAGGGAGGGGTGGAGAGAGGAGAGGGAGGGAGTGGAAGGCAGGCAGGCAGTCAAGTAGGCAGGTAGGGAGGTAGGGCAGTAGAAAGGTAGTGAGGCAAGTAGGTAGGTAGGCAGGTAGGCAGGAGGGGAGCCAGGTAGACGAGTAGGCAGGAAGGCACAAAGGCACAAAGGCATGCAGAGGTAGGTACTAACGTTGGTAGGCAGGCAGAAAGGCAGGTAGGCAGGTAGGTAGGCAGGCAGACAGGTAGGTAGGTAGGCAGGCAGGCGGGTAGACAGGGAGGCAGGGAGGTAGGCAGGCAGGCAGGCAGGCAGGCAGGCAGGCAGGCAGGCAGGCAGGCAGGCAGGCAAGTAGGTAGGTAGGTAGGTAGGCAGGCAGGCAGGCAGGCAGGGAGGTAGGCAGGCAGGCAGGCAGGCAGGCAGGCAGGTAGGTAGGTAGGCAGGCAGGCGGGTAGACAGGGAGGCAGGGAGGTAGGTAGGCAGGCAGGCAGGCAGGCAAGTAGGTAGGTAGGTAGGTAGGCAGGCAGGCAGGCAGAAAGGCAGGTAGGCAGGTAGGTAGGCAGGCAGAAAGGCAGGTAGGCAGGTAGGTAGGCAGGCAGACAGGCACACAGGTAGGTAGGCAGGTAGGCAGGCAGGCAGGCATGCAGGCAGACAGACAGACAGGCAGGGAGGCAAGTAGGTAGGTAGGTAGGCAGGCAGGCAGGCAGACAGGCAGGCAGGGAGGTAGGTAGGTAGGTAGGCAGGCAGGCAGGCATGCAGGCAGACAGACAGACAGGCAGGGAGGTAGGTAGGTAGGTAGGTAGGTAGGCAGGCAGGTAGGTAGGTAGGTAGACAGGTAGAAAGGAAGGCAGGTAGGTAGGTAGGTAGGCAAGCAGGCAGGTAGGTAGGTAGATAGGAAGGTAGGTAGGTAGGTAGGTAGGCAGGCAGGCAGGCATGCAGGCAGACAGACAGACAGGCAGGGAGGTAGGTAGGTAGGTAGGTAGGTCGGCAGACAGGTAGACAGGCAGGTAGGTAGGTAGGCAGGCAGGTAGACAGGCAGGTACTATTCAGCAAATAACTACCGAAAGCAAAGTTGGTCGATTCAGAAAACATTAGTAATGTAAAAAGCACAACAAATACAACTGCTATGGTGTGACATGTCCATACTGGACTTTTGCATGACTAGATATCCTGTACTCTGCCTTATCTACAACTATAATCCCATCCCCACTGCCAGACACACTTAACCCTTTTAGGGCCGCATGATACTTCAATGCATTATCTCATTGCTGTCACAATGCATGCATGTAGCCCTGGTGAGTGATTCTACAGAACATCAGCCACACCAGCAGTGTCGGCACGATGCTGTGAATGCAGTACTGGGGAGTATGTCTCAAGGGCTGTATTCATGCACTGTGAGACATTAGTGTCCTATGAGGGCCTTAAAGGGTTAACATTTAAGGACGGTCTGATACCTTAATGCACCATGCCTTGGTTGTCATGATGCATGAATGCAGCCCTGGGAAAAACCTCGCCAGCACTGCACTCAAGCATCATGCCGATCCTATAGGGTTGAGACACCCCCATAGGGTCGGTATGATACACCAATGCTGTACCGGCGACTTACTTGCTAGGGTTGCATTGGTGCGTCATGAAGACCAATGTCATCTTTTAGCGACATGCCGTCCTTAAAGGGTTAAACAGAGAACACCGGGGGGAGGCACTCTGTATAATGGAGGATTAAGGTGAAGGTCACTGAGTCAGTCTAGATATACTCAACAGCCAATAGTCTATATATATATATATATATATATATATATATATATATATATATATCAGTATATATATATATATATATATCAGTATATATATATATATATATATTAGTATATATATATATATATATATATGGTGTGTGTGTGGGGGTGGGGGGTGGGTGGCTGTGGGTGGGTGCACTGAAAATCCATAGGTTGAAAGGGTCAGTCAGTACAGACTAACCTAGGTTAGTCATATGTGTGTTAGTCACAATGGCAAAGTTATATTCAAAAATGACCGAGGGGTCAGTCAGTAGTGGCCAACCTAGGTCCATCATTGGTGTGTTGTATTTGTATACCACTAGTTGGTGCCACCTGTGATGACCACTCAGTGGCTCCCCCTGAAAATAAAAAGACTAAGGTGGGTTTGTCAGTAGTGACCAACCTGACAATAATGACTAATCTAGGTTGGTCGTATAGGGAGCCAAAAAATGACTAACTTGGTTAGGCGCTAGTGACTGAGAGATTGGTCGTATAGGGAGCCTAGGAATATCAGTGTGTGTGTGTGGGGGGGGGGGGGGGGGGGATGCTGATAACAGGCTGCATAAACCACTACTTTACTACTGGACAAACTGCTGTAGACAAACTCCTCATTCTACAGCTTTTATACTGTGAGGAAGCCATATTCTGCCGGTTGCTCTGCAAACAGCCCAAACATGAGTTGCCTAGCAACAAAAGGACATCACAGTAATGGTTGCTTATGGGAGGGGGGGTAAGGGCTTTATATATTTTTTATTTCATAACTCTTTGATACTGATGATTATATGTGTTTTTCATGAAAATTCTATGGTTGCCATGGTAACCACCATAACAGAAAACATTTGATTTTTGATATAGACTTTTTCATGCCATTTAATAAATGTTGCCACCACCGTCATCAAAACTGTAAAAAGTTACATGGGCCCCCCTGACTACTGTGAAAGTACTTATTTTCACGGTGTAAATCTTCGCGGAAGAATGAAAACCGGCAATTTCGCAGGTATTTATTTTATACTTAAGCATATAAAAATTTCGTGGATTTTTCATTTCCGCGGAAACCGCGAAAATATATACCCAGCGAAGTAAAGTACTTTCACAGTATAGCACTACTATTTTGTGCCAGTTAAGTACAGCTCTTTGATGGCCTTATGTGACAATGCATGGATGCACCCTATGGGTTTATACACTCCTGACATGCATCTATTACAATCGAACATAAATATTAAGGGAGTGGTCATTTTTTAATAACAGGGGGGGTTGGTGAATTTCCACGAGAGTGGGGCAAAAATCTTTGGTCATCCCAGGCAGGTTGAACTTGAGTGCAGCCGACTCCTTTAGCCTACAGTAACGTACGGGCATTTTCGCTAAGGAGAGTTGCAATTCTTTTTTTGCCCCCCCAAATCCACCAACTCCCCCTCCCCCCCCCCCCCCCCCCATTTATTTAAAATGACCCCTCCCTAAGTACCTTTAAATGTGAACCCATACAGCAGGATACAGACCATGAAGGCACTGCTCCCTGTTGTAATGTATGGTCTAATGGGACAGACCCAGTGGGTACGGAACGTTGAATCAGCATTGATAACTGGTTGTCAATGTTGATCCAAGTTTGATTCAACATTGATTCGATGTTGAACTGCATGTTGTGCCCACTGGGGTACACTACATGGGTACAATTGTGTGCAGACCCGCTCCCTCCTCCCCCGGATATCCCCGGGCAGATTGAAACACTCTACCCCCTCCCCTGGTCAAGTGGCCCAAATCGTCTCTCCCCCTTCCACCTTGTTCTGAAAAGTGATCAATCTCAAAAGTACCAATTGGACAAGGCGCATTCTAATCAAGCAGTAGTTGATGTGACTATAAAAGGTAGGCCCTGGGTGTACTTATAGTTCTACAAGCCGCCACTAGGGGGACTGTGTCCTTAATGTGGGAACAAGACAATCTCCCAGCAGATTTCTAGTCGTTTGTACCGGCACTACTTCCTCTCTGCCAACATGCGGCAGATTATACCCTGAAAACTTACCTATGCCATAATTTTAAGTTTTTCATTAATATAACTATAAGTTTATTTGAATATTTAAAAGTAATACTGTAAACATATGTTATTTCACTCTGTTATTTTTTCAAATTTCACGGCTATTAAAATCTGCAAAAATATGTGCAGCGTGAATATTAATCCAGTATAATAATATAACTACCATCTTCGAAGATCAACAAATTTAAATACACACAAAACTGTGCTTTATACCAAATTCGTGAAAATAAATATGTGCAAAAATATCTATGTTTACAGTTTTTAAAGCTGGGCTTTCAGGGAATAAGTTCAGCATTTTCCATACATGGACTAAAATGACAGTTGCACCACAGGGAAGCAGTGTTTGGACAGGGGACCATAAGCATTGTCCAACTACAACATATTCACCCTATCTTGTGCCTGTAAGAGCTGAGCTCCCAGCCCTTAAGAGCCCTCTTGTGAATCAAAACTGAACTATATCCAAAAGTGCTTTTGGCTTCACTTCAACCATGACGGTCAAGCTTTAAAGAGCCAATATTAATTGGAGAAGTTTTTATGCTGGAATCTCATGACAATGATGGGAACTATATTTGGTGTATGGATACTGCAGTGTGTGCTGCGGATGGGAGAGCAGACAATGTGCTGCACACAGGAGAGTAGACTAGTAGTACCAATTTCTTACCTTCTTCCATAAAAGATTTCCTGAAGTATGTCTTATTTGAGACTGTGCTGGGAGAGTGTGACTGAAGCTGGTTTCGGTGTACCCTGAGACACATGCGGGGACCAGCGCACTATTAGAGTTGGCACCGGGTACGCCGCACACAGGCTGCCAAATGACCATGTTCCTGTTAGGGGCCGCCCCCACCCCCAGACCCCCTTGTATAGGGGGGGGGGGCAGCTTGACCACTCTGGAACCCATTCTGAGACCATTCTGTCTGAGACAATTTTTTACGGAGGCAACAACCGCAATTCTTGTATTCGAGGGAACATATTGTCTACATAGTTGCTTTATTTGAATATGTTATCAATTTTGACGGAAATCTTGTTCCATGGTTATAATTAAGTTGAGTATATTGATTATATTCTTTCTTTTAAATGTAGTTAATATGGAGCTACTTATGTGTAGAGCCTACATGGTGACCAATCTAGGTCAAGATGGCGTCAAGACAGTTTTGTTGACTAAGTGAAAAGATACATTCAATCACAGGTTTACATTGTATGTAATTGTCTTTGTACCATGTCTGTTTAAGCACGGGAGTCTCAAACTTAATAAGTGCAAGTCTATGACCCCCTGAAAACCCAAAATATCATACAAGTGCAGGTCGCTGTTTAAGCGCAGAAGCTTGAAATGTATAAGCACAGGGGATGCTTAAACGGGCCAATATGGTATGCATGTAAATACATTGTACAACCTATAGCTCAAAGGGATGCTGAATTACATGGTATATATACAGCTATTATTTAAGATATTCTTTCCATTAATTGTCTTCATATCTAAGGTAGTTTGCTTCAAAGTGTCAAATGATGGCCATGTTTTGGACCTTTGTACACACTAAGCTGTCACACCAGTGCAACTTATGTAGAGCAGTGAATTGCTGGAAGGGAACAACCAGCATCCTATTTCTTGGTTGCCTGAGCCATTATTTTTGGGGTACTTTGCTAGGGAAAATGATCCTACAGGGCTGGGACATGACTGGATCTCAGGGATTGTGCTTGGGCGATTCTAAATTTAACTGAGGTGTTATATAAACTCAACAACCCTGGCAAAGGATTTTACGATTCGGTTTGAGAAGTCTTAGCCTTTAACAGGTGGGTGGTTAGTGTTTTTTTATAAGCTGCCTTTGTCCTCTTCTGACCCTTGTCCAACCCTCTAAGGGCCGCATACTGCTTTAATGCATTTATCTCATTTGTCGTCATGATACATGAATTTGATACACTCCCAAAGGGTTGGCATGATGCGTGAATGCATCACGGGCAATTAGACTCACCAGGGCTCCGTTGAAGCATCATGACGACCAGAGTTAAAGCACTATGCTGTCTTTAAAGTATTGAGTCACTGTTACTTATTATATTGCATCATTTATAAATTTATCCACACTGTCCTCTTAATTTATATATCATTGTGACTCCACTGAGATAACGATAACCATTACATTCAGTTTGAATCAAACATTATGGATAGGCAGGATAGGTAGGACATAAAGAGACTAGGTGGGAACGAGGGGGGGGGGGGGACACACAGAGGGTGAAGAAAGCAACGATTACAAACATATCAGCAGATTGAATATGGAGAAAAACCAATTCATTAAGTAAAATTGTGGTTTGGGAATACAGTGACATCTAAAGGAATATTCATTTTGTCCACACGGGCTTACTGTTGGTATACTGTTAGCACAACTGAAGTAGGTCACTAAACCCTCTAAGGGCAGCAGAGTGCTTTAGTGTCCTTTTGGTGGCATGATGCATGGATACAGCCCTGGGCGCCAATTTTGCATTTGTGCATTATGAGTTAAAGGGCTGATATGATGCACAAATGCAGTGCTATTTCCCACAACACATGAACAGAACACATTGATGCATCATGCCGTCCGTAAAGGGTTCATGCCTTCCAGTGTTACCGCCTCCTTATCCCAGAGTCCCCAGTCCCTTAGTGACATGTTCTGACATCCCGTCAAGGTCAGAGGTCACAGCACCTGACGTCACTTCCTGTTAATGTAGCGGACAGTCTCTAGGGGGCTACTCTGTATGTGGTACACTGGTATCCTGTTGTAATCAATTACCACTGGTAACTGCTGGTCTTACACTGGTTCTCTGTGGTCTTACACTGGTACCCTGTGGTCACACACTACACTACACTGCATTAGCAACGGCACAGATGACCTTAAAGCACTGTATGGCCCTTAACCATTTAAGGATGGCATAATGTCTTAATGCATTATAGCCTTGGTCTTCATGATGCATGAACACAGCCCTAGCGAGTAACTCGCCAGGGCTGCGTTCAAGCATCATGCCGACCCTATGTGGTTGAGACACTCACAAAGGGTCGGCATGATGCACCAATGCAGTACTGGCGAGTTACTCACATTGCGCTGCATCATGATGACAAATATCATCTTTTAGCGACATCCGTCCTTAAAGGGTTAAAGGGATAATGTAATTACCGAGCCCCAATGAGGCTCCACTGTAGACCCCAACTCACAGTGACAGACGGGTGGTGCTAGGGCTTCAGGTTCCTAGTGGTCCTGGACGACTATTTCACCCCCAACCCCTTTTCCCTTTTGACACTTTCAACTTAGAGCTTGAATTGTATTTTCTGTATGCCACTCCTGCTGTTGTGCCTAGCAAAACAGGGCCGACTAACTCTTGTTTTGTGTTGAGTATTTTTTCTATATGTTGATTTTGTTACTTTATAACGAGTAGATTTGAGACATGGTGCAGGGGCTGCCATCTGTTGGGTTTACTAGTGTGGGACAGCACCCTTTCAAACAGAACTCAAGAATGACACAAGTTAGAAACTTTGGAATTTCTCTAGAAAAGCACACGCTGTAAATGCAAGATAGCCACAGGAGATTCTCGAGAAGATTGAACCTTCCTACTGACATGTTCCATGGTGATGTGTATTTCCTGCGTTTTACTGATGCAAATAAGCAGAAATTCCACAAGTAGAATAAAGATGTGCATTTCCCAAGTTTCATTACAAGAAATGACAGGGAGTATGACACAATAAAATTTCTAAAAAAACGTTCAAGAAACGTTTTAAATTCTCGAGTTTGACACGAGAATGGCACGAGTTCCGCTTGACCCCTTGAGTGTTACACACAGCCTCCCTGAACACCACTCTCTCCCAACCCCTCTCTACGTATACCTCTCTCCCTCCCTCCTCCTCCCTCTTTCCATACCTCTCCCTCCCTCTCTCCGATTCCCTCTCTCCGATTCCCTCTCTCCATACCCCTCTCTCCCTCTCTCTACATTCCCTCTCTACATACCCCTCTCTCCCTCTCTCTACATTCCCTCTCTACATACCCCTCTCTCCCTCTCTCTACATTCCCTCTCTCCATACCCCTCTCTCCCTCTCTCTACATTCCCTCTCTACATACCCCTCTCTCCCTCTCTCTACATTCCCTCTCTCCATACCCCTCCCTCCCTCTCTCTAAATTCCCTCTCTCCATACCCCTCTCTCCCTCTCTCTACATTCCCTCTCTCCATACCCCTCTTTCCCTCGCTCCAACCCCCATCTAGCTCTTTGGCTACCCCTTTGCTCGCTATCGCTATCTCTAACATCCCTGTTTCTCTTCCTCCCTCTATTCCATATGTCCGCTTTGTCTCTCCCTCCCTCTGTAGCCCTCTTTCCTCCACTCCTCATTGCCTTATTATCCCTCTTGCTCCATTCACTCCCCCCCCTTTCCGTCCACCCCCTGCCCGCCCGCACCTATACCCCTGTAACCTATTACCCAGGGGGCCGTGCACCAGGTCCTCTACACCCACTTCCTGTGCCATGTGCACCTGTTAGGACCCGGATGACCAACATGACCTTGTCATCCAGGGTCAAGGTCACCATTAGCGGTATTTCCTATACTGTGGTGGGCAAGTCTGGGCGGACTTGCTGACGGGGATGTGTGGGGGCCACCCTTGCTTGACCGAATGTGACACAAAACCAGATGATAGATTTCCCTCTACAACTCACAGAGTGCCATGTTACCAACCTAGAGCCAAAATGTTTTGCGGAAAAACACTCCCCTCCCGCTTTGGGTTTAATGCATGACTCCCTCTGTGATTTTGTCACCATGGCAGAGAGTTAGACATTGCGCTGGTTGAGGGTGAGAAAATTTCACCATGAAAGTGATACCCATTTCCTATACTGGTACACTGTTAGAAGTTGGTGTAGCGAGGTAGTGAGATACACTGTAGACTTACAGTATAGATGGAAACAGTTTTGGTTTCCAGTATGACATACACTGATAATAATGGACCTGGAAATGTAAGTCACTACGGACTACATTTCTATAGTCACATGAATGTAGCAAAAACGACTATACCAAGTTAGTCACCTATGTCTATAGTAAGTTAGTCATATAGTCAACCTATAGTCAGCCATTAAATCGGCTGATTTGGGCCATATAGTCAAGTGACTATGCATTTAATGGTTTCATGGTCTAAAGTAGTCACTATGACTAATAGATATAGTCAATCATGAGAAATAAGGAAAATTTAAGAACTGAAGGCAGTTCAAGGTTCAGCAGGGTAGACATGGCTAGGATAAAGCAGGGCAGGGACAAGCTAGGATAAGGCAGGGCAGGGGACAGGCTAGAATAGGGCAGGACAGGGGGCAAGCTAGAATCAGGCAGGACAGGGGACAAGCTAGGATAAGGCAAGGCAGGGGACAGGCTAGGATAAGGCAGAGCAGGGGACAGGCTAGGATAAGGCAGGGCAGGGGACAGGCTAGGATGAGGCAGAGCAGGGGACAGGCTAGGATGAGGCAGGGCAGGGCACAGGCTAGGATGAGGCAGGGCAGGGGACAGGTTAGGATGAGGCAGGCCAGGGGACAGGCTAGGATAAGGCAGGCCAGGGGACAGGCTAGGATAAGACAAGGCAGGGGACATGCTAGGATATGGCAGAGCAGGTGACCGGCTAGGATAAGGCAGGGCGGGGGACAGGCTAGGATCAGGCAGGGGACAGGCTAGTAGGATAGGGCAGGGCAGGGCACGGACAGGCTAGGATGAGGCAGGGCAGGGGACAGGCTAGGATAAGACAAGGCTGGGGACAGGCTAGGATAAGGCAGAGCGGGTGACGGGCTAGGATAAATCAGGGCAGGGACAGGCTAGGATGAGGCAGGACAGGGGCAGGCTAGGATAAGGCAGGGCATGGGACAGGCTAGGATAAGGCAGGCCAGGGGACAAGCTAGGATAAGGCAGGCCAGGGGACAAGCTAGGATAAGACAGGCCAGGGGACAGGCTAGGATAAGGCAGAGCAGGTGATAGGCTCCTGTGTAGGCCTATCATGCTCTGTCAGTCTAGACATACACTGTTCATGTATTTCTATGTTATCAAAATTGGAACAAATTACCATGATAACTCTATCAAACATGAGAACTCATGCACCCTATAACATCTTAAGTTGTCATAGTCAACTGTAACATAACATATAACAAGCAGGGATATCTATAGAACAGTGGTTTAGGAAAGGATGTGCCTACCTGCAGTCCATGGACCATTCAAATTTGAATCCTAACTGTTTCCTGTGCACACATTCCTGTGACATCATCAATTTGTGTGATCCACATATAGTCACTCCTGACTATCTTTATGACTAATATGTGACTAAGTTGTATAGTCCCCTGACTACGGGGGTCAAAATATGATGGTATAGTCAGTACTGACTATAGCTTTTATTATCAGTGTAGTGTAGATTTACCTGGAGTCGGACACATACCTTGAAACCTACATTTGATTTTGTGGTTTTTAAAGCATTCTAAGCTCTTTATTTGTGAGTGATGGTAAAAATTGAGGGTTATTCTTTTCTAAAAACAAACAATAGAAATTGTTTTATACATGAATGACTTCAAATCTCACTGTCTGTTTCAGGGTATGTGTCCGACTCATGGCGAATCTACCCGAATGTACATTCATCTACTGTAAAACCAACAATCAGGAGGTTGTGTGTTTGAGTCTCACCTTGGCAAAACGTTTTTCTTTCTATATTTCTTTAACCCATTTGACATGCATTTCCACTTATATTGATAGAAATTTTAGTTAGTGAATATTTGAATGTATACATTGGTATAGTTTAGATGTTTCTAGATAGTGCCTATTGCGTGAAGGTTAGACGTGAACCCACGATCCGCAGATTTGGGATTACCGTAGGTGAGATTGTAGCTGTACAGTATGTAATACTGGAAACCAAAAATATTCCCTTTTATACTGTGCAGCTACACTATTTGTTTTAACAGTGCTGTACTAGCAGCCTGCTGCATTTATACCGTAGGTGAGTTTGTAGCTGTACAGCATGAAATTTTTTTTTTTTTTATAGATTTTTATTAAGGTATGCACAGCATAGTATATTAAATAATATACAGCCATGATCCGGATCACGGCAACACGCCGATCCTCCATCCGGGCCTTCTTTAAATGCCTAACTGACTATATATAATGTATTTGTGTGTAATAGCGACAACAAATAATAATGAACATCTATATCTGGGGTATAAGCATGTCATCATATTTTCTCGGGGGGGGGGGGAGGGAGGGGGGGTGGGGGGAGAAAATAAGATTGGTGCCTTCTTTATATATACAATAGAGTAACCACTTTTTATACAATGAAATGAATAAGATATCATAAGAACTCTTTGCTCTCATGGGACCATAACTACCATTTGCAATGTGTTGGAGTGAGCCCTTAACCAGATATACAAAGTATGTGAATGTAAGCTATGGAGTATGATATATATATACGAAAGGGAATTGGTTTGTTAATGAGAAATGGGTGGGGGGTGTTTTGTAGATGGGCTACAAATAGCCCATCTAGTATTGTATGCCAGGGTTTATCATATAGCACTGAGGATGAGTTTCTTTGATTTTAATTTTGAAAAGTTTTAATGTTGGGATTTTTGTAATATCTGGTTTTAGCTTATTCCATTCACGAATTGCCCTCTCTGAGAAACAGTTAAATATTACAGGATTTCTGGAAAAACGCTGAATGTATCTCAATCCTAAATTATATCTCGTGTTTCTATCCCTGTGGTCTACAATGCCAGGGAGATATTGTAGACTATATGCAAAGGTTAATAAATGAATATTTCTTCTATCTCGGAGTGTATGACATTTACTATTTTCATGAAGCTCATCTGTATTATATAAGGGGTTTGGCCCCAGCTTT